>CM064487.1:83847329-83917219 GCA_032716605.1 Paralithodes platypus
CAAGCAAGAGACAGCTAAACCTAACAGTCAAGTGAGACCCTACACCCGCGTAACTCCTTCAATATAATCATCCATATTGTGTTATATTATAGCTACTTTCTAACAATTATATTGGACTTGGAAAGAAGTTAAAGAACATGTCAAAGTTGAAGATTTACATGAGATAGTTTTGAACTCTAGATGTCCTTCCTAAGCTGAATAAAGTAATCTAGAGGTAATCAATATGATTTATAAATTGGCATCATCTGCTTTACAAGGTTAACACTATGGCCCACATAAGCCTTTCAATCAGATGACTCCAATTTTGTATTGTTCTAGCTACCTACAAAGTACTTTCTTCAGAATATGTAGGGACTCTTAAAATATTGACGAGTTAAACACTAGCTCTAGTGCTCTACTAACACTAACTCTGGCTTGTTCTTCCTAAGTTGAATACAATCAACAGAAGGTAGCTCAAATATAACACAAATTTGAAACATCTGATTGAAAAGGTAAGGCTATGTATGACCCAATGGCCCACTTAAATGAGCTCACCCCAGATAAACCCCGAGGTCTCTGCAGGGCACAAGGCTGAACTGGTGGTAGGAGGGGAGGTGCCAGGTGTCGTCCAGAAAGGAGGCATTGTCCAACTGCAGGTCAAACTTGATGTGGGCACACTGGTACAGCAGGCTCAGGAAGATCTCACCCAGAATCTCATTGCCGATTATGGAGTCGTCATGATCGTAGTAGCTCTCTTGGCCCTTTGATCGCACCTGACAGCATTAAAATACACCAAATTAATGTTCACATACTGTACTGTACAGTGTACACAATAAAGTAATCCCCATTGGAGGATTGGGAACCTCTGCTCTATTCTGGAACAGAGAACAAAATCAATATTCTCCACATTTCAAAATGCATGTCATAAAAGGCACCTATAATGAGTTTGCCAGGAAACGCATTTGACCGTGAAATATGCCTCACTTATGTCCCATGACAGCTATATGCTACCAGTGCACTGCCTCTGTCTGACAGACTCTGCCCCATGGAGAACTGTCATGGGGTACACGCAGGCTGACCCATGCCATCATGGATGTAATATGATCCATCAAGTGGCATTGTCTATAGGACTGTAGGCCTTAACACCCCAAGAAAATTACATACTGTTTTCCATCTCAACTCTCTCAGGTTCGCTAAAACTTAAGCATAAGTACTGTATGTTTATTGTACTACAGTACACTCCAACTACTGAAAGGCAACCCCGTCTGAGCCGTTACAGTGCATGTAATGGAAAAATTACGTTAAATCGGTGTACTGTACGTATAACCAAAATATTCACTTAACAGTAGTTTTCAGCAACAACAATTTTGCTTAGTACAATCTATTATATCTCAATAGAAAGAGGAAAGGTGGATCAACAATATTTCCGTAGCAGTGCCCCCAAAAAAAACATTTTTATCGATAAAAGTGATGTGGACCGAAAATGTTTAATGTTTTTCCAACATCCCTTCACTTTACACCGTCATAATATAAAAAATTCAGCGATGACAATAGGTTCTTATATATAATATAACAAGTATTTTTCACTACTTTCCAAAACAAAATTTATTTATAGGCAGAGCAATATTTTATTTAAATTTATACAAATTAGAAGCATTTTTCACGCTAACTCCATGTGTTATCAAAATTTATTCATCATCAATAGTTGTATTTAACCCACTGAGCACCAGGCATTATAATATAAATGTACACTCCCGGCCCGGTAGGTTGTCAAAAACCATTTTTTTTTCCAGAAAACACCTGGAATGGGTTAGAAATGAAGGAAAAACCACAACAAACCAATCTGCTACCCGGTAGGTCATTAAGGGGTCCTACGGGGTGCCCGAAAGTCGGAATTAACATGGGGAAAAGGGTACAGTGCACTCCCCGTATCTGCGCCTAAGTCGTACAGTACCACGTATTTTCCGTGGATACGCAATTTCACAGATACGTGGGCAGTGATTAACATAGGTTTCAATGGGAAATAGACTTAGGTCGTACCAAGCTCACCCATCTTGGACCCTCAAATACACTATTTAGTAATGGTTCTCTCCGTCAATGACGTGAGAGCCTTATATATATATAAGGGCTCCCCGGAGACCCACGTGATGGTCCCGGAGAAAGCATAACGCGACCCAAATATATAAAAAGTACATCTTAGGGTGAAACCCTTTACTTAGTTCCTAGGGAACATCATTAAAAAAGGTAACCATTAGAAAAAGAAAGAAATTTTTTATGAGTAAAAGATTAGAAACTATGAATGTTGCATTACTAAATTAACTAGCACGCCGTTATACAGTCCTTCCCTTGCACGCGTCCTCCAGCTGACCACGCTGGGTTCATACGTCCTTCGTGTGGTCGCGTCCCGCATGGGAGGTTATGCTAGTTTTGTGCTCTCTGGATGTGCGACTTTTCATCTACGGACATTTCCTGCTGCCTCTTCTGGGAAGTATACAGTATGTTACTTTATAGTAAGGAGGCGTCATAGATATGCATTTTGTATTGAGCATTTTTCAGAGAGAGCTGAGATTCTCCCGCGGGATGCGCCACATGCCATAACCATTATTCCTTTGCCCCTCAACTTTCTCTTCATAATTGCTGAGGGGCACAGGGCCCTGGGTGGGGCTTTGGTTTCCCGGGCGTTTACGCACCCTCTCAGCCCCCCGCCATGGAGTGGCTTCGGTCACCCAGGCTTTATTGTGGTCGGCAGAGAGGGTTCTGTGGGGTCGCTCGTTTATGGCCTTGGCCTTACTCGGGGCCTTGGGGCTGTTCGGCCAGGCAGCTTGGGGAACAACAACAACAACAACAACAACCATTATTATTATATATTTTGTTATTGTTTATTCTTACCTTTTCTTTCTTATATTATTCCGTGATATTAATTAGGCTATGTCAGTTAGAATGCCTCATATTTCAGTTATTCTAGGCTCCGTTAGCTTTTGTCTAGCGGTCACCAGATTCATGAATAGGCCTAGGCCTATTTATCATATGAATTTTTTCCAATACTAGATTCAAGTTTTATCATTCTAACTATTCCTACTTATCACATTACCGTTAATCATTGAAATTCTCTTTTGCGCCATTACGAGTTTTCCTGTTTGTTTCTACGCATTTTTGCTGATAGCCTAACTATTTTACAATGACATTGCTTTTTCGATCCACTTTTTAATGTGGACTTTATGCTATCGCGATATTCTTTTGATTTAACTCTAACTATTTCTTCTTATCAAGAAATTATTATGTTATATCGATTAGGCTATATTAGTTAGAATGCCTATCTTTCATTTTCTAGGCTCCTTTAGCTTTTATCTGGCGGTCGCCAGACTTCGTGAATAGGCCTAGGCCGGTGACTGGACGACTCGGCCCATGGGACAACTCGGCTCGGACAGCTCGGCCCACTTTTGGACAACTCGGCCACGACGGCGAGACAACTCGGCCCATTATTTGAGACAGCTCGGCCCCATGTTTTGCTATGGGGCAATTTGACGAGACCAGTCAGGATTAGGATGGGGAGAGCTAAGTGGAGGGTTTATGGGTGAGGCCATGTATGCAGCACCAAATCCTGTCCTCTGCGTATGCGCGGCCTTTTCCCTAATATTTTTATTATGTTATTAAGGCTCAACTGATAGGTTAATTTAAGTTAGGTTAGGTTAGGTTAAGATAATATAATAGTATAAAGGAAAACAAAATTGTGCCAAGGGGCCTAAGATTCTCACGCATGTGCAGAGGACAGGATTTGCAGGATTTGGTGCTGCATACATGGCCTCGTTTATGGCGTGTGTGTAATGTGGGCAAATGTCGTTATTGTATAATTATGTCATAGGCTAGTTCTCTCGATTCATAATGTGTAAGTTAGGTTAAGTTAGGTTAGGTTAATTAAGAGTTGTCTCGTAATTAACACGGGACCGAGCTGTCTCGTTTTTACTGGGCCGAGCTGTCTCGCCGTGGGCCGAGCTGTCCCGGCCGAGCTGTCCCGTGGGCCGAGTAGTCTAGCATTCGCCTAGGCCTATTCACCATCGCCGATTTTCCATAGCCTACTCTTAAAATTTGAGTATTATAATTCTAACTATTTCTCCTTTTCAACATTCTGTTTATCGTTGAATTCGACTTTACGTCTTTAACGATAATTCTTTCTTATCACTACACATTTTGTCTGATAACTTAACTATTTTCCATTGACATCGCACTTTCAGTCCTAATTTTAATGCCGACTTGATTGTCTCGCGATATTTTTATGTTTCACTCCGACATTCTAGATGTTTCGAAATTCGTAATTTTTTATATCTTGGCTACTTTGAGCATTTTTCTTATGTATTGTTCATACGTTCTCTTACTAAGAGTTTTTATTTTAACATTTATGACATGTTATTGTTATTATTATTTTGTAGCAACATCTTCTTAGTCACTATACCTTTCAGGTTTTCTGTCTTTGTCGCAGATTTGGTGATATTATATTCTATTATGATTTTTTTGTCTACAATTGTTTTCATGATACGAGCCACCGTAGACACTTTTCAGAGTAATTATGATTTATTGAGCCTCACTCCGGTCTCACTTTGGGTCGGCTAGGGCTTAGTCCGGAGCTCTTATTTTACATCTCCGATCACTAGGAGATCCCCGCATTCTCTCTGAGTCCGGGTTGATGCGGAGTAGGCTGAGGAAGTTTCTCTTAAATATCTATTAATTTGCCTACTTCGCCGGAGTTCCATATTTGTATTATAGGATTCTCCGAGTGGATGTTTTTATCTACCACTTTTTACAGTATAACTTATGGTGCCTTTTAAACCTTTCCCCCCGCACCAAATAATTCTGTTATTTTAGGCTCCGAATCTGCCATCAGCTTGGTCAATGAATTTTTGAGCCTCACTCCGGTCCCTCTTTGGGTCAGCTAGTGATTAGTCCGGGACTCTTATTTACATCTCCGGTCACTGGGAGATTCCCGCATTCTCTCTGAGTCCGGGTTGAAGCGAGTAGGCTGAGGAAGGGGGCCTCTTAGATATCTATTCAATGCCTACTTCGCCGGAGTACCATTTTCATATACTGGATTCTCTGAGTAGATATTTTTATCTACCATTTTTACGGAATAACTTTTATTCAGTCAATTCCGATCGACACTTGAGTCCTCCACACAGGTCCGCACGGACTATTCGGTGCTTCTTAAATCTTTCCCCCCGCACCTTTTATTCAACATGGAGTTATCTTCCATTAGTATGGCTGGGTCATCTCTTTGACTCCGGGTCCCCACAGTCAACGAGGACATTCTTAGGAACTTCTACCCATACAGTATCTCCGGGTACTCGAACCCTTAAGGAGAATACATACTCCGGTTTCCATATACCGAGTTATACAACTCTAACTCCGGGTAGTCAACAAAAGTGTCTTGACTCCGGTTCCCAAACACCGAGTTCTACCAACATAACTCCGGGTATCCCTTAGCGAGAACATATCTCCGGTTCCTATATACCGAGTTCTACCCTTCTAACTCCGGGTATTCAACAATAGTGACTTCACTCCGGGTCCCAGACACTGAGTTCTACCAGTAAAACTCCGAGTAGTCTAATATTGTCAATTAACTCCGGTTCCCAGACACCGAGTTCTATCAACCAACGCCGGGTATTCAAACAATATTAACTTATTTCCGGTTCCAGACACCGAGTTATACCAATAGGCCTACCGAGTTCTACTAACACACTCCGGGTAGGCCTATTCAATTATTATTCAAGTTGACAGTCCTAGATGACAAAGTTCAAATTGGTAATTAATAGAATCACCTTCAAGAACTGTTTACAATACTTGTATATGCTTAGCATAGTACTAGAGATAACTCACTTTTAACAAAGTCCCGAGTAAAACTTCATTCACTCAGTATTATTGATAATGTTTATACTCATTCAGAGTGGGACAAAAGGTGCACTACACTTTCCAATCCTACATTATGGTACAATGTTGTAGGATTATTTCTACCTTTTATTAGAACAGTATTTCAATACCATGGTTAACCTGTTCATTCATGCATAGCCATATAGGTTAGGAGGATTAATAATTTAGCCGTCCGGCTGGCTTAGTTGATAGCGTGCCTGATACCCATCCTGCAGGTCGTGCGTTCAATCCCCTCTCAGATTGAAAAGTTTTCAGGGATATAGCCGGCGGTTACCATCTCCCCACGTGCAAGGGGGATGGGTAATGGTCAATGGTAGACTAAAGAAAGCCAAGCGCTTGTGAACCCTCGAAGGAGGAGAACGGGCGCTATATAAGTAACCTGATGATTATTATTGTTATTATTATTATTAACTTTTATTCCCAACCAAAGGCGGGACAAAATCAAGAGATATTATCTATCTTTCCTTAGACAAAGTATATACCTGTACATGGACACGATTAACCGGTTGGTTCTCATCCATTCGTTTTACCCAGATTTTACTGTTTTACCTACTACATGTATTAGTAGATCAATAATTTGATTCACAAAGATTCCCAGGTTATCACTCCTTCAATAAGGATACTATGGTATAATCAGTATCATTCAAGGCGAACGCTTGACTACTCAACTCAGCAATAAACATTTTATATTTTAGGCTCCGGACCAACTCTCGAGTTGGTCAATGACTAATTGAACCTCCCTCCCGGTCCCACTTTGGGTCGGCGAGTGTCTTGGTCTGGGGCTCTTTTACATATCTCCGATCACTAGGAGATCCCCACATTCTCTCTGAGTCCGAGTTTTAGCAGAGTAGGCTGAGAGAGGGGACCTCTTAGATATTTATAACATTGCCCTCTCTGCCGGAGTTCCACAAGTCTTATACTAGGGTTCTCCAATTAGATATTTTTCGCTATCATTTATTACGAAATAGATTTTGTTCACTCTATTTCCGTTCGAATCTTAAGTCCTCCATACCAGTCCGAGAGGACTATTAGGTGCTTAGTAAATTTTACCCCCGCACCTATTAAACAACAGAAAGTTATTTCCTCAGTCATTACCGAGTAATTTCTTTACCCCGAGTCCTCATACTACAAAGAAGGACAACAGTTGGAATTAATTTTCCGTCTGGCAATTTCCAAGTAATATTTTCTCCAAGTCCTCGCTATAACAGAGGACACTTCTTTAGGGTCTACTTAACCAGTATAGTAATTATTCATTAGCTTGTTTTCCTTACGCCTCAGTGCAACATGCTAGAGTTTTGGGTATCCCTAGCACCAGCCATTCCTTTTAATAAAATGTTCGACTAGGGTCTGTTTTAAAAAACCAGACAGAACCGATACATTCAATTGCTATCTTACCTTTGCACAACTGGTTGTTCCGGTCCCACTTTGGGTCGGCTAGCACTTAGTCTGGAGCTCTTATAATGACACCTCCGGTCAGTAGGAGTTCCCCGCGTTCTCTATGAATCCGGGTTGCAGAGGAAGTAGGCTGAGGAAGGGGGCCTCTTAGATAACTATTCATTGCCTACTTCGCCGGAGTTCCACATTCACATACCAGAATTCTCCAGGTAGATAATTTTATCTATCCTTTATTACGGAATAACTTTCACGGGGCTCAATCAACCATTTCCCCACACACCTCTTAATCACACAGGGTTATTCTGGCAATTTGGCTGAGTCAGATCCTTGACTCCGTGTCCTCATAATTGACGAGGATATTTCTTAGGAACAAAAGGCTGGGGAATGACTTTACACTCTCAGATAAACAGCCCATAGGCGATTATCCAACCTTTTGTTTTACAGACAACTCACTCACACTAATGAGGAGTGGCAGATTCTATTCATGATACATACTCTAGAGCAACATTATCACACATAGGAGAAGTCTACCTTTGCAACACTCTTCTGACAGTAGGATATGTCAGAACAGCCCTTTTCATGACGTCCAAAGCACGTCAAGACCTCCGTATCTTTCTTTCTAAAAAACTCTGCCCAAAGACATCAAGACTAGAATCTTGATCTCTCCATCTATTCTAACAGATTATCACCCACAACTACTTGGTCTGAAGTATCAGCACTACTTTTTATAACCGTCTCTAAGGTTCTCTCGTGTTAACTTTCTTAGATTCAGATCTCAACGACACTCAGCAGGCCACAGTAGTCTGGGCAGACTGGTTAATTCATCCACAGACAACAAATTAGACAGACCAGCAACAACAGTCTGACCTTCCAAGAGCACATACCGGTTCAAGGAACTAACTTAGTTCATCTTAGCCTTGCATCACATTATATCTCAAGGCACAACCGGTTCTTTTCAGGCCATTTACACAGCATGACCAAAAGGAACTTGGGCCAGACATTAAATAAAGAATGGTCTGTCTTGGGACTGGGAGAGACGACCGTTCCTTCGTAAGTACGTATACACCGTCTCATACCAGTAAATGTGCCAACACTCATAAAAGCGATGCTTCAATGAGGAATTCGAGTGAACATTCCTCCCACATCAAAAGTTTTCTGTCTCACTTATTTCTAGTACCAAAACGAGATAGTCTACAGTTCAGACCAGTCATAGAATTATCAATCCTCAACAAGTTTATTGTAAACCACTTTTTCGAGATAACAATACAACAAATATCACAGCCCAACGTCTGATTAGTAAAGTGGGAACCCTGGGTATACCTCCATTGGGAGACCCTATCACACAACATACAACATCAAATGCTTGACTACTACAAGTATGCAAGACATTACAAGCAAAAAATAGTTACCAAACGACTGTGGGAGTCGTTAATAGGGTCAATACATTGGGTTCAGCTACCTGTTCCGTTGGACAAACTTTGCCTGAATCCTTACATCGGACTGGACAACAGAGCTTTTCCGAGTCAATCAACCTCATACCCTAATTACATTCCCTCAGCGTATCATCAGACTTCTAGGCTTCTGGATAAGACCTGAGACCCCTTCCTCGACAGCCCTCTGGTCAGACCCTCCACCATCAGTGGGAGTCGACTTGGACATAGCGGGAGCCCCGAGCTGGAGTTACCAATTGTCCGACGGTCACCAGACCCAAAGTCGCTAGACCTCTCTCAATCTCTATCACATAAATACAAAGGAACTAGTTGTCCCTCTATTTTTCCTAAAAAATAATGCCCTTTCACTCCAACACAGAGTACAGTAATAGCCTTTCACATGGACAACACATCAGCCGTGTCCTGTATCAAGAGGCAGGGTTCAACGAAATCTCACACGCTCCTGAGATTGTCGGAGACAATATTTTTCCTTACTCTTCATTACCATATCACAATTCAAGCAATTTAGTAGTAGCCTCTACGTTCCAAAGTAGAGCTATATACTTATCGTATAATTCTGCTCCGCTCTAGAGCGGGCAATTATCGAAATCACTAGCGCGATAAAACGATAACATCTAGAGTAGCACCTTACTCTCTCTACTAGGTACGTTGTACACACTTTGGAGGCCACTATTTGAAAAGGAAAATAAGAAAATATTGATGAGAAAGAAGAGAAAATTACAGGATTTTAGGCCATCCTATCTGGCTCCTTCAGCCGTCTTGACGGATACATACATAAAATTTTAAGACTCAGTGTTCCACACATAAGTGCAGTTTCAGTCTCTTGTCCTAATGGCGGCGTTCCAGGCAACCCTGTTAAGGGCTGCTTCACTTGTCAAGTTCTTGGATTTGAGATCGGCGCGTATAGTCCGATCCCAGGTCTTCCTCGGTCCACCCCTTGGTGCAGCTCCCTCCACAATCACAGACCTGCATTTTTTCACCCAATTTTGTTCATCCATTCTCTCCACATGTCCATACCATCCCAGTCTACTTGTACGCATCACCTCGCTAATACTCTTTATACCTAAACGTCTCCTCAGCTCAACATTTGTTATTCTATCCTGTAGCCTGGCCCCACACATCCATCTCACCATTCTCATCTCATTACGCTCCATTCTGTTGACATCCTCTACTTTAACGGCCCATGTTTCTGAGGCATACGTCATTGCACTTCTAACACATGAGGCATACACCTTTCCCTTCAGGGGGAGAGGCATTCTTTTCATGGTCAGGATTGGCATCAATTCTCTGAACTTCCCCCAGCCACACCTAATTCTAGCAACAGTGGCAGCCTCGGCCCCACCACCGGCAGAGATGGTATCTCCTAGGTAACAAAACTTGTTCACCAGCTCCAAAGACTCATTTCCAAAATTCACAGCCACAGGATCATCACTTAACACAAGCTCGCCTTTGCACACTACGCACTCAAATTTCTCTATTTCTGACTTATCCTTCGGCAGCGGCCCCTTTATTCTACTACAGCGCTTACTCCCATGGTGTACCCAACATCGACAGATGCTACATTGAATTGAGTTAACGCCCACTTTCCACTCCCTTTCCACACACTGCACATGGGTATGCACCGCTCTTTTCCACATTGCCTCGTCTCAAACTACAATGCATAACCTTGGTTTTGTTAATATTGACTCTTAAACCCTTGCTCGCCATGCCCTCTCTCCACTCTCTGAATTTGGCCTCAGCATCCTGCATACTGTCAGCTATTAGGACTAAATCGTCTGCATAAAACAGTTCCAACGGGAGTCCGCCTCTAAAAACTTTAGACAGCGACTCCAAGACCATAATAAAGAGGAGGGGGCTTAACACTGAACCCTGATGGACTCCAACACGGACTGCGAACTCATCACTCAGTACACCCTTCACCCTCACCGAACTTCGCGAATCCTCATACATCTTCATTATCACACGCACCAGCCACTCTTCCACACCAAGTTTCCTCATAGCCCACTGTACAACATCTCTAGGTACCCTATCAAAGGCCTTCTCCAGGTCCACAAACACAAAGTAAAGATCCCTGCCTTTTAGTAGGTATCTTTCCTGTATCTGCCTGACTATGAAGATAGCATCGGTTGTACCACGTCCTGGCATAAAACCAAACTGCATATCATCAATAGAGATGCTTTGCCTGATCAAACCCTCAAGGACTCTCTCACAGATCTTCATGATTTGGTCAAGCATTTTCAGGCCCCTATAATTTCCTCTATCTAGCGCATCCCCTTTTCCTTTGTATATATTTACTATTACACTTTTGAGCCAATCCTCTGGGATTTTCTCATCTTTAATAATGGTGTATTTATTGGTGGCTCCTTACGTCAATGACGTAAGAGCCTATGGTAATATGGCCTCGTTCCGGGCTCCTCTGAGCCCGGGTTAATCCTGATCACTACGGTCGAGAACCAATATCTTCTTAGGGGGTACCCCTTAATCATTCCTAAGGTACGTCATTGAGACGGAGCCACTGAAAAGTGAAAAATAAAAGGAAAAGGAATAGTACAGTTCGAACACCGCGCCACTTGCGCATTCGGGTCTTCCTCTGTTCCCATGAGCATGCCCTGATATCCCAGTTGACCTTGAACTGGCCTCTCTCGTCCGTAGGCCATAGGAGGCAGACGAAGTTTTCTTATCTCCACCACAGTGTTTATATAGCCCCTCTTCGACGCGAAATCTTTGTCCATAGTGAGTTTTTGTGCAGTTGTAATAGTATATGCGTCTAAGAAAGTACAGTAGGGTCTCACATAAAACGAGTTTATGGTCGATAAACGAGGGCATTTTATGCGATTTCGTTTTATGTGAACACAGCATTTTGGTGGCGCAATATCGTCAATGTTCACTGTAAGCGAAAATTTTCGTACAAAGCGAACGATATTTCGTACAAAGCGAACGATATTTCGTACAAAGCGAACGACATTTCATACAAAGCGACGATATTTCGTACAAAGCGAATTTTAGGTCGGTCGTTTTAATCGAGACTCGTTTTATGCGAACACGTTTTATGCGGGACCCTACTGTATGTATATGGACTAATTTTCACTTGTAAGCCTGTGAAGTAAGATCTTTCGTCTGGCTGGCCTACGAACGTGCCATTCAAGAAGCCACTTTCCACAGAGCCGCTAACTATTATGTTTTATCTCGTTTGTTCGTATCACACGAACTTCGGCTCTATAGCTGCAGTGTCTTAGTATTCTGTAAATTTGTTTTTGAAGTATAATTCGTCAGTTTTCCCTTAAGTATCAGTGTTATATAAAGTGCCCTATCCCTTTTAACTATATCGGCTGACAGTAACCTCTGGTTGTGCCCTGGCCAGGGTTTACTCGTCACGCCACCGAAATTGTTTATTGGGGACAAAAGTGCTTTCATTATTTACATTCAAGCCTCTTTCAATTTAATTCGTTTAGACAGTAACCGCTGGTTGTGCCTGGCCAGGGTTTACTCGTCACGCCACCGAATTTGTTTATTGGGGACAAAAGTGCTTTCATTATTTACATTCAAGTCTCTTTTAATTTAATTCGCTTAGTTTCCACTCTAGTCGGTCACGATTCACTCTTCATATTTATTACCTTCAAGTTTTTGTCACATGACAATGTTTCCTATAAACCAGCATTACATCAACTAGGGATCGGAATTGTATTAACCCGCGGGTTCTGCTCATCTAAACATTCGTATATATACCTTTACTTTCCCAATGAGCACCCATAATAATATTATAGTTGACCTTGTCCCACTACAAATGAAAAAAAAAAAAAAAAAAAAAAATGATGTAAGACATGCTGATAAGATTCCAATTACCCAGGTAACCTAAACCCATCACAAAGGTTCCGATTCCAAGACCCGGCTACCGGGACCGCCAGCAGGGTGGCAGTCCCGAGTGCCCGATCTAGCGGGAGTCACCAGAATACCATTCAAGTCCAAATCCCCGGTTTGATATTATTCCAATTACCCAGGTAACCTAGACCCATCACAAAAGGGTCGGGTACCAAGGCCCGGACACCGGGACCGCCAGCAGGGTGGCAGTCCCGAGTGCCCAATCAGGCGGGAGACACCAGAATACCATTCAATACCAAATTCCCGGTTCCCGAGTCATTATCTCAACAAACCCAGGTCCCCAAGACCCGGGTTTTCAAGACTGCCGGGCAGGAAGATACACCCAAACAGGCGGACAACACTATGTTACCATACACTCATAATTTCCCCGGTTATCCTAGTCCTCATTTCGATGAAACTCTAACACCAAGACCCGGCAACCGGGACTACCGAGTATGGCTAAAGTCCCGGGTACCCGGATGGTCAGGAAAGACATTACTACCATATAAATATAACCCAAGACTCCCGGGTTTTTCCGTAGGACTTATATTTATAAAGCCAGAGCACCAAGACCCAGTACCAGAACTACCGAGTATGACAACGGTCCCTGGTACCCAGATATCCCCAGACTAGAATAGGTCTTTATAACCCACAACACCCGGCCGGATACCATCAAGCTATGAACCGGGCACTCTAACAATAGGCTAGGCCTAAGCCTATCCCATCAACACCAGGTACCCTAAGAGAAGGGCCCCAAATACAGGATTCAAACAGAAATTATTACTGAGCACTCTTGGTTAAACAATACTATAGTAGGCTAATTAACCTTAAACATGTTAAACAATATTTAACAAAATGTTCAGAATTAAGTCAAAATACGAGAACTTATGATAAACACATCTGGATAACCAATTAAATTAAAACAAATCATGCAAGGCTAGACCCTAATCCTAGCCCAAACAAAGTAAACATATTAAGAACGATGCTGTTCTCATTATGCAACATTGACTCCTTGATATTTCAACAGGCTCAGGCAAGACACGACATTACAGAGGAGGAGCTCTGTTCATCAATTAGACCTACCCCCTCCATACCAAGAGATACCACATCAGGTCCTGTACATTATCCCGGACTCCAAGCCCTCGACAACCCGAGCCAAGCCACCTGTGGCCCCCGGCCCACACCTAACAAACCTGCAATATCAGGTGAGTCTACGAGTCAAATCTTTAGACGGTTGTTCTGGTCCACCGGCTAAGATTATTCCCACTAATTACATAATTTAATTAATTTACAGGGATAGGCCTATGTACAAAGTTTTAGGTTTTCAGAAAACAAACACAAATTGTCTTCCCTCTCTAAAAAGAATCCTTTTGTTTTCTTTTCTCCCCTCTCGTCAGGGCCTACATGCAACCATAGAAGAAAGCTAAGGTGCAACAAACAGAAGTTCTCATCCTGGAAGACAATTTCTCCTTCAGAGGGTTCTCCTCCCCGGAACCCTCACCAGCCCACATGGACAGTATCACAGTACATGAAATGGACCCTCCCGAGGACTCAACCCTATGCTCAAGCAGGGATTGCACCACATTATCCCTTACAGCTCATAATCTCTGCCCCTATCACGCTATGTGTATTGATAGGACAAAAGCTAGGTGGAACCCTAAAGTTTGTGACAGGTGTAATTATTACATAGCTAAGTTCCATAACCCACTTTCTACACTAGCCCCAGACACATGTAAGAATATTCTGAAAGCTGTGTGGCATGCGGTAAAATCATATATTTCAGGTACATTGAAGAAACACCCAGAAATTGCAAACCCAGAGTATGTAAAATTCTTAGAGATATCCGTAGCTAGATCCCGTAGCTCTTCCTCATCACACGACAGGAAAAAGTCACATTCTAGCAAGAAGAGAGAAAGGTCAACCAGCCCCCAGTCGCCCAGTAAAAGACACAAACATACAAGGAAACCCCATGCCAAACAACCACCATGCATCCAGACTGAACCAGGCTCTGAGGAGGTCAACCCCTCCCCACTATCCCTAGACAAGTGGGCGGACTCTATGGATCAACAATTTGAACTAACCCCCTTACCTACCCCTACCGAACCAGCTCCCCCTCATACAATCAAGATATGTACAAGAGCGGAAATACATACCCCAGGAAACTTATCTTACCATTCCACTCTGGCAGACCCAGACCAAGTAGGGTACAGTACATTTGAAGAAGATCAACATACAATACCCCCTGAAGATACCCAAGATCTCTATGATATGGCTGACGACAGAATAGAGTGCTACGACATCATTTCCAGCAGCCACACTGACGAAAGCTGGAATGACAAGGACTCCCACACTTATCAGGGAGACCAGTCAGGAGAAGACCCTCACCAGTCTGACATAGACTCAAGACTGAGCCCTCGTAATGACTTATGGAGAGAGATGAAAGATACCTTAAGATCATTGACCAACGAGTTAACAGACAACTTACATCAGAAATTGGCTTCTATGGATAAGGCTATCCAGGACCTTCAATGTAGGACCCTGTCTCCATCCATGCTACAACCAGCCACACTCGACCCAGTTCCTCTAGCTCAGATACCTGCCCAGCCAAAACAGCATGATCAGGAATTAACACCCACTCCGTCATCCTCCACTCAGCCCAGTCTTCAAGCCACTGGCCTTCCCAGTAACCTATTCCTGTCCCATATTCATCCCCCCCCCTATTGAACAGGAACCGGAAATCTCCAAGAAACCCTTCCCTCTTCTGTTTGGGGACTCCCGTCACTGGAAACAAATACCAGTGGAAACACCTGAAGATGCGGACACAGGCCATCCAGAACTGATACCAGTCCCAAATGACTGGGTGATCGAAATGGACGAACTGCGACACCTCCGAGCAAAAGACGCACATAACCAAGTACTGGACGTAATCATAAAACCTTTCCCGTCCATGTCAGACGCTAGGTACTTTACGTTCACACAGACATCCACAGTCCCCTCGGGAAAACGCTTCAAACCATGGTCGGATTTGAATAAAGCCGATGGGCATAATGCCATTAAATCTCTATCCACTCTCGCAACAGACATACAATGCTCCACAAAAATGTCCGAAAGTAAAATTCCCATGATGGAGGTTTCATCCTTAGGCTATGGCCCATGGTCTGAATGGGTATCTGGGGCAGAAAAATTTACCCTTTCCAGTATGGATACTACACCCCAAAGAATCCCACAAGATGATCACCAGTTTGCCACAATGTATGTGCACAACTCCGACTCCATTCCCCAGGGGTTCTGGGATTATCTCAGAGCCCCAAAGATAGTATGCAAGCCATCCAATGACCCCATGATCTCGACACCTACTCCAACACTAATCGACAAGGACTTTAGACTACGCCAAAAAGCCCACAGACTGCTATCAAGCTTCATCACATGGCAGAAGCTCTCTAATTCCATGAGACAGGTGGCAGATTCCATCGCTGAACAAAAATCCAGAACAGCTCTCCATCTCATCAGGAGAGCATCTCTTGTCAACTCTCTAATGACCACAGGTGATGTCAAGACTGCTATTTATGAAGCAGCCAGAGCAAGACAAGATATACGCATCCACTTGTCCAAGAAAATGCCAAAAGATATCGCCGCTCGAGTCCTCCTCTCACCCCTATTCACCAGCAGATTAATGCCCCAAACAACATGGAACGAAGTCCACTCCCTACTACTACGACCTGAGATAGCAACGTCAAGACAGACTCAAGCATATAGGCAAGGCCACCCTAGTAGGTTCCACCCCCACTCTCACCATCACCGGGGAAGGGGGAAGAGCCAGTTCTCCCCTCGCCAATATACCCCTTGTACATTTCAGACGCACAGGGGTAACTCATCAAGCAACAGAGGGCACAGAGGACACTACCAGGCCAGAGGTCGAGGCTCACCAAGGACCCAACCATCACCCTACACACGACCTCCACCAAAACAACAAAACCACGGGTCACAACAAAGACCTCAACATACAGGACGTCAAACTCATCAAGCAGGACACCATACTCCCAACCACCAGAAACCACAAAGTCACCACCAATCCACCAACTCTCACCAAACGACTCAGGATCCAAAAAACTGACTTTCCAAGAGGCCATCAACCAAGAAATGGCCCGGCATTCAACAGGCCAATTCAGGGAACATTTCCAGCATTGGCCTCAAAGATCCTGGGCAAAGAGAGTGGTAAAGAAGGGCCTCACATGGAAATGGCTGGCAAGACCCCGCCTCAGAGCTCAGCCCAACAAGATACAGCTATCTCCAGAATTGGTAACAGTGATAAACCAAATGTTAACAGACAAAGTTCTCACTCACCCTCCAGAGGGCACACCAGTGTTTCTGTCACGCATGTTCCTCGTCCCAAAAAGAGACAGCCGTCAACTAAGACCCGTGATAGACATGTCCCTTCTCAACAAGTCAATTCACAATACAAAATTCAGAATGCTAACTATCTCCCAAGTAAGGCTAGTACTACAACCAAAGGCCTGGATAATTACCCTGGACCTAAAAGACGCCTACTGGCACATCCCAATAGCAAAGAGATACCAAAAGTTCCTAGCTATCCCATTCAGAAACAAAGCAGTAATGTTCACCAGAATGCCCTTCGGTCTGAACATAGCCCCCAGAATTTTCACCAAGATAGTCAAACAAGCTCTCCTCCCACTACTCGAAAATGGAGTAAAAATCCTGTTCTACCTAGACGACTGGTTGATTCTCGGGTCCACACCTCTCCAATGCCAAGAACAAACCGTGAAAGTAGTACAACATGTTACAAAGCTGGGCTTCAGAGTGAACCTGGAGAAGTCAATGCTCACCCCCTCACAATCAGCGGAATGGGTAGGCTTAATCTGGGACACACAACTCCAAACGATAAAGCAGAGCCCAGCCAATGCCAAACGTCTACAATTAAAACTGTTCAGAGTATTACATGCGAAGAATATCACCAGGAAACTTTGGGAATCTTTGATGGGCTCACTAAATTGGGTACAAATGACAGTACCCCTAGGCCGCCTCAGACTGAAGAGACTAATCTGGCTAGGCAACAAAGCCTTCCCCCTAACACCTCACAATTACCCGCTCGCCATCCCAAAGAGGATCCTACATCTCCTTTTTGGACAAGTTCTCAAGTACGGGAATCGGTGACACACTGGTCAGATCCACCTCCCACCTTATGGATAGACACAGATGCCTCGAGCCTGATAGGATGGGGCTACCAGTCAACGGAAGGCCATCAGAATCACAGGAAATGGACCACACTAAGTCAGTATCACATCAATGCCAAAGAGCTAGCAGTTCCTCTATTCTTTCTCAGGGACCATGCGACGTCATTGACCTCCAGATCAATAGCGTTCCGCATGGACAACATGGCTTCCGTAACTTGCTTAAAGAAACAAGGCTCCACCCGGTCCAGGATCCTTCAAGACCTCTCAGAAAAGATATTCTTTCTAGCCCAGAAATACTCCATAGTAATCCACGCAACATACCTACCAGGGGTCTCCAATCTATGGGCCGACGCTCTATCCAGGGGAAAGAGCACTTCAGTGGAATGGGCCCTCAAACAAGAAACGTTCAACCAATTAGTGCTACCATTTTCACCACAAATCGATCTGTTCGCATCTCTTCAATCAACGAAGCTCCAGGCTCACATTTCTCGGGACCTCAAGACACGGGAGGGAGGCCCGGATGCCTTCACAGTAGACTGGAACAGATGGACATCGATTTACCTCTTCCCACCCCCAGACACCTCACTAATGTGCAAAGTCATTCACCACCTCAGATCGTTCCAGGGACAAGTAACCCTGGTCGCTCCAATGTGGCCTACTCAAGCGTGGTACACTCAACTTACTCAATGGTGCAACAACCCCCTGCAACTCCCCCTAACAGATTTCCACTTGGAAGAAATTGGGAACCTGCAGACCTCGCTCAATTTTGCTATGTGGACATTCTCAAATCCAAGTGGCTCCCGTCCTACGACGAGGAAGTCACGGACAAGCTCACAAATCAGTACACAGCTTCCACTCTGAGGCAATACAGCTCTCACTGGAAACAATTTACAACGTGAATTGTAGATACTAACCAGAAGAACCCATCAGCTTCCTTGTTATTGAAATACCTAAATTACTTGTTTGAAACTAAGAATCTAGCAGTTAACACACTTAGAAACCACCTGTCGGCAGTGAAGGAACCCTTCCTCACACTTACCGGTCTATCCTTACCCCAGAAAGACGAACAAGGGTTTATGAGAGCTTGCTTCAAACTCAGAGCCCCAAATCGTCAACTACTTCCTCAATGGTCAATCTCGAGGGTCCTAACATTATTACAGTCTAGGCCCTACTCGGTGAAACCAAACATAGAGAAGAAACTCAAGAAGTGTGTATTTCTGATGGCCCTAGTGACTGGCCATAGGGTCTCAGAATTGGCGGCCATGGCCCCCAAACTGTCTACGGTTTGCCCCTAATAACGACTCTGTACATATTGCACCTGCACCAGATTTTATTGCAAAAAACGAGCACCAGGAACATATCTTTACACCTTTCTCCATTCCTGCCTTGAAAAAAGGAAGGATACACCATGCACTATGTCCTGTGAAAGCATTATATACCTACTTTAAGTCTGTTATCCCTAGAAATAAGGAACATTTATGGGTTTCTCCAGATGGCTCAACAAGGTTGGGGAAAAAAGTTTTAGCATCCACGATAGTAGATGTAATTAAGGAGGCAGACCCCCAGGTGATTGCCAAAGCTCACGACGTCCGCAAGTGGGCCACTACCATCAGGTTTCTCAACAACTTTTCAGTAGAAGATATCTCTCAAACGGGTCTCTGGTCCTCGAGCAATACTTTCCTATCCAGATATCTGTCAGTACACCTGGAGAGGCCCAATTTACCATGCATAGCTTTAAGGCAAGAACATACCCCTTAAGGGCATTAAGTAGTCTGTTGTATCTGATTCAGCACTTTTATTACCAGTCCAACAGCATAAGAGAGAGTGTGCCCTGCCAGTCACTTTAAATGGAAAGAAAAGAGGGGGGCGTGTTGAAGTCCCATGACGAAAAGGCAGGTCATACAACCTGAAACATATAACAAGAATGTTATGACCACATGATATCTATTACATAGCAATACCTATGTATATTGCAACTACAAATGTTGAACATTATTTTTGATTTTACGCTAAATTGATGAGATAGATTACCAGTATGTATTCACATCTCAATAGTTCTGTTTCTATGAAATAAGGCTTCTTTTAATGGTACCCGCCTTATACTGTATATTTTTTCTTACTGTTATACCTTTTATAAGTAAATACATGTCACAGTTCATATATTAGTTCTCAGTCTTCCTTTTATTTTGTTTATAGCTAAAGAGCATCTAAAGGTCCCTCCACCGGTCGTGATATGCTAGGCTCTTACGTCATTGACGTAAGGAGCCACCAATAAATTACGGTTTTGACAACCCGTAAGGGAAGGAAGGAAAAACTACTATTTATTGGTGGCTCCTGAAGTCAATGACGAAATTGCCCTCCCTCCATCCCCTTCCCATTCACATGCTCAATTTGGTATATGCTTTAGAGGCCAGTTCAAGGTCAACTGGGACATCAGGGCATGCTCATGGGAACAGAGGAAGACCCGAATGCGCAAGTGGCGCGGTGTTCGAACTGTACTATTCCTTTTCCTTTTATTTTTCACTTTTCAGTGGCTCCGTCTTAATGACGTACCTTAGGAATGATTAAGGGGTACCCCCTAAGAAGATATTGGTTCTCGACCGTAGTGATCAGGATTAACCCGGGCTCAGAGGAGCCCGGAACGAGGCCATATTACCATAGGCTCTTACGTCATTGACTTCAGGAGCCACCAATAAATAGTAGTTTTTCCTTCCTTCCCTTACGGGTTGTCAAAACCGTATTATCAACTCAGTGACTAAGTTTACACCAATCTCCCCTGAGGCTTTTATCATCTCAGCGACAATGTCGGAGCAACCTGGAGCTTTACCGTCCTTCATTTTATTGATTGCGTCGCTCACTACAGCTGGTGCTATCAAAGGAGGGGGCCCAGATATTGGTTTTTCGATACTAAGCTGTTCCTTATCCCATTCAAACTCTACATTTAGCAATTGTTCATAGTGTACCTCCATGCTTCTCTGATTTCATTTTCTGCATACAGAATCTTCCCATTATCATCTCTAACACACTGTTCACCTATTATATCCCTACTGTCATTTTTAACTCGCCTAGCTAGGTTGAAGATCCCATTGGGATTGTCAGTGTTACACACTTGTTCGAGGACCAGGTCCTTAATGCGATTTTTAGCATTGTAAATAACTCTTTTGGCAGTTCGTTTAGCTGCCTGGTATTCCTCCCTGCTGCCTCCTTTCTTCCATGCTTTGAAGCATCTCCTTTTCTCTTTCACAGCATGTTCTACCTCATCGTTCCACCACCAAGAGGTCTTATTCCTGGGGTGACCCTTTGTTTTCCCACAGACTTTGTCAGTGGCAGCGATAAGGCTACGCTTAAGATAGTTCCATTGGCTATTTACATCGTTAGGCCTAGCTTCCTTATTTCTATTCATTTCCTCCAGTTCAAAAAAGAAAAACGAACGAACAGCCTCGGATGCGGACGGAACCAACGTTGACGAACCACGACCGACTAAGGACATGCCTTCGGACATTCTGAGAATGGCTACGTGGAATGTTAGTGGCATGAATGATGGAACAAAAGAGAGAGAGGTTCTGGAAGTGTTAGTGAATGCCAGGCTGGATGTATGTGGAATGACAGAGACCAAATGGAAAGGTTCAGATGTGAGAGAATGGGAATGTGGAATGGGTGTGTGTGCTGGAGTGAGTGAAGGAACAGCGAGAGAAGGTGCATGTTTGTTTGTAAGTAGCAAATGGAAGGAATGTGTAAGAGAGTATGGGTCTGTGGGTTCAAGGATTGTGTGGGTGAGAATGAAAGTAGGAATACAAACGTGGGTGATTGTATGCGTGTATGCCCCGACAGAGGATATACTTGAAAGAAAGAAAGAGGAGTTCTGGATGAATGTGGAGGCGTGCCTGGAGAAGTTTGACAAGAACGAAAGAATATTTCTGATTGGGGATATGAATGGTAAGGTGGGTGATAGGAAAGTTGAGGGAGTGGTGGGAGGGTGGGGGGTACCATCAGAGGTGAATGGGAATGGTAGTGCACTTGTGGACGTATGTGTGGGAAGGAGGCTGTGGATAGCCAACACCTTCTTCCGACACAGAATGATCCACAGGTACACGTGGAAACGGATGTTGACGATGAAAGATAAGACAGTGGTGGAACGAAAGTCATTGATTGATTATGTATGTGTGGATGAACGAATGAAGAAATCTGTGATGGATGCTAGGGTGTATAGGGGTATTGGAGGGGGTCTGTCTGATCATTATGTAGTGGTAGCTAAGGTTAGGATACAAAAGAAGTGGGTGAGGAGAGCGGGAGGGAGGCGAGAGGAGGGTGGAATGGTGAGGAGGGTGGAGAGGTTGCAGGAGGAGGAAGTCAGGGAGGAGTACAGGAGAGCAGTGGAAAGACGACTAGGTGGGTTCGACCTGGAAGTTATGGAGGAAGTGGAGGAGATGAGCAAGGTGTTTAAGGATGAGATCTGTGCAGCATGTGAGGAGGTGTGAGGAGAAGAGGGAGGGGAGTGAAAGGTACAGCATGGTGGACAGAAGAGGTAAGAATAGCTGTGGAAGAAAAGAAGAAAGCATATAGAGTGTGGTTGGGTAGTAGAGGGAATGAAGATTCCGAGAGACAGAAACGAGCGAGGTACATGGAGAGTAAGAGGGTGGTGAAGAGAGTAGTGAAGGAAAGTAAGAGAAGAGTAGATGAGGAATTTGGAAGGAATCTGAGTGTAAAATGGAGGGAGAGTAAGAAACTGTTCTGGAAAGAAGTCAAGAAAGTTAGGGAAGGTAGCAAGGGAAACAGTAAGGGTGTGAAAGATAAGAATGGGAGAATGCTAGCCGAGAAGCAAGAGAGAGTCGAAAGATGGAGGGAGTACTTCAGTGAGTTGCTAAATGAAAGGAATGAAGAGCCAGCAAACATAGCTGGATATGGTATGGGAGGGAGAAGAAGAGAAGTAGTGGAGGAGGAGGTGGGGATCAGGAGGTCAGAAGTGTGGGAAGCCATGAAAAGAGTGAAGTTGGGGAAAGCACCAGGAACAGATGGAGTGTGTGGGGAAATGTTGAGGTATGGTGGTGAGATAGTGATAGAATGGGTATGGAAAATGTGCAAACTAGCATGGGAGAAGGGGAGTGCACCCGATGACTGGAAGACTGGCATAATAGTCCCCCTATATAAGGGCAAAGGGGAAAGAGGAGTGTGTGGTAACCACCGAGGAATATGTCTTCTAAGCGTAGTAGGGAAGGTATACAGTAGGGTAGTGATTGAGAGAGTGAGAGTGAGAACGGAGAAATGGATAGGCGACGAGCAGGGAGGTTTTAGGAAGGGAAGAGGATGTGTAGATCAGATTTTTACCCTGAATTGTGTTGTGGAGAAGTATCTGGAGAAGAAACAAAAGGTGTATGTTGCCTTTATGGACTTGGAGAAGGCCTATGACAGAGTGGATAGAGAAGGTTTGTGGAAAGTACTTAGAATATACGGAGTAGAGGGCAAGTTGCTGAAAGCAGTGAAGAGCATGTATGAGGGTGCAAAGGCGGCAGTACGTGTGGAGAGTGAGCAGAGCGAGTTCTTTGACCTGAATGTTGGTTTGAAACAGGGGTGTGTGATGTCCCCGTGGTTGTTTACTGTATATATGGATGGAGTCATGAAAGAAATACTATCAAGAGCAGTGAATGTTGGTGTATCGCTGAAAAGGGAGGGAATTGAGTGGAAGCTACCTATACTGCTGTTTGCGGATGATACAGTTCTGATGAGTGATAATGAATGGGAGTTGCAGGGTCTGGTAAATGAGTTTGGAACAGTGTGCGAAAAACGGAATTTGAAGGTAAATACGGGGAAGAGCAAGGTTATGGTCTTCGAAAGGGGTGAAGTCACAGAGTGTGAGGTGAAGCTGAACGGTCAGGCTATGGAGATCGTCAACTCTTTTAAGTATCTGGGCAGTGTGTTGAGTAAAGATGGGACTATGGATGAAGAGGTGCGGGAGAGGGTACAACAGGGGAAGAGGGTTGTAGGAACGCTAAAAGCAGTAACAAGAAATAGGGTGGTCAGTATGGAAGTGAAGAAGTCCTTGCATGACAGTGTGGTAATCCCGACACTGACTTACGGAAGCGAAGCATGGACGTTGGTTGAGAGACTCAGACCAAGAGTGAGAGCAGTGGAAATGAATTACTTAAGGAGTGCGTGCGGAGTTACATGGAGGGATAGACAGACTAATGAGGAAGTAAGAAGGAGGTGTGGTGTGGAGGTAGATGTGCTGGAAAGTGTGAAAAGGAACAACTTGAGATGGTTCGGCCATATGGAACGTATGGAAAGCGAGAGAATGACTAAGAGGGTGTACGAGAGCGAGGTGGAGGGACAGAGGGGGAGAGGTAGACCGAATATGAGGTGGAAGGATGGAGTGAGGAACTACATGAACGAAGGCGGTGCTGGTTGGGGGGAGGGGCGTCGACTGACTGGGGACAGAGGTGCATGGGGGCGGTTCGTTCGTGGCCACCCCTTCGGGGATCACGGCGTCAGGCAATAGATAGATAGATAGATCCCTAACTTCCTTGTCCTTCAGCAGCCACACTTTCCTTTTGGGTATGTAAACCTTCTTGCGCTTAGGATCTCTGTATAAGCTCATGTCGCACACAAGTAGCTTATGCTGGGGGATACATTCTTCGCTCGGGATGACCTTTACATCTCGAACTAGTTTCCAGTCTTTCCTGTTAACCAAGAAGTAATCTATCTGGCTACTGGAGACCCCAGAGTTATATGTGATCAGGTGGCTCTGTCTTTTCTTGAACTTTGTGTTACACACAACCATGTTGAGTGCAACGCAGGACTCCAATATATATTCGCCTTCTAGATTTCTCCTTCCGTAACCAATTCCTCCATGTACCCCCTCGTATCCATCTGCAGATGCTCCCACGTGACCATTGAGGTCCCCCCCCACGATAGTTATTTCGTTCTCCGAGAGGCCTGAAATGACACTGACGGTGTCATTCCAGAAGTCCTCTTTTATCTCTTTCTGAAAACCAGCCTGTGGGGCATATACAGATATCACATTCAGAATTCTTTCACCAACTTTCAACTTCAAAACAATCAGCCTTTCACTAACTCTCGTAATCTGAAGCACACTTTCCGCCAGCTATTCAGCCACCAGAACACCCACTCCTTTCGCTTTATCAGTCTCCACACCCATCCAGTATATCCTATATCTTTTCCTCCTTCCGACAATCCACTGTACCCCATGCCTCTTCCAGAGTGTTTCCTGGGTACAGCAGACGTCCACTCGCCTCCTCTCACACATCTCAGCCACTGAGATCTCATCCACCCCACTACCCGACAGGGTTCATTGGGCATTCCTTTTCGCGCTACTCAAGCCTACACACACGCTGTTTTCTATGCGCCCGATTTTTGTGCTTCTACTCCTGTCGCCTACCCTTTGGGTGAGTTGTGGGCCTTATTTATGGTACCTACGGTTATTAGACAGATGATCTGTGATGTAGGCACGCTTCAAATGGGCTCTTAGGTGTGTTACTTTGAGTATGGCGTCGAAACTGGTTGGTCACGCGCATGCGTCGCCCTTCGGCGAGTGTTATTATTTAGGCCTTTGCCTGTTTTTCTCATCATTTTCACTTGCAGTGGCTTAGTTTTGTTTACCTGGTAGGTTCTATTACGCTTTGTGCTTATTTTCTGCTTTCATTGCGTGGTTTTTGCGAAAAGTTAGGCTGCCTTGTGCACTTTAGTTTGTGATGGAGGGGGCATAGCCCCCCTTGCCTTGACAGGTTATTTTGGCCTTATGTTTTGCTTACCTTCACATGAATGTTTCGCATTGGAGTGTGCCCTGTGTTTTTTGTTTTTCTCTGCCACTCAACCAAGGCTAGGCCCCCTGTTAATAGCCTAACTTTTAGTTGGAGGGGGGCGCCAGGGCTAGGCCTCTTGTTCCTAGCCTAACTTTTTAGAAGGGGGAGAAGGGACTTTTGGTAGACCGTCAATGTTGCCTCGTCGCTCTTGCTTGCCTTTCTTTGGTTTTACTAAACCGCCTTAGGCTCGCAGAGGTATGACGCTTTGGTTTTCCTAAACCTTCTGTGGGGCACCCTTTTTTCATCTGACGCTTGCTCCCGCGCTGTCTCTCCCTTATTTTGTTGGCGCTCCCCTCAGCCTTGAGTTCATAAGACACAGTCTTCCCCTTACTTGAACTCCCTCATACATTGAGGTCCCCGCGGCACGGTCTTCACCTCCTTTGAGCTCTACGATGCCTTGAACTATCGTCCCTTCCACCCTTTTTGATGTGCGGGTCTCTGGGACGGGCTCCGCGCCCGCTCCGCCCTGCAGCGTGGACAAATCCCGCTCCAGGTCGGTCCTATGCTTCCGACATGTTCTCTTTTTTGGCTGCTGTGGTCGGGTCACTCTGGACCCGCTCCGCCCTAGGATGGTACTATCCGTCTCTAGGTCGGTCCTCTGCATCGCACTGTTTTCTTTTTGCTCATACAAGCTCCCCTGCCAGCTGTCCTGCTGTGCACTTGGGTTGAGCCTTTTGGTTGGTATTTACCTCCATCTCCCTTTCCGCTCGAGGGCGGACAAATCCGCTCTGGAGCGGACATCTCCGCTCTGGTGCAAGCATCTCCGCTCTGCAGCGATGTCTCTTCCGCTCTGGACAGGGCCCCCTTGGGCTCCTTCTTCACTTTGGCTTCTACACTGGGTCTCTCCTCCACCTGTTCCGCTCTGGAGCGGACACCAGTCCCACTCCTGGTCGGTCCTAGGCCTTCCCTCCTGCTGCCCTAGCCCTCCTGTTTTCACCTGGTTCTACTCTACGATTGTTCCGCTCTGGAGCGGACGCCAGTCCCGCTCCTGGTCGGTCCTAGACCTTCCCTCCTGCTGCCCTAGCCCTCCTGTTTTCACCTGGTTCTACTCTACGATTGTTCCGCTCTGGAGCGGGCGCCAGTCCTGCTCCAGGTCGGTCCTAGGCCTTGCCTTCTGATGCCCTGGCTCTCTTGTTCGCTGTGCGCATGCCTTTCTCCTTTGCCTAGACTGCCATTGTCATGCATCCATGCCCCGCTCTGGAGCGGGAGGGTGTAGTCCGCTCTGGGGCGGGTCTGTCTGCTCCGCTCTGGTGCGGACTTTCCCGCTCTAGAGCGGACTTGCCCTCTCGGCCCTGGCACTATTTTTTGGCCAATATTGCCTTGTTTGTACTTGGGGTTTGTCGGTTACTGTGTCTCATAACCTTCTCCTTTACATCAGGCTGTGTTCCCGCTCTGCACTGCTGGGTCCCTTGGCCTGCCATCTCCTCTTCGATCCCTTCACCCTCAGGTACCCTTTTCGGTTCTTCTCTGGCTGTCATGCTTTATTTCAGGGTGTTTGCACCTGCACCTTGGTCTTTTTTGACCTGGGTTTTTGGGATTCTTCGGACTGTTGCTGCTTATGCTGTATGCTTGGCCCTCCCACATGGGGGGGTCCGTCTCCGTCCTTCTCCACATGGGGGGGGGGGTTATTACTTTTATGTACCTCTTATAATGCATGGTATCTTTTGTGTGTTTTTTGTGCATACTGTCATACCTTCCTTCAATTTATGCATCTTCTTTCTCTGAGCTTCGTCTGGGACATCTTTCATTTCTCCCTTCGCTTACTATGCGGATGTCGCTCCCTGCCTGCGCGCGCCATGGTTGTGCCCGTCCGGCTATGGGAGCTGGGCATCCTGAGTGCCCTGAGTGTCAGGCGTGGCTCGGTCTGTTAAGGACCGTTTGCACCGGGTCCCCCGCTTCATGGACGAAGGGGTTCGCGCCTTGCTGACCCTTCCTCTGGTGTCTCCGCGCCCTGTGGTCACCGCTTCGCAGGTCCCTCAGTCTGGTGTGTCTCCGTTCTCGGCGGACACGGCGGGGTCGGTGCGGCACCACTCGGCTTCTCTACGTCGCCGGAAGTCTTCGACATCCCGCTGCCCTGCAGCTTCCGCCCACGCGTCTCTGGGCTCGACGACTTTTCGCCCTAAGATGGCGATGCTTCCCCCGGTCCGTGTTCCTGCTGGTGTTTCGGCCTTCTCCCCTGGTCGTCGTCCCGCCCATGGGCTGCTCGGGGAGATTGGGGCGTCGCAGGCCGCCGGCTATCTACCGTCGGCTCCTCCGCCATCATTGCCGTTGGCTCTGCTACCACCGTTACCGCCTACTCCACCTCCTAAGACGGCGGGGGCTCTGTTTGCTTCGGCCTCTCCTCTTCTTGTCCGCGATAGTCTCCCGGATTCTCCTGGCTTTGTCGGGTCTGACATTCCGTGTGGCCTGCCTTCTCCTGCTCGGAAGAGTGGACCCGTACCTCTGGCAGTGCAAGGCGCCAGGGTGTCGGTTTTCGGGTCTGGTCAGGTGGGGGCTGCCTGTGACCTCGTGGAACTGAGTGGCGGGAGCGATGAAGTGTACGATGCCGTAGTGGTTGAAGACTCGCCACGGGAGTCTTTCTCCTATACGCAGTCGCCTCGTCGGTCGCCCAGCCGTAGGAACTGTCGCCGGACCATCTCTTCATCTTCCTCGTCACCGACCGAAGACCCTGGGTGGGTCCTTCCTATTCGGGCCGTCCAGGAGGCCCAGGTTAGGACTGAGGAGGCTAACGCTGCACCGTTTGCCTCCCTGCACGGGATCCTTGCACTGATGGCGGGAGGCTTGGGGCGTCCTCCTCCCATTCCTCCTGTGCTTCAACCTTGCGTTTTGGTTGTTCGCCACTCTTGCCTCCTAGGCTTGCTCTTGCTTGCCTATCTCCGGATTTACTAAACCTTCTTGCAGGGCACCAGTTTTTGTCTGCTTCCAGCTCCTGAGCCACAGTCTTACCCTCCATTGAACTCACCAATACCTTGAGTTCCTGAGCCGTAGTCTTCACCTATCTGGAACTCGCCAATACCTTGAGGTTCCTGTGGCACGGTCTTACCCTCCTTTGCGCTCTCCTGTCCCTTGAGGTTCCTGCGACACGGTCTTACCCTACTTTGCGCTCACCAATGCCTTGGGTTCCTGTGACACCATCTTCACCTACTTTGACCTCGCTCATACCTTGCAGTTCCTCGGGCACAGTCTTCCCTCCATTGGGCTCCCCAATGCCTTGAGGTTCCTGAGACACTGTCTTAACCTCCATTGTGCTCGCCAATCCCTTGGGATGTCTTTTTCCTTCCGTCCCCGGTGCCGCAGGTCTCTCGGACAGGCTGTACTCAGCTCGCTCCGCCCTGGTGCGTGGGTGACTCCCGCTCCTGGTCGGTCCTCTGACTCGACACATTCTCTTATAAGACCGCTCCCTTTATTACTGCAATCTACCTGACGTCCTTCAACGGTGTCTTTGGCTTTGCTGCGCGGGACCCTTTCGGCCTCTCCACTTCAGTTGGGAATGTTTTTCTTACGGGCCTCTGGCGTCTGGGCTAGGGCCTCACGGGGCCCGTTCCGCCCTAGGGTGGGCTCTCTCCTCCTCTCGGTCGGGCCTATGCTTTGCCTCTGTTCTTTACCCACGGACGCTCCCACGTCAGCTGTGATGCTAGACCATTCAGTTGGGACGCTTGGATGTACATCTCTGATGTTTTTACCCAGGGAGGCTCCCACGTCGGCTATCGTGCTAGACGATTCTTTTGGGACTCTTGGATGTTCCTGGCCTTTCACCTTTACTGGTAC
This sequence comes from Paralithodes platypus, assembly GCA_032716605.1. Lineage (NCBI taxonomy): Eukaryota > Metazoa > Arthropoda > Malacostraca > Decapoda > Lithodidae > Paralithodes > Paralithodes platypus. The sequence goes on from CM064487.1 coordinate 83,876,709, forward strand.
CTACGGGCCTCTGACGTTTTGCTACCCTACGCCCGCTCCTCCCTGGTGCGGCGCCTCCGCTCTGGAGCGGTGACTGTCTTTTTTTTCCGTGGATGCTTCCACGTCAGCTGTCCTGCTAGTCTATTCTGCCGGAACTCTTGGGTGTTTTCCCTTTCACCCTTCCTGATGCCTCAAGCCTCTCCCATCCGACTGCACTACTTCTGCCCCGCCCTCGAGCGGAAATTCCCGCTCTTGGCCAGTTCTCTTCCATACTTCTCCTGACTCCATCCCGGTTCCTCGCCTGTCCTATACCGCTCTCCGCTCTGGAGCGGTGCTTTCTTTCTGCTCCAGAGCGGGATTTCCGCCCCAGCGCGGAGCGGGCCGTTCGGGGCCCCCTCCACTCTGGGTCGGTTCTCGGTGGACTTTGCCTTGCCTCGGGATGGGCCCTCCGTTGCCTTCATTCATCTTACTACTGTTGCAGTCATTCCTCTTCCTACTGGCTCCGTCTCGCTTCCTTGCCTCCCTAGGCTAGGTCATTCATCTTCCTACTGGCACCATCTCGCTCCATTACCTCCCTCGGCCTCCTAGGCCGCTCCTGCAGCGTGCAACGCTCTCCGCTCTGGTGCGCAGCTTCCATTTCCGCTCCAGGGCGGCGAGGGCCCTTCCTCCTACATTCCGCTCCTGAGCGGTTTCCGCCCTGGAGCGGGGGGACCATTCTGGACCACTCCGCTCTGGGTCGGTGCTAGGGTGCTTTGCTTTACCTCTGGATAGGGACTCAGTTGCAGTGGTTCACGGACTTCTCTTTTTTATCAGACTGTGCTCCCACTCTACTCTGCTGGTAGGGTGGAGAAGAGGCGTCTTCTCCTCTTCAGTGCCTTCACCCTTTGGGTATTCTTATTGTCCTATTCATTTATAAGGCTTTCATGCCTTCCTTCTTGGGTTTTGCACCTGCCCCTTGGTCTTTTCTGACCGGGGTTTTTCGGGGTTCTTGCTCTTGCTGGTTCGCCTGGTCTCTCCCTGACCCTCCGCATGGGGGGTCACTCTTCACCCCTCGCCTCGCACAGGGGGGGGGGGTATTCACTTTCATGAAAGGTGCTCCATTTTCGAGGTGTAGTGAGCACTTTTGTGCGTCCTTCGGCCCTTGTGCCTGTTCATTTTCAGTTTTTTTTATTCCAGTATTTGTGCACCCATGCATTATCCTCCTGTATGGCCCTCCGTTCGAAGGGTCCCCATTTTTCGTCCTTTCCTTCCTACACACGGGAAGGGGGTCTTTTCCTGTCACGGATTCAACGTTTTTTCACAATCTTGTGCTTCCTCACACTTCCTGTGCTTCCTACTTGGGCCGGCAGTATCTTTTTCCTTTCCGATTGCAAGGAGGATGTCACTTCCTTCCTGCGCACACCATGGGTGTGTCCGTCCTGCCATGCCCGTTGGACGTAGAGAGTGTCCTCCCTTTCTCTCATGCTACTGCCGCGATGGTTTTCGCCCTCGGAGGTATAGGTCGTGGCTCGTGGATCTTGTCCTTTGTGTCGCGTCCTCCTTCCCCGGACACAGATGAGGCACGGTCTCGCCTCTGCACTATGTAGTCGGGAATTGCTCTCTATGTCAAGGACCACTTCCATTGGTTTCCACACTTCGTAAGACGGAGGGGTACGTGCCATGCGTCCCCTTACCTCTGCTGTCTCCGTGGCGCCGGGCCGCCTTTCCTCCAGTGCCTCGTTCGTGCGTCCTCGCGGTTTCCGAGGACGCCGAAACGACGGTGTGACGTCGCTCTACTTCCCCATATCGCCGACGTTTCCCGGCTCCTCCGTCCGGTTCATGCCTTCCATGTGGTTCTAGACGAGGCTCCACAGCCCGTCCCACTGCATGCAACCTCCCTGCCCGGGCCTGCCGCCCTATGGGCGGATGCTCTGTCGAAAGGACGGGGCGCCCGGGTAGTATGGTATTCCCGACACACCGTGTTCGACGACCTAGCGGCCTCCTGGTGTGTTCCGCAGGTAGCCTGGTTCGCCTCATGCGAGGCGCCCGGGTTGCCTGTGTTCCTGTACCGCTGGATTCCTCCTCCGGCGGAGGTCCCGGTCGCGTTCAGCAAGGACTGGCGCAGGTGGCGGTCGATTTATGTGTGTTCCACCAACCGCCGCCCTTTTTTGATGTGCTAAGTCCTCCACAGGCTGAGAGGGTACCAGTGCTTCGTTTGGTTGTCGCGCCCATCCGGCCGGCCCAAGCCTGGTCCGCTCGGCTGAAGCGGTGGTACCCGAGTCCAGTTCCCCTGGCGATCTACGATTTCCACTTGGTATCGCTTGGTGTCCTAGGGACATCGTTCCTTTACCTTTGGATACCTTTGGATGTGTTCGCCGCTCCTCTAGCGGCACCAAGGAGCGCGACGCCCCTCGTTATGGGTGGTGATTTGGTGCAGTAGACTGTTTGAAGCGACAGCTCGCTCCCTTGCGAGGATGGGCTCGTCTGGCACTTTTTGCAGTTCGACATCTAGGGCTCTCTTGAAGTTGTCTAACGAGATGTCCCTCATGTCTCTTACTCGCCGTGGGAGTTTGTTGAAGAGACGTGGGCCTCTGTGTGATAACCAGCCCTCTCGCAGAGAGCCCATAGCACCCATCCGGGGGATTTCGCATTCCCAGCCTCTCCTATCACTGAATTTCATGACTATCGGAGTATGTAGGTTTGGTACTAAACCCTCTGCGATTTTCCACGTGTATATTATTAGGTAACGTTCTCTTCTACGTTCCAGTGAGTACAGATTCAGTGCTCTTAAACGCTCCCAATAGTGTAGATGTTTTATCGAACTTATATGCGAAGTGAAATTTCTTTGTACACTCTCTACGTCATTTATTTCACCTGCTTTGTATGGGGATGTTAATACGCTACAGTATTCAAGCCGCGGTAGCACTAGAGATTTGAAGAGCGTTATCATAGGCAATTCACCGCGTGTTTTAAAAGTACGCAGAATCCAACCCGTTAGACGTTTCGCAGCCGCCACTTTGACCTGGTTATGTACTTTGAAACCCATATTTTCAGACATTAATACCCCAAGGTCTTTCACACTGTCTTTCCGTTCTATTATGTGGTTAGATTCTGTTAAGTAATTTGTAATTTCTTTAACACCATTATTATCTCCGTACCGTATTAATTGGAATTTTTCCTCATTGAATTGCATGTTGTTTTCCCTGGTCCACTGGAACACTACATTCATGTCTTCCTGCAGTCGGCCCGTGTCCTCTTGTGTGTTTACTATCTTGCTTAATTTTGTGTCATCAGCCTTCACATCGTGGATGTTGTGAGGCTGGGTGGATGCCTAAGTTTTCGTCGATCTTTGAATGTCAAATCCTCTCCCCTGGATTCTTTTCCATGGCGGACTTACGGCTCTCACTGACACAGTTTTCCTTCTTGGTTACCTACCCGTCACGGACGCGACCATCGGTGGCGTTCGTGTTTCACTACCTCCATTGGTTAATATTGAGAAGCGTCCCAACATCTGCACCACTCTTCCGCACCGCCTGTCGGCCATTCGGGTCCCGTTTGAGGCTTTCACGGGCTTGGTCGTTCCTCCCTAGGACTTGGGTTCTTTTTGCGATCCTGCTTTATGCTTCGTCCGACGCCGCGTCAGCTTCCTCCTCAGTGGTTTCTGGTGGAGGCTCTCGAACTGCTCTCGTCTGCCTCTTACGCTCATTACCCCACGCCTGAACACTTCCGTGACATGACATTGTTCTTTATGGCTTTGGCGACGGGTGAAGGAGTCCCCAGAGATGTCTGCCAGGTCTAGGGACCAACGTTCCTTACATCGTTCTCCCGTCCTTGAGTCAGTTACTTTGGCTCCGTCTGTTCGTTTGGTTGCTACAACCGTACGCGACACTCCCGTTTTTATGCTTTTCCTGTACCAGCTTTCAAACATGGTAGGGTTCATCATCCGTTTTGCCCGGTTCACACCCTGCATCCGTATGTGTACTCGACCAGGCCAGTGTCGGGGTTGCCTTTACGGGTGGCGCCTCCGACCTGTAGGAGACTAGGTCGACGTGCTGTGGGACTTCGCCTGTGTCGGTAGTTTCGGGCCAGTACCCCTTACGTTCTGGACGCGGCTCATGTTGTCCGTTCGTACGCTGCTACGTTCAGATTTTACATGGTCTTTCTCGACCGAACGTTGCCGACACGGGGCTTTGGTCTTCCCCCACCACGTTTGTCTCCTCCTCTCTGGCCATGTCCACAGGCAGGCCGGGACGTCCTTGTCGTGTGTTGGGCCAGCAGGTTCACTCAGGGTCTACCTGCAGCGTTCCTTCTGTCTCTTATCCTTCTCCCTTCTTGTTCTTCTTTTATTGGGGGAGGGGGGGGGGGGGTATTGCACTATACCCATACTTGCACCTAAGTTAAAGGATTAATAACTAGGTTAAGATTTTGATATAATTTCTCGCCTTAAAGTATACTACGTTCTGTTGGTAGGTCTTGGCCTCCTACCACTGAACTTTTCTCATGGCTTTCAGTGCTGGTCACTGTGTATGCTCATGTCTTTTCTCGTCACCCCCTGTACGGTCCTCCTCTTCGACGTATGTCGGTATTTACTCATTACATTCTGGGTCTTCCTGCCTTCGTCCGGCAGGAGAGAGGGGGGGGGGGGGGGGGAGCATCCTGGACTTCATATTTTATGATGAAATGCAGCATTCTTTGTCTTAGGTTCGTTATCCCATGGCATACGACTTGACTGTACTTGACCTCTCTTGATATGCACCTGTCAGTACACTCTTTCTATAAACTCTTGTTTAAGTCGGTCTTTCCATGGTCCTGATATTTCCTAAGGGCTACAGTTTGTGTTTTCAGCTTGTATGTCCGCCTCCAATTTCGTACTCTAGCTCTACGTTGGAACGTAGAGGCTACTACTAAATTGGGAGGTTTAACGACCCTCCCAAGACCAAATAGGAGGTTTACCTCATTTGGTATTGGGAGGGTCGTTAAACCTCCCAATTTAGTAGTAGCCTCTACGTTCCAACGTAGAGCTAGAGTACGAAATTGGAGGCGGACATACAAGCTGAAAACACAAACTGTAGCCCTTAGGAAATATCAGGACCATGGAAAGACCGACTTAAACAAGAGAGTTTATAGAAAGAGTGTACTGACAGGTGCATATCAAGAGAGGTCAAGTACAGTCAAGTCGTATGAGGTAAACCTCCTATTTGGTCGTAGCCTCGGAGTATCCAACATCATAGTATCCCGCCCTCGCGCCGTACCCCTGCCCATCCAATCTTGTCTCTTGTAACTTGATACCGGGAATGCCCAATGAACCCTGTCGGGTAGTGGGGTGGATCCGTCAAGACGGCTGAAGGAGCCAGATAGGATGGCCTAAAATCCTGTAATTTTCTCTTCTTTCTCATCAATATTTTCTTATTTTCCTTTTCAAATAGTGGCCTCCAAAGTATGTACAACGTACCTAGTAGAGAGAGTAAGGTGCTACTCTAGATGTTATCGTTTTATCGCGCTAGTGATTTCGATAATTGCCCGCTCTAGAGCAGAGCAGAATTATACGATAAGTATATAGCTCTACGTTGGATACTCCGAGGCTACGACCAAATAGGAGGTTTACCTCATTTGGTATTGGGAGGGTCGTTAAACCTCCCAGTTTACCTACCAAGCAAGGCGAATCTGTAGGCGGGCACCTTATCTCGAGGGAAGGGTACCCTAGTCGAATAGACAATCACTCAGACGGCATTCAACAACTTGATAAAGCTATTCCATCCACAGGTAAATCTCTTTAATTCACACCAATTGACAAAACTCCTCCTGCTTCTGACCTGCTGGCACGAGGACCAGGCGAGCGGAACAGATGCGTTCTCAGAGGTTTGGAACAAGTGGTTATCGATATACCCCTTTCCCCCTCCGGACACACACGGATGTCCAAAGTTTTGCAACATATACACTTAATTCAGGGTCAAGTGTGCCTTATAACACCAGTCTGGTCAACACATGTATAGTTCATTCATCTGTCTCTCAAGTGTCCCATTCCAATACCATTTCCAACGTCTTGTTTCCACTTAGAGCAGATTGGCAACCTGCAGACTTGTTTACATTTAGCTTTATGGATCTTTTCAAAGTCAAATGGCGGAGCTCTTATGATTAAGCTGTTCACGACAAGTTAACCAAACAGTTTACGCCTTCCACTATTAGACCGTATGAATCACATTGGAAACAATTTACCACGTGGATTGTAGAGTCTGTCCAACACATGGCTTCAGTCAGTTTATTTTTAAAGTACTTCAATTACTCTTTTGACGACAAACAACTGTCAATTAACACACTACACAATCAATTCTCAGCCATTAAAGAGCCGTTCTTTGATCTCACTGGCTTCCGACTTACCCCTCAAAAGTCGAAAGGAGTTTTTCTTACAACTTGTTTTAGTTACGAGCTCCATCTAGACAGATTCTCCCACAGTAGTCACTAGACAAGGTGTTAAACTTATTAATCAGTAAACCTTACACAGTCAACCCATCATATGACAAATTATGATCTAAATGGGTTTTCTTAATTTCTGTAGCAACAGCTCATAGAGTAGCTGGACTTGCGGCCATAACTATATCTGATAACTTATTCCACTTTAAGGAGGATCTGAGCGCGGTCTCCCTGGCGCCAACTCCTGATTTCATAGCCAAGTATGAATTTTCTTAATTTTTGTAGCAACAGCTCATCGAGTATCTGGGCTTGCGGCCATGACTAGATCTGATAACTGATTACACTTTAAGGAGGATCTGAGCGCGGTCTCTCTGGCGCCAGCTCCCGATTCCATGGCCAAGTATGAATGAGAAGATCATGTGTTCTCTCTCCTTGATTTTATGGCCATAAATCAAAACGATCAACACCATGCTCCATGCCCTGTGATGGCATGATATAATTAGATACAGTATAACAAACTTCACCCTTACACCGGTCTCATTTGTGGATCTCTTCACATGACGAATCAAGGTTATCTCAAAGACAACTTGCATCTATTCTAGTTGATGTTATCTAAGTCGCCGAACCGTCAGCGGTAACAAAGGCTCATGAGGTGAGGGAGTGGGCCACGTCTGTCCGATTTCTTATTAATTACTCGATACAAAATATTAAACAAATAAAGGTCTGGTTCTCCCACCAGAACGTCCCGGACTTCCCAAACTTGACTACTTCCTTTAACGTGACGATAGTGCGTTGTTATATGTGCGATTAGTTTGCTTGGGAAACAGATTAACTTGCTCATGTAGTAATGTACACCCTATGTGGTGGATTGTGTTCTTTTATTTAATAATTTTCATTTTAGTAAGCGTTGTTTCCACATAGTGATTTTGATAATTTAATTTGACTTTATATTGTCCTTGTCCCAATTTTGGTTTGTTTAGTTTGCAAGTTTTACATTTTAATTTTATACAAGTACTGTTCCTGTCAGTACATTTGAAGAGTCCCACTGTTCCATGCGTAGCCATGAAACTCTTCCATAAGCCAAGTTAATTTCTGTTTTAATTACAATAGTCTATCTATCTATCTATTGCCTGACGCCGTGATCCCCGAAGGGGTGGCCACGAACGAACCGCCCCCATGCACCTCTGTCCCCAGTCAGTCGACGCCCCTCCCCCCAACCAGCACCGCCTTCGTTCATGTACTTCCTCACTCCATCCTTCCACCTCTCATTCGGTCTACCTCTCCCTCTCTGTCCCTCCACCTCGCTCTCGTACACCCTCTTAGTCATTCTCTCGCTTTCCATACGTTCCATATGGCCGAACCATCTCAAGTTGTTCCTTTTCACACTTTCCAGCACATCTACCTCCACACCACACCTCCTTCTTACTTCCTCATTAGTCTGTCTATCCCTCCATGTAACTCCGCACGCACTCCTTAAGTAATTCATTTCCACTGCTCTCACTCTTGGTCTGAGTCTCTCAACCAATGTCCATGCTTCGCTTCCGTAAGTCAGTGTCGGGATTACCACACTGTCATGCAAGAACTTCTTCACTTCCATACTGACCACCCTATTTCTTGTTACTGCTTTTAGCGTTCCTACAACCCTCTTCCCCTGTTGTACCCTCTCCCGCACCTCTTCATCCAGTCCCATCTTTACTCAACACACTGCCCAGATACTTAAAAGAGTTGACGATCTCCATAGCCTGACCGTTCAGCTTCACCTCACACTCTGTGACTTCACCCCTTTCGAAGACCATAACCTTGCTCTTCCCCGTATTTACCTTCAAATTCCGTTTTTCGCACACTGTTCCAAACTCATTTACCAGACCCTGCAACTCCCATGCATTATCACTCATCAGAACTGTATCATCCGCAAACAGCAGTATAGGTAGCTTCCACTCAATTCCCTCCCTTTTCAGCAATACACCAACATCCACTGCTCTTGATAGTATTTCTTTCATGACTCCATCCATATATACAGTAAACAACCACGGGGACATCACACACCCCTGTTTCAAACCAACATTCAGGTCAAAGAACTCGCTCTGCTCACTCTCCACACGTACTGCCGCCTTTGCACCCTCATACATGCTCTTCACTGCTTTCAGCAACTTGCCCTCTACTCCGTATATTCTAAGTACTTTCCACAAACCTTCTCTATCCAGTCTGTCATAGGCCTTCTCCAAGTCCATAAAGGCAACATACACCTTTTGTTTCTTCTCCAGATACTTCTCCACAACACAATTCAGGGTAAAAATCTGATCTACACATCCTCTTCCCTTCCTAAAACCTCCCTGCTCGTCGCCTATCCATTTCTCCGTTCTCACTCTCAGTCTCTCAATCACTACCCTACTGTATACCTTCCCTACTACGCTTAGAAGACATATTCCTCGGTGGTTACCACACACTCCTCTTTCCCCTTTGCCCTTATATAGGGGGACTATTATGCCAGTCTTCCAGTCATCGGGTGCACTCCCCTTCTCCCATGCTAGTTTGCACATTTTCCATACCCATTCTATCACTATCTCACCACCATACCTCAACATTTCCCCACACACTCAATCTGTTCCTGATGCTTTCCCCAACTTCACTCTTTTCATGGCTTCCCACACTTCTGACCTCCTGATCCCCACCTCCTCCTCCACTACTTCTCTTCTTCTCCCTCCCATACCATATCCAGCTATGTTTGCTGGCTCTTCATTCCTTACATTTAGCAACTCACTGAAGTACTCCCTCCATCTTTTGACTCTCTCTTGCTTCTCGGCTAGCATTCTCCCATTCTTATCTTTCACACCCTTACTGTTTCCCTTGCTACCTTCCCTAACTTTCTTGACGTCTTTCCAGAACAGTTTCTTACTCTCCCTCCATTTTACACTCAGATTCCTTCCAAATTCCTCATCTACTCTTCTCTTACTTTCCTTCACTACTCTCTTCACCACCCTCTTACTCTCCACGTACCTCGCTCGTTTCTGTCTCTCGGAATCTTCATTCCCTCTACTACCCAACCACTCTCTATATGCTTTCTTCTTTTCTTCCACAGCTATTCTTACCTCTTCTGTCCACCATGCTGTACCTTTCACTCCCCTCCCTCTTCTCCTCACTCCACACACCTCCTCACATGCTGCACAGATCTCATCCTTAAACACCTTGTTCATCTCCTCCACTTCCTCCATAACTTCCAGGTCGAACCCACCTAGTCGTCTTTCCACTGCTCTCCTGTACTCCTCCCTGACTTCCTCCTCCTGCAACCTCTCCACCCTCCTCACCATTCCAACCCTCCTCTCCTCCCTCCCGCTCTCCTCACCCACTTCTTTTGTATCCTAACCTTAGCTGCCACTACATAATGATCAGACAGACCCCCTCCAATACCCCTATACACCCTAGCATCCATCACAGATTTCTTCATTCGTTCATCCACACATACATAATCAATCAATGACTTTCGTTCCACCAGTCTTATCCTTCATCGTCAACATCCGTTTCCACGTGTACCTGTGGATCATTCTGTGTCGGAAGAAGGTGTTGGCTATCCACAGCCTCCTCCCCACACATACGTCCACAAGTGCACTACCATTCCCATTCACCTCTGATGGTACCCCCCACCCTCCCACCACTCCCTCAACTTTCCTATCACCCACCTTACCATTCATATCCCCAATCAGAAATATTCTTTCGTTCTTGTCAAACTTCTCCAGGCACGCCTCCACATTCATCTAGAACTCCTCTTTCTTTCTTTCAAGTATATCCTCTGTCGGGGCATACACGCATACAATCACCCACATTTGTATTCCTACTTTCATTCTCACCCACACAATCCTTGAACCCACAGACCCATACTCTCTTACACATTCCTTCCATTTGCTACTTACAAACAACCATGCAACTCCTCTCGCTGTTCCTTCACTCACTCCAGCACACACACCCATTCCACACTCCCACTCTCTCACATCTGAACCTTTCCATTTGGTCTCTGTCATTCCACATACATCCAGCCTGGCATTCACTAACACTTCCAGAACCTCTCTCTCTTTTGTGCCATCATTCATGCCACTAACATTCCACGTAGCCATTCTCAGAATGTCCGAAGGCATGTCCTTAGTCAGTCGTTGTTCGTCAACGTTGGTTCCGTCCGCATCCGAGGCTGTTCGTTCGTTTTTCTTTGCTTAGATATTTTTTCCAGGTGGGGGTCGCAAGCCCACCGACCCAACCTCTTTAGTCGCCTCTTACGACACGCAGAAGGCACGTGGGGCATACTCTATTCCCTAACCCCCAGGGGGAATACAATAGTGCAATTGGTTTATGTTACTCCTATGAGTGGGGTTCCCCAAGATCCTGGCTTATACAATTGTGTTTTGAGAAAAGGGGGGGGGGGGAGTGTTTCAGAACTGGAGAACCTCTCTCATGTGATGATTAATATTAGGGTTAAGTAAGGTTGATAATAATGAGGTAATTAATTGCCTAACGGGATTTTGGTAAATACTGTTACGGCTGGATCGGCAATACATATTCGGGATTCTTGATCGTAGGACAGAAATGGCTTAAGTGACAACGACACGCTCGATTCCAGTCCCAAATACTATATGCTCCAGACAACAAAAGCACCAACGCCCTACAGAGTTATCGTCTACGGTAACGAGGTACCTTAACTCGGCGAAAGTGTACAACAGGGGTAGGCTATGAGGCTAAACTCCCTCAGACATTTATAGGTTACGTTATTACTAAAGAAATGCAATACTCAAGAAACTACGTTAATATTAAGCCTCTAATAATGTAGAATAGAAGCAGGCTAAAGGTATGACAGTGAAATGCTAAATGACAAATGTACACGCCTACTTGAAAGCGCGTGCACTACACTAACTGTCCCCTACTAACATGCACTAGCATGTAGCATACAAGATGTTCATGATCCAGTAGATACCTAATAATACACATGGGAGGAACATAAACAGTAGTCACTTATTATAATAATGAATCTATACTTGGAATAACTAAAAGGTTGCAGGCAACAGTACTGCGCCGGTAGCCTACTACCGCATAGGCTACTTCGCTTCTCTCACTCTGTCTCCCCTCCGAGTCCGTATGCGCCCTACGCAACAGAACTCCGGACACAGCAGCAAAACGACAGTGCAGTTAATTGATACATGAAAGTATTAATAGTGTTGTCTTGTGTGTGAGTAATGTGTATTGTAAAGTGTTATAGATATATACTTAAAGAGAGCTGCAATGCATAGTAAAATAAAGATATATCCCACTCATCATCCCCATGTGTTCTAGCTAGCAGGCCAAGTCACAGGAACAACGAGTCCCAGCACCGAAAGCGAGAACCCAGGAGAAGACTGTAGAGAACACAAGGACAGATAAATTACGTTACTCTACTATACCACACCCCATCCTAATCCATTCCAACCCCCATCTCCTGCTCCCCAATCCCCACCCCCACCTCACCCATCCCAACCCCCAGTCCCTCCCTCACCCCCACCCCCACCATCACCCCCACCCCCACCCCATCCTCGTGCAGCAGCACCCAACATACATCGTGCACATAACATTAACATTCTTCAACTGAACATAGATGGCATCAACACAAAGAAACACGAACTCTCACACTTCATCAAACAACACAACATACACATTGCCATCTTACAAGAAACAAAACTCCGCACAACACAAAAAACACCCACATTTCATAATTTCACCACCATCAGACAAGACCGGGCTGTCGGCGGGGGCGGTGGACTCATCACCCTGGTACACAAAGAAATATCATACATAGTAACCAGTGTACAAACCAAATCACTCCTCCCCCCAAATGATAACACAACAGAAATACAGTCAATTAAAATACGCACTGGTAACAACTCCAACATAACCATCATAAACACATACATCCCTCCCCAAACATCCCCTACAGTACCAAATGAATACAGACCACACTTACAACACATCACAAACACCCCACACACCCCACATCATCCTGGGTGGTGACTTCAACGCCAAGACGTCGGCCTGGTTTGTCGACAACCCCGACACAGACAGAGGGCTGGTACTACAAAACCAAACCGATAACCTCATCATCCTTAACGACATCCATCAACATACCCATATTCCTCACCAAGCCCTCTATAACCCATCATCTCCAGACATCACCTTTTGCTCCCCAGAACTCGCCCCCACAACATCCTGGAGGGTGGTCAGAACCTTAGGCTCTGACCACCTCCCGATCATTATCACCACCAAAACCAGACTCACCCCAGCTAGCCACAAACACACATACACCAATTATAAAAGAGCTAACTGGGAAGCATTCACAAATGAGACAGAACAACACTTCACAACTCTAAACAGTACACCCATCACTAACATCAACAATGCTGTACACATACTCAATAAAACTATCCAAAACGCTGACAAGAAACACATTCCAAGAGGTAACAGAAAAAGACACAACCCCAACTTCACACCAGAAATTCAAAACCTCATCAGACAACGCGACATACTGAAACACTCCCCAGCACCCCACACACAAGACATCACACAACAAATTCAAGCACTCAACACCCAAACTAACAACAAAATACAAGAACAACAAAAACTAAATTGGAATAACTTCCTACAAACACTTGATCACAAAACAAACCCCAAAAAACTATACAAAACACTAAACAGCATCACACTTTCCAACAGCAACACAACACAATCACATGCTGCAATCACAACAACAGACTCTACTCCTTCATGTAAACAACAAGCAAACACTCTCATCAATCACTTTTCACATGTCAGCCACCTAAAACCTCACAAAGACGACCGACGTGTCATCCGACGTAAGAGACAATTCCCCACAGACCCTGACTATACACCCTTCACCAATCACCAGACAAAGCATATCATCAACAATCTCAAGCACTCACCCGCCTGTGGCCTAGACAACATAAGCAACATACACCTCAGACACCTGGGACCACAAGGCATACAAGCACTCACTAACATATCAAACTACAGCTATTCACACAACACAATACCAGACATTTGGAAGCATGGTATCATCATCACATTCCCCAAACCCAACAAAGACCCCACGCTACCCTCCTCGCACCGCCCCATCACACTCCTTTGCTCCCCCTCCAAAGTCATGGAACGCCTAGTATTACAACTAATTACACCTGACCTACCCCTAGCTCCAACACAACATGGCTTTAGGCCACTGCACTCCACAAACACTCTTCTCACAGACCTTACACAAAGAGCTTTCGACGGCATCAATTCAGCTAGACCACCACACAGATCACTATTAGCCACACTCGACATTAGTAAAGCCTTCGATGCCATCCCCCGCCACAACCTAACAAACAAAATCTACAACACAAACATGCACAACAACACAAAACGGTGGCTGGCCAACTTCCTAGCAGGCAGATGTGCACACGTATCTTTTGCCGGTCAGTCCTCTAAAATCAGAAACTTTCCAAACGGAGTCCCACAAGGATCCGTCCTATCGCCCGCACTCTTCAATCTGTACATGCACGATATAACTACACCCAATACGCCCCAAATAAACTTAGCCTCCTATGCAGATGACATAACACTCACATGCACACACCATGACCCAAAAAGAGCAACAGATCTCCTTCAACCCTATCTCAACACACTACATGGCTGGTGCACTACAAACAGACTTAATCTAGCCCCAGCCAAATCCACCGTAACCCTGCTCACAAGTTGGACAGGAGAACACGAATACATCCCTCAACTCACCATAAACAACACACCCCTAACACATACACACACACCCAAAATCCTAGGAGTAACATATGATACTCATATGACATTCAAACAGCACACCACAAACATTAAAAAGAAACTGACACCCAGACTTAACGCCCTCAGGTCACTTGCTCACACAAAATTTGGACACAACAAAGAAACTACCACCACAGTATATAAACAATACATAAGATCAGTGATGGAATACGCAAGCCCAGCCTGGGCTTCTAACCTAGCTGAAACACATCATAAGACCTTACAGACTATTCAAAACAAAGCCCTGAAGATCATTACAGGCTGCACAGCTACTGCACCCACAGATCACCTACATCAAGAAACCAAAATCCTCAAAGTCAAAGACCATCTGGACATGAGAGGCACTCAATTCCTGGCAGCAGCCTCCACGAACCAAGACCACCCACTAAACTACATGGCAACACACCCACAGACACCAAGAAATATCAAAACAACACCCAGCACACGGTATCACACACAATTATTGTCCTCTCTCCCTCCCTGCCCACCCCGAACCAACATCCAGAAGCACATCCATACTCATATCTCTCACCGATCCATCCACTCACTCACAGACAACACGCAGCTGCATGCACGACCTCCCGAAATCCATCCTTCCGAATCCTCCCTTCCTCGCGAGGACAGAGTCCACCTGGCCAGGCTGAGATGCGGACACCATCCAGCTCTCCTGAGCTATCAGAAGAGACTGGATGACTCCGTTGTCGACACCTGCCCGGGATGTAACACAGCACCCCATACCATTAAACACATCATAGAAGACTGCATTTCACACAACCACTTACGCCAACAACACAATCTACACTCAATGAGAGCTCTGTGGGAAAGCCCGATCGTGGCCATGGCCTTTCTCAGGGACTCGGGGCTGTTCGGCCAGGCAGCTTAGGGAACAACAACAACAACAACAACTGGTTCAGTTGTGATGACGATTTTAGTGGAGAGCATTTTCAGGCGATGTTAGCAATATGACGATCTTTTCACTACTGAAACAACGACATACAGACATACAGTACAATAACAAAAGAGTCTTCTCCTTGTTTTCGGAGGTGCTGTGACGCAACGATCGGCTTTGTTTACATGCGTCGGACGCACGGCGTTCAGACCAAGCTGAATAGGCTTTCAAGCTTACTATTTCCTGAAAGGACACCCGGGTACCAGCCCTTATTTCGTGGTGTCATATTAAAATGACACCCGGGGAGGAAGGGTTAAAGAGACAATGAACGGAGGAAGGAAAAACACATATAAAACAAAAAAGGTCCATGTGCCTAAAGGCATCCTCCATTCATAAAATGTTTGTAACAACTGGATTTAAACTGTTGTAGATTGTAAGTTTGTGGAAAGCAACTCGAGGGAAGTGAATTCCAAAGAGTAGTAGTTCTGGGGATAAATGAATTTTGATAAGCAGAAGTTCTGCATTGTGGAGGAGAAAGTGTAAATTCATGTGCGCTCTCAGCTGCCCTAGTTCTACGGGGAAAGATGTGGAGAGGCGGCACAATTGAAGCAAGTTCCTCAGAACAATTACTGTGAAAATATCTGTAGAATAATGAAAGGGATGCAACGTTTCTTCGTATGGATAATGTAGGAAGGTCCTGTGTGATTGCAGGGTTATTGATTAATTATTATTATTTTATTATTTTATTAATTTTATTTATTTTGAATTTTGTCCAACTGCCTCAATGCAACCACTCCACAGAGGTGAACAGTAATCCATATGAGAACGCACATGACTTATATATTACGGCCAACTGCTCGTCAGTGAAGAATTCTCGAACTCTGTACAGGAGTCCCATTTTTTTAGAGGCACTCTTAGCAATGCTTCTAACATAATGTGTCCAACTCAGGTTAGTAGTTAATGTTACACCGAGAATGTCAATACTAGGGGAAGTGGGAATATTTACATCATTAAAAAATATATGGGGGTCAGTGAGATTCTGTCGGTTAGAAAATTGAATGTACAGTAAACTTCCTTTAATCCGAATTGCAGTGGACTAGGACTCGTTCGGATTACAAATTTTTTTGTATTATCGGACTTAACCCCCCCCCATCCTATTTTAATCAGAAATCTGAATGTTTTGAAGTAAATAATAGGCTACAATGACTTGTAAACTTTTTAAAGTGATTTTCATGAACATATGATTGGCCACCCCTTCGGGGATCACGGCGTCAGACAATAGATAGATAGATGATATGTGTGTGTACCATTATGTGTCATTTGGGTGGGTTTTGGGTGGCCTAATGCCTCAAAATGGGGACTTTGGGACTTTTTGAAATTCAGACTATCAGGTGAATTCGGATTTGGCCTCATTTTCACAAATTCGGACTATCGGGAGATTCCAATTATCGGTCGTCGGATTATCGGACTTTTACTGTACTTGGTTTTCTGTGCATTAAAGGAAACTAGATTCTTTTGTCCCCATTCATTAATTCTAGAAAGGTCCTGGTTCAGAGAAATTGCAGTGTTTATTTTTGAATTTATAAGATCGGGTTGGGTGAAAGAATTGGTAAATGTGAAGGAACTGTGGAGTGTTGAGTCATCTGCGTAGGAATGTATTGGATTATGAGTGGTAGATATGAGATCATTGATATGAATGAGGAACAGAGTGGGGCCAATACTGATCCCTGGGGAACACCAGCATTTATTGAGTGAAATTGAGAATAAAAGCCATCTACCATTACACATATTTTTCTGTTATGAAGACAAGAAGAAATTAGTGGAACTAATGATGCAAGGCCGTAGTGTGACATCTTCGACAATAAGGATTGATGCCAGACTCTATCAAATGCCTTTGATATATCCAGTGCTATTGTATGTGTTTCACCATGTTGGTCTGTAGCTTGGTTGATTGATGATGTGTAAGAAGGCAAAGAATGTCTGCAGTTGATCGACATCGTCTAAAACCATATTGCCTATCACTGATTAATTTATTATTCTCAAGATGCTTAATTATATGATTATTTAATATAATTTCAAAGACTTTACCAAGAGTGGAAGTTATAGCTATTAGCTATTGGTCTGTAGTTTGATAGATCTGAAGAGGCACCTTTTTTAGGAACTGGATGGATGTTTGCTTCTTTCCAGGATACTGGGAAGCATGAGGTATGAGTACACAGACGGAATAATTTTGCCAATCCAGGAGCGAGCACCAAGGAGGCAATTCTTAAGTACTATTGGAGGAATTTCATCTGGACCAGGAGCTTTTATCTACTGAGAGATTCTGCAAAATAGTTTTGACATGTCTGGTGTGGATCTTAAGTGAGGGAATTTCAGGCGAATTAAAATTAAGTACAGGGACATCTTGATTTATTTCATCTAAGGTTGAGTTGGTGGAGAAAATATCCACAAGAAGGTTAGCTTTACCTCGTGGGTCACTTACAAGATTGCCAGTCGGAGATTTTAATGGTGGAATGGATGAAACAGTAGTGAAGTTGGATTTGAATGAGTTAAGATTAGACCAAAATTTTGTTATCATTTGGATTATTTAGAAGTTTATTTGCCTGCTTGTGGAGAAAGTTTGATTTAGTTAGATTTAATACAATTTTGGCATGATTTCTGATGTTTCTAAAGTAATTAAAGGCTTCATGTGTTTTTGATCTTGTGTATGGCATTGTAGGCTATTGCTTTTTGTTCAGTTACTCTAGCACAATTATGGTCAAACCATTTAGGTGAATTAGATCTTTTACTGTACTTTTGATGAGGAATAAAAGTTTCCATTCTAATTTTTATAAAATCTTGTATGTGGCTCAAGGTGGAGTGTGCATCATTAGAAAAAAAAGAGATCCAGGGAATATCAATAAAGAAATCTTGAAGACCCTCCCAGTCTGCCCTATCGTAATGCCATTTAGTCACCAAAAACAGGTTCAGAGTGGGAAGGTGTGGTAGGTGATAGACAGGTGGCCTGTATCAGACAGTGATCAGAAGATCCAAGCGGGGACCTCACTGTAACATCATAATTTCTGAATTGGTTGTTAAAAATAAGTCCAGTAGGTGGGAATTATGATCAGGATTATCTGGTACAAGGGTGGGTTGGTTGACTAGTTGAGTGAGATTAAATGAGTCTGCAAATAGCTCACATTCAAGACCAGCATCATCAGTCCTGGCTGAATGAGTGAGCCATTCAACATTATGGACATTAAAATCACCCAACACAGTGATTTCAGAAGAAGCATTTAAGTTGAGGACACTGAGTTGTGAGGACAGAGAATCAAAAAGACTTTGCTCTGGAGGAGTATTTGGGTAACGGTAGATGCAACATATTATGTATTTAAATTTACCAGCAGAAATTAATTTGTATATAGAATAATCAAAATAGGGACAATTGAAACTAGTAACCTCCTCCAGGTCAATTTCAGATTTTGCGAAGCAACATACACCTTTAGGTCTGAAATTTTGGAGCAGTTGATAACCTGGAAAATTAAATCTAGATGTGTCAGATGTGGATGTTACTTGAGTCTCTGTCAAAAAAAGGAGAGTAGGGGATTCTGCTTGGAGATATTGGTGTACAGAATTGATGTTAGAGTGAAGTCCCCTTATATTGCTAAAGAAAAAGCTGCACCGACAAGCAGCTTTGGGATGTTGCAATGCTGTTGACACAGTCGCATGATGACGACCCGGGAGGGCCCTGTGTCGATGACCCAACCCTGCCGGGGGTGGATATCCGAGGGACCACCAGGTTTGCTCTTAACAATTGTACTGCCATGATTTATTAGGTAAAGATATGTATAGTGTTGCATGTATGATATGTAGTGGGAAGAGCAGTGTTTTATGAGTAGAGAATAGCGATGTAGGGCAATGTCGTGAAGTTGGATGTGTATGTTATATAAAGGGGTTTTCCTGATACCTCTGATGTGTGAGGCAGAAAGATATGTATCCAGCTACCAAGGCCTGGGAGAGAAAATGGAATTCAGGCTATTCCCTGAGTCTCCCGAAACCTTGGCGGTTAGGCCGCATCTGGAATATGCGAACCAGGTGTGGGCTCCATATATGGTAAAGGATATAGAAGCAGTGGAGAAAGTGCAGAGGAGAGCTAGCAAGCTAGTACCAACGTTGAAGAACGCGGGCTATGAGCAGAGGTTGAGGACACTGGGGCTTCCGACACTGGCATATAGGAGAAAGAGAGGGGATATTCATCATCATCATCATCATCTCCGACGCCTTGCTTCCCCCTGGGAAACCCCCACTAGAGGATGGCCATGACAGAAACGTCTCCAAGCTACTTTGTCAAGACATGCCTCCCTTGCCCGTGCCACAATGCCCCTTCCACTACGTGGAAGTTTTTCTTCAATATATTTTTCCACTTTCTTTTCCCATACCATAGGTGGTCTTCCACTACTAGCGGTTCCACTCACCTGACTCCCATATATCTTTCTTGGCATTCTGTCTTCATCCATTCTCTGAACATGACCATACCACCTCAAAGTACTTCTCTTTATCCACTCAACCACACCACAATCAATGCCCAAAGCCTGCTCTTCCATTCCAAAGGACTCGTACACTTCCCTATTACTTTGCCATCTAGCCTATTCATGCCAGCTGCCATTCTGAAAAAGCTCATCTCCACAGCTCTTAGTTTGAAGAGGTCCTCGTCACTTGCTGTCCATGTCTCGCTTCCATACGAGAGTGTTGGGAGCAGCACACTGTTTCTCAGTGACTTTTTGACTTCCTAGCTAACCATTCTTCCTTTGAGAATACTATCAAGTTCTCCAATAACTTTTCTCCCTTGCATTTTTCTCTCTTTTATCTCACTCTCCATTTTACCATATTTGCATAGTACAGCTCCCAAATACTTGAAACTTTCAACCTCTTCTAGTACTTCATTTTTCAATTTTATTTTACAACTTTTCTTGTGTTCTTTCTTGATTCTATATTTTTCCTTAAAATCTATAGTTTCATGCATTCTTCTCTCAAACACCATTACCTTACATTTCCCTACATTGACCTTTAACTTTCTCTTTTCACATACCCTGTCAAAGTCAGTGACCACTCTCTGAAGTTCTTCAGCATTTTCCGCCAACAGGACTGCATCGTCCGCATATAGGCATGTTAAAATCTTCCATGTTCTTCCCTCTGACTCCAGTCTAGCTCCCACACCCATTGATACAGCCCTACATTCCCTAATCACTCCATCCATGTATATATTGAACAACCAAGCTGACATGACACATCCCTGTCTTACACCTACATTGACCTCAAAACTTTCACTTAACTTATCCCCTACCTTCACATTTGCCATTGCATTCCTATAAAAAGATTTTACTGCCATTAGCAACTTTCCTCCCACACCATATACTGTTAACACATCCCACAGGCCCTCCCAGTCTACTTTGTCGTAGGCTTTTTCCAAATCCATGAATGCTGCATAGAGTTTTCTGTTTTTGGCCAGATACTTCTCTACCAACAATCGCATTGAGGCTATCTGGTCAACGCAGCCCCTGCCCTTTCTGAAACCTCCCTGTTCCTCGCCTATTTTGTCATCCGTTATCTTCTGTAGCCTCTGTGTTACTACTCTTGCGTGTACCTTTCCAGGTATGCTAAGCAAGCTAATTCCCCTATAATTCTTACACTCTTCTTTACTACCCTTCCCTTTGTACAAGGGTACTATCACTGCTTTCCTCCAGTCCTCTGGTACACTTTCCTTTTCCCATGCTAATTTACATAACCTATGCATTATGTCAACAGCTTCTTCTCCTCCATATCTCAGCATTTCACCTGGGATGTTATCTACTCCAGCAGCTTTGCCCATTTTAAGTCTATTGATTGCTTCTTTTACTTCTTCTCTGCTTATCTGGCTTTCAACTACCCTGTTTATTCTACCTCTCTCCATTCCTATGGATGAGATCTTTGCCTTCCCCTACTCTTTACAGCTAAGCTACTAAAATGATCTTTCCATACTTTCACCACACCATCACCCTCTACCACTTCCCCATTCATGTCCCTCATCCTACCATCTGAGACACTCTCAGTCTTCTTCCCTCTGGCTTCTTTCACAGCTCTGTAGTATGCTTTCCTGTCATTCAGAAACTGTTCACTAATCTTTCTCCCATATGCCTCATCTGTCTTCCTTTTAGCGTCTTGTATCGCCCTCTTCACTCTTTGTTTCAAGTTTTTATATTCTTCTTTCCTCGCATCTCTAGTTTCTCTAGGTACAGTCTGACCTGCCAATACGCGAGCTTTTAATACGCGATTCACCTTATACGCGAGGAGGGGGTCGAATCATACCCAAAACTTTCAAAACGCGTGATGTACCTTTAAAACGCGAATCCGGGGCCGATATAAGGGCAATTCCGGGGAGTTCAGCTAATACGCGAGGTCCCCCACCATTCCGCGCCAGTTACGTAGGCACGCAGGGCATTGTGGGATACGCCAGTCTACCCTCAGTCCACGCTCGCGCACCAGCTGTCCGACTCGTGTTGGACATTTACTGTTAATTTTAAGGTGAGTTTATTATTATTGTTATATTTTCTTATGATTTGGATGTTTATGTATACATATATGTACCTTTTGTGGCAATTGATGGAGATAAATAGGCCTAAAGTAGACAACTTGGAGTCAGTGCCGCCCATATAGATTTATTCCCATATAATACTCTATTGCTAATACGCGAATTTTCATTCCGCGCCCTCGCGTGTCGCCCATATTCTCGCGTATTGGCAGGCCAGACTGTATATTCTTTTGCAGCATACTCTTTCTGAACTCTTTCTTCTTTTTCACTATTTCTTCTATCTCTTTACTAAACCATGCATTACCTTTCTTCTTCCACATTTTAAAGGTTTTCTTCCCACATACTTTCTCAGCTGCTTTAATCATGGAGTCTCTTGTACCTTTCCATACTTCGTCTACAGTATTTCCCAGATCTATCATAACATCCATGTCCTTTATAGTCTCTTTCAGGATGTCCTTGTATTTTGTTGCATTACATTCTTCATTTAATTTTCTCACATTTATTCTCTCTACTGTCAGTTTTCTCTCTTTCCTCTCATATTTCCACTCTTTCCTTATCCTCACTTTTGTCAGCACTGTATAGTGGTCTGATCCCGTCAGCATACCTCTTACAGCTTTTGAATCTAAAATTCTTCCTTTTAGTCCGGAGTCCATCATGGCGTAGTCAATTAGAGATTTCTGTTCCTGCTCACCTTCACCTCTGTGCCATGTATATCTATGAATGTGACGATGTTCAAAAAATGTGTTAGCCAGAAACATCTCTCTCTCCGCACACACTTCTAAAAGGAAGTCACCATTCATATTCCTACCCTCCACACCCCATTTACCCACTATACCTTCTATCTCCTCGTTTCCAACTCTACCATTCATGTCGCCTACTAATATTACTTGTGTACACTTTTGCCTTTCTCTTATACATTTATTGACTTTATTCCAAAATTTTCTATTTTCTTCCGCACCTTTCCCAGTTTCTTGGTTATCTTGGGGATATCCTCATCACAGCTCAACCAGTTGACTTGGGGATATTATTATCTTGGGGATATTATAGACTTTTAAGATAGTGTCAGGAAAGTATGATGAGGATGTGTGAAGTATCTTCTTGATGCGGGAGGGAACAAGAACGAGAGGACACTCAAAGAAAATTTACAAAGAAAGAAATACGCTTGAGAAGGCAAAGAACTCATTTTGTGATAGAGTGGTAAATGAGTGGAACGCACTGCCCCAGTATGTAGTCGATTCCGAATCAATAGGGGAGTTTGAAAGTAATCTTGATAAAGCATGGGGAAGACAAGATTTGAAGTTTGATTATAAAGCAAACATACAGAATAGTAAAAATGTTGCGTCTGCCACCGCCGCCGCCAACACCGTGAACGACCGCAGCAGTGCAAGTACTGGTACTGAGCTGGATACACAGGCCTAGTTTGCCTTTTTCCAGAGGATCTACTGTAAGAAATTGTAAGAAATAACAAGTACTGTATGCAACGGCTCAGTCATGCCGCATTCAGACTGGAGCGCGGCCCAAGTGACTGTATACAGTACCGGTACCACTTAAAATACTGTAGTGTTTGTCATCAATAAGGATAAGGCCACTTTCGGTTTGTTCTACAAGTTTAATGGTGGTTCAGCTCAGGGTGTCAACGAAAGCCAAATCAATTCTTTTTTAGTCTTTTTTCATTGTACAGTAGGCCTATATGTAAAGATAGGGTACGATTTTACTTGCAGGACACCCATTTGACAGGTACCACCAAGGATTTAATACATATTTGTTTTTGGTTTCCACGCATCCAACACCAAGCTACACCCTTTTTCTGGTGTACGAAACACTAAAAAAACAATGGGGACACTTTAACCCTCTCACCACGGAAGGCCTCTTGAACGCCCATAAAAAAGCATATAACAATGCGGAAGGCCTCTTGAACGCCCAGTGGTTGAAAGCCTGTGAGCTTCGTGTGCGAGGTGTCGGTCCGACGCATGTAAACAACAGCCGGCTGGACCGACGCCCCGCATCTCCGGCCACAAGAAGGAGAGCGTCGCTTGTTCGTGTGTGTCTGTATGTTGTTGTTAAGTATCGAAAAGTGGTGTAAAGTGGCTGTTTTGGCCATAAAGTTATCTCCAATGAAATCATCATCACAGCTCAACCAGTTGACTTAGAGAGCTCTACTTAATGCCATTCTACAGGTAAATAACACAGCTACGCTTGGGGATGCGCGGGAATGCGGGAAGCAGTCTGATTAACGAATATACGGTAGCCTAGCCTAGACGTTTTCGGCCAAAACACCCGGGTTTCGAGGAATATATATATAATACATAGCCGGGGCTGGAGGGTTAATATTAATAATTTAAAATGTAAAACTTGCAAACTAAACAAACCAAAATTGGGACAAGGACAATATAAAGTCAAATTAAATTATCAAAATCGCTATGTGGAAACAACGTTTACTAAAATGAAAATTATTAAATAAAAGAACACAATCCACCACATAGGGTGTACATTACTACATGAGCAAGTTAATCTGTTTCCCAAGCAAACTAATCGCACATATAACAACGCACTATCGTCACGTTAAAGGAAGTAGTCAAGTTTGGGAAGTCCGGGACGTTCTGGCAAATTTTACTAAACTCTGCATGATAAAGAAACTATATGTTAAATGTCAAAATATTATTTAAAATCAAATTTGCAACATGACAAGACATTAAAATAGTACAAAATACAAATATTGATAAGATATCTATACTATTACAAAATAATATATAAAATACAGTACAGCACTCACTAACGATAGTGCTATCGGGTAGGTACCTGTAAGCATAGCATGCCTCAAGTGACCCCTATCAATAACTACCCTACAAATAACCTACATTTATAGCACAAATAAACTAAGGAAATCGCAAAAGTAAGCAATTAATACTATCGACAATGAATACATATAATATAAAGACAAATAATTACAAAATATGAAGTAACAACAGATTTAAACAAAGAGTACTCTTTTAACAAGAACAATAAATTTAAAAAATCATCAATATTAATATTAATAATAATAATAATAGAAAAAGAAAAAGATAAACAATAAATACAGACAAAAAGTAAGCAGAGGTTATACAAGAAACTTCAAGTTAAAAATGCTTGATTAAAATTATTGATGTCAAATTTTAGAATACAGTCACAATAATTGACCCTAAAAAGATTAAATTTATGGAACAATTTACTTGCCTCAAAACCTCTGTCCACTAAGAGTCTGTATAGTAACCTAGCTGTAGCCCAAAAGTCATCTACTTTAGTGCAGATTTTACAAAATCTTATTAATTGGGAATAAAAACAATTATAAGTTATTTTACTATCGATATTACTACTAGGGAAAGGAAAGTTTATTACGTTAAAATTAAAATCATCAACTTTGTGATATACTTTAAGTATGCACTGTTCATTAACAATCTCTATATTTATATCAAGAAAATTTTCAACTTTATAATTTACGTTACATTGTGTGAGGGGAATAGAATTAGGGTAAATAAGTTTAGCAACTTGATTAAAATTTAACAAATTGCAAACAAGAATATCATCAATATATCTACTATTATTACTTAACAGTTTAGCAAGTGCTAATTTTTCTGGAATTTTATTTTCTTGCTACTGTCAACTAAGTCTTATATATTTAAATTCTAAAGCAAGCAAGAATAAGTCTGCAATTAAAGGGCTAGCATTTCCACCCATAGGAATTCCTAATATTTGTTTGAAAATGTACGGCCCGAATCTAACATAAGTATTGAAAAGGAGGAATTTAAGGGCATCTTTAAGTTTAGTTCTATCAAAATATACAGAACTAGTGGGAGTAGAGCTAAGTGATGCATTATTAAAATATGTATAAACATTTATGAAATAATTACCATTCCTAACGAACCTGTCAAAGTGCAAATCTATAATAAAGCAAAGCTCTGAATATACTAAATCTAAAGGCAAATTGGTATACCATATGAGACGAAATATAAAGAGAACTCTGTTGCGTTCGTGGAAGTAGCAGAGATGCTCGAAGTTAGCCTACTGTACTTCCCGAATCCTGCCTTGGCGGTCGACTTAAAATGGCGGAGTGTGGAGGTGTTTTTTTCGCTCTCCCACAGTACTTTATAGTGATTTTATGTCTTCTACATCATTATTATTTCGAGCAGCGTGAGCAGGGGTCTGGGGGCGGCAGCAGCAGCCCCCAGGTTAGGTTAGGTTAATGACAATATTTTTGTTTTCGTCGAGCGTCCTATAATAAACAAACTGACGACGGACTCCCGCGGCGATTTTCAGCACAAACGCGCCGTTTTATTCTCGCCGAAAACCACATTTAAAAAGTTATTATATCGTTTTCAATACTATTACCGGACCAGGAAAAGGTGTAGCTTTGTGTTGGATGTGTGGAAACCGAAAACAAATATGTATTAAATCCTTGGTGGTACCTGTCAAATGGGTGTCCTGTAAGTAAAATCGTACCAAAGATAGAATTATGGTTTAATGATCGTTATGTTTTTGGAAGTGATAAAGTGGCCAAAACAATGCTATTTCATTTACATGTGTATTCCTTCTCGCTGGTGTAGTGACTAGTGTTAAGTCCTCAGGCCTCCAGATAATAATATAAAGGACGTCATTAACCCATTTTAGCGGGTGGGGCGGTATATTTGACCCAGCGGGGGCTTTTACCATAAATGGGGTTGTTTCCGTGCTCTTTTTCATGTATAAACAAGACCCAGAGCGTAATACAAGTATGTATCCCTGAAAGGGCATAAATTGAGCTTTCCAGTGACACCCGAATCATCCTTCTACGATCACTGGTTGTCTTGCAACGATCGTGCAACCGAAGGGCAAAAATGGTAAAATACGGCAATTTCTTTATATAATTACGTATATATGTAGCGAGGGACGGTGGATGTAAGTGGAGTAAAGCTCAGTAGGTCCACGGCGGCCGTGGCGAGCGGTCAGGAGGTAATCTATGCTCCTCCCACCGCTCCGCTCTCTCTCAGAGCACATTACGTCCTCAAAATTGCACTCGGCAATAGCCGGGCCCCGCCACATAGTCCATATTTATTTCACTCGACATATGTCGGGTGCCGCCAAAGAAGGGTTAAAGACCGTGCTCTGGACACATGTTTATTTGAATTCCTCCGTCGCACTCCTGTCTCTACACAACACCGTTACAACGGCTCCTCCTTACAGACATGTTCTTATACATTACAACTAGCGTCTTGGACTTCCACCCAGAAGGTCCCAGGATCGCGCCCACACTCGGCACATTAAAGATTTTTCACAAGCACCGAGTCGTTACCGTCCCTCATGAGCAAGGGGATGGGGTAGTAGTACAGGACCCCAATGGAAATACGCCTAATCGGCCTTATTGGGCTATCCTTAGCTGGCTTAGCATGCGCTAGCTTTAACCCTCGTGGCCCGGGCTGGTCCTCCAAAGGACGGAGGTCGTATCCGGGCGATCTGGCCGAAAAACGTCTAGGCCTAGGCTACCGTTTTTTTTGTTTATTTTAACTGCTAGAAATTTCCCATGCATCTATAAACGTAGTACGGTTTTCAATCTTTAGACTGGCGTTGAGTAGAGCTCTGTAAGTCAACTGGTTCAGTTGTGATGACGATTTCAGTGGAGCAAATTTTTCCGCGATGTTGACAATATCGGAGCTTTTCAGACACTAATTTCGTCTTGCATCACAACAATAACATTGATCCGACGTCTTCTTCTTGTTTTCGGAGGTGCGGTGACGCAACGATCGGCTTTGTTTACATGCGTCAGACGCATGGCGTTCAGACCAAGCTGAATAGGCTCGAAAGCTTACTGCCTATTATCAGGACACCCGGGCTCCTGCCCTTCTTTCGCGGTGTCATTTTAAAAGGACACCCGGGCTGGAAGGGTTAAGAAGTATTATTATTATTCAAACTCTTCAAACAAAATTACCCCAGTTGAGACCCTGGTTCAGCTAGTGGTGGAGGTCAAGTTCAGATTTACCAACTACTATGAGTACAAAAAAAAACCATAATAAGGGATGGATGTAGACTCCGGGCGGGTGTACGGTCGTCATGTTTACATAGGGTGATCGCCGCGGTTAACTTCGCGTCTATTTTGACTGCGATTAATTTGGTTACTTGCCCTCTGCTGGCAATATATATGATGATGACAATATGTCATGGGGGTGAGGGGGGCAAAGCCCTCCCTTAACATATTATTGTATCCAATGGCTTTCAAAATAGACGGGACCATGATTGCAAAGGTCCGACGCCTCCGACGCCGCCGTCATGTTTACATTTGTTGATCGCCGTGGTTAAGTTCGCGTCTATTTTGACGAGATTTTTTCGGTAATTTGCCCCCTGCTGGCAATATATATGATGACAATATGTCATGGGGGGGGGGGTGAGGGGGGGCTTTACATATTATTGTATCCAAAGGCAGTCAAAATAGACGGGAACATGATGGCAAATTAAAGGTCCGACGCAACTACGCGTAGTGTAAACAAGGCTGGCGGTACGCCCGCACTTAACATTCTTGCCCATAATAATAATAGATAATAGATAAATAAATAATAAAATAAAATAAAATAAAATAACTATACATCAAAGGCAAACAACTTATTATATTTTACATTTTAATCCTTTGTATTGAGAATCCTGACTCACTAAGTATTGCCCAGGAAAACTAGTACAGTAAACCCTCGCTATTTCGGACTAATTGGGGGAACACCCTGTCCGAGATGTCCGTGGTCCGGCTGTGTCCGATCTAAAAGAGGACAAAAAACCGACCTGAAAGAAAAAATCCGACTAAAAAGAAAAAAAAAAAGTGAAACGAGAACAACCTTCACCGTTGATTAACCCTCTGTTCCCGGAAGGGCTCTTGAACGCCCATAAAAAAGCATACACGAGCTACCCGGAAGGGCTCTTAAACACCAATGAGCTCAAAGCCTGTGAGCTTGGTGTGCGAGGCGTCGGTCCGACGCATGTAAACAACAGCCGGCTGGACCGACGCCCCGCATCTCCGGCCACAAGAAGGAGAGCGTCGCTTGTTCGTGTGTGCCTGTATGTTGTTGTTAAGTATCGAAAAGTAGTGTAAAGTGGCTGTTTTTGCCATAAAGTTATCTCCAATGAAATCATCATCACAACTCAACCAGTTGACTTAGAGAGCTCTACTTAATGCCATTCTACAGGTAAATAACACAGCTATGCGTGGGAATGCGGGAAGTAGTCAGAATAACAAATATACGGTAGCCTAGCCTAGACGTTTTTCGGCCAAAACACCCGGGTTTCGGGGAATATTTATGTAATGCGTAGCCGGGGCTGGAGGGTTAAATAGGGAAACGGGAACGAACTTCATGCCAGTGAATAAATGCGACCTCAGAAGGAAAACGTGACCGAACTTCATGCACCCATGACAACGAATATGCCTAGGCTAGGCTACCCTATTTGTACTTTACGTTAATATACTGTACAGTAATAGCACATATAGTAATGAATATGAAACAATAAGTTCAGTTGATGGTCGAAAAATATGAATCAACACTCACCGCTTCATTGCAGGTCCACCCCTTCACCTCACTTCACCTCTCTCCACTTCTCCACCTCACTCCACTTCTCCACTTCACTCTCCTTGACCACCTCACTTCCCTTCTCCATTTCAAGTGGAGGTCACCTTACGTTATCATGCTGGGAGGCATGATAACACGGTAATATATGTGGAGGAGATAAAAATCACACAAGATGGCTACCCACTCAAAGCGTACTGACGCCCGTGACGTCACTTCTCGTCCAGGTGGGTGACTCGGAGTGCAGCCTTATCGGCGGTCCGACGGAGCCCCGTTTTGACGGACATTCACCCAGAGTTGATATTGATTAAATCAATGATTATTTTACAAAAAAAAATCATGATTTTTTTTTTTTTTTTTTGAACTGTGAATAAAAAAAAAAAAAATATTTGAAGATTTATCATGCTTTCATAAGTTTGTGTAGGCATTGGTTCATTTTAAGATACTAGTACATTATGTAGTAACACAACTAACTGAATGCTTTTAAATTTACAAACAAATATACAGTAGGGTCCCGCATAAAACGTGTTCGCATAAAACGAGTCTCGATTAAAACGACCGACCTAAAATATTAATATTTAATTTTCGATCAGAACGAATGTGATCACATAAAACGAGTCCGCCGCCAAAGTGGGGCAAATACAAGGAGTTTTCATATAGAACGCCGAAATATCGTACAAAACGTACAAAATATCGTACGCTTTCATATAAAACGCCGAAATATCGTACAAAACGTACGAAATATCGTTCGCTTTGTACGAAAATTTTCGCTTACAGTGAACATTGACGATATTGCGCCACCAAAATGCTGTGTTCACATAAAACGAATTCACATAAAACGCCCTCGTTTATCGACCATAAACTCGTTTTATGTGAGACCCTACTGTATGTATACATATATTTAAAAAAAAATCAAATAAATCAAATAAATCTATGATTTTTTTTATTTTTTTTTATTTTTTTTTTAAATAAAAAATATCAACAACCCTGCATTCACCGGGGATGGGGGTGTGTCATCCGACAACGTTGGAGACTGTCGGAACAATGACGGAAATGTCCGAAAAACGGAAGTACGTGTCCGAGACGTGACGGCGATCCGGCTAGTACAGGTTTCCGACAATTAGAGGTCCGAAATGGTGAGGGGTTACTGTACAGTATTTACCATGTCAACTGCAGTATTGTACCGAGTTGTGCTGGGGATAAGCAGCTATTTATT
The DNA here is from genome assembly GCA_032716605.1 of Paralithodes platypus. Classification (NCBI taxonomy): domain Eukaryota; kingdom Metazoa; phylum Arthropoda; class Malacostraca; order Decapoda; family Lithodidae; genus Paralithodes; species Paralithodes platypus. The sequence goes on from CM064487.1 coordinate 83,907,122, forward strand.
AGTGGCCCCTCCATCATTGACGAACATGCCTATTACATAAGGCATCCTCTTCAAACACTAATCCGCCGTAGTTTGAATCTACCGCGCAGAGCATTTAAAAACTGAGGAGCCTTCATCATGAGCGCACGCGACCTCACTCATGGCTTCAGTCATTATGAATTGGGTTCTCACTACGAAAAAACTTCGTAAAAAATAAAACAAAAAGAAAATAAGAATAACTATCCAATAAGCTTTCCATCATATCGTGGATGTACTTGTGTGGATTTCTGACCAGACGCTGATTCAGGCGTCATTCCTCCTTCTCTGCTCTGCGCTCAGCCTGCCCGGACGTACCTTCCACGCTCCGCTGGTTCCGCATTCGTTGCGTCCCTAGTGAGTTTTTTCTCATTTGTTTACTCTAGGATGTATCGAGTAAGGTTAGGATAGGCGTAGCAGGAGTGTCCTGGGCTGGTTGCCCGCAGTGCAGTGTATTTTGGGTCATGTGTATGGGGCATCTATTTCGGATGTACCCTCGTGGTCCTGTTGTGGACACGTGAACTTTTCACAGTTGTGTTAGTTTGTGGATGCAGGCGGCTTTCATTACGCGTTAATTATTGCTGCCTTTTATCCTTCTGATGAGGTAAGCTGTGTTTTCTGACGTTCCCAGCGTATTTTTCTTCACTTAGTGAAGTTTTTTCTGGGTCCGTGTCAGGCTTCCCGGGGTGGGAAGTTGTCGCTACGGTGGTGTGTTGGCGGTGGTTCCTGTTGTGATATTCCAATGTGTGTTTATATTTCAACTATTTTCATGCCGTCTACCTAGGCCTAGCCAGCCGCTCGTAGCTTTGCCACATGTCTAGTGTTATTATTTATTTTATAAATATGCCCTACTGTGTCATGTGTATCCGGGTTTTAGTTGTGTATTGGCTAATTCCTCGGACTATAATTGTTCCCTGGTTTAGTTGTGTATTGGCTAATTCCACGGATTATGTTGTGACCTTGGTTAGTCGTGCGTGACTCTCCTCGTGTCGTATTGTTCAGATGGTGTCTGTTCAGGGTGGGCTTGCCTTCCGGCGGGTTTTTTCTCGGTTTCACCATGAAAAATCCTGACCGATGAGCAGTGTTGGGCCACACGTGGTTTTTAACTCTGGCTGGTTCCCCGGCGTGGGGAGGTGTCTGTGGCTCTCCAGGACTGCGTCTCTGTGGGTGCCTGGTTTCAGGCCTCCTTTAATTCCCGGCGGGATGGCTGTACCCATCCTTATATATATATATATATATATATATATATAAAACGACGGTTCTTGCGAACATTCGTTTTTATAGGTTTTTTCTACCTGGTTTACGACAACCACATGGAAAACCTAGCTGTTGTTTAGGCGTTCCTCCCCGGCAATCTTTTACAAAGAAGTGGGGTCAGGAACTTGTGGGGTTAACTTTTAGACTTCTCACCCGGCGGGTGCACCTGAGCAGGGTGGGATAAACGACTTAGGTCTCATATAGTTAACCAATCCATTTTAGTAATACTCTGTGTATCGCTGCCTTTACTCTTACGGCAATTGAAGGTTCAATGAGGTTTAACCAAATCGATTCCCACACCCGGCGGGTGCTCCTAAGTGGAGGAACTAAGGAATTTATAACAAATTCAATTTCGATTAACCTTAATTTGGTGATACATTCAGTATCGCCGCCTTCTATTTTTACGACGATCTTTGGGACAATTCGTTAAAATATCAGATCTCGTATATTCCTGCCCTGGGCTATTCTACTAAAATATTTCAAGGGCCGGCGTCTTTATGAGGGGGGCTTTGTTACAAAATTGAATCTTGAGACAGTCGCCACCTCCTACAGACTATAAGTGCCATACTGGACCATTATATCAGAGGGTATTCTTCATGTTCTTTAGCAAAAAAAGATTTGTTTAGCCTCTTTACACCCCGCCGCGTAGCGAGATGTGTTAGCTGTGTCTTTGCATCCCGTTACCCGGCGGGTTATTAACACTTGTATGCGAACACTTGGGTTAACCTTATGAGCATTAATTCCTGGAAATTTTTCTTTATTTTTCCAGAGCTGAGCTCCGGCGGACCAATACAGACCCGGCGGTAGTTTCCTCACACCAGTCTCTGTCATGGCTACTGTGGCCCCAGTTTTTGCCCTGTGCATTACCCCTACTTGCGCGGGTATCCCGATTTTTGCGCATACCCTTTGCATAAGGTGTGTTAAATGTCTAGACCGTTCAAGGGGTCTCTGGGTTACACTTAATTGTTCCTTTTGCTCCCAATTAGCCAATAAAGTCCTGTGTGACAATGACAAGACCGCGGCGGTAGCGTTGAGAGAGGTCAGACAACAAATGTCGGCCTACACTACCATTGTCGCACATAAGTCACTTCAATGTGACAACGTCCCACTTTGGGATAAGTTGCTGTCAGAGCACCCTCCCCCTAAACGTACCTCTAGAGTAACGGGTTTTAAGCCGACAGAGACTAGCCAGGGTTCTGTATCGTCTGTGGATACGTCTAAACGCCCGAGAGAGCCTACTCCCCCGGCAGCCACCTCCTCGTCGCAGGCGAGATCGAGGTCAAGGTCACCTCTCAGACAGCAGTCTTCAAGTCGTGCCTCTTCCCCGGCGAGTAAGAAGAGTAAGACGGAAGCTTCCACCAGTGGTCATGGTGGTGATTCTTCCAAATCTAGGTCTAGTTCGCGGTCACACCGTAGCCACAAATCCTCCAAAAAGGATTCCCATAGGAAGTCCTCTCGACATTCTCCTAAGTCTAGTGCATCTCGTCGTACCTCTACACCTGAAAATGTTTCTGTTACAGCCTCAGAGTATAGTGAAGTGCCTGTCCCTAAACAAGATTTACCTAATGATATTTTAACCCTAGAAATGGAAAGTTCAGGAAATTCAATAATTGAGAATGTTTCAGACTCTCAAGAGAGCGTAGGCCAGAGCCTCGGTGTTTGGCGGTTTGCTCAACCATGGTCTGACCATCCACGTCCGACTCATACGAGTCACACAGTAGCTGATGTCCACAGGGACGCGGCGACCCCATCCTCTATCCCTGACTTATCTTGGAAACAAGGTGCCCCTGCCTCGGCGGGGTCTTCTCAGGAGGATCGGGAGGAACAAGATGAAGTGTCAATAATTTCAGATAGGGAAGGACAAGGGTCAGGCTCAGGCCTGGACGCCGCCCATGATAATACTGATTCACCTGAAAGTTCTGCATCTAACCAGTTTGTTACAGCACAAGAAATTGATGGGTTACTTACTCATGCTCTATCTAAATTCTTTAGTCAACAACGAGAAAACCCCACAATGGACTTGGGGGCTCCCTTGACAAGTTCTGCGGTACGGCCTCTGATAACGTCAATCGATTTATCTAAGATTCCTAACCCTCCTACTCTGTCAACCGGCAGGGAGCTCTAAGCCAGCTACGGCGGCATTCACTACGTCAAATGTCAGGGTCATCACGGATGTTAATCCACCCCCTCTAGACAAAGCGCCTCTTAGAAAGGTAGCTATGCCCCTGCTTTATGGGCCAGACGAATCATGGGTTCTTTTGAACCCCTCTAAGCCAGAGCTTGCCCAGCCTACCTTGTCAGGGGAACTCCCGGTACCACGTGAGTGGTTTATCCAGGGAAATAAGTCAAAGAAATTAAGGGCATTGGATGCCTTGGGTAATGTTTTGGACGTAAATATCAAGGCTATACCTAGTTATTATCATCAGGATTATTTTGTTTATGCATCTAAGCCTGCTTTACCCCCTGCCTCAGCTTCAAAACTTTTTTCAGACTGGTCTAAGCTGGATGGGTTTAATGATATTAAGGCTCTGTCGGCTCTTACTCCTGAACTAGATTTACAGGACCGTCCACAGACGAAACAGCTAATCCAGTGTTGAAGGTGGGACAGTTGGGACCAGGACCTTGGGTGGATTGGGAGGTAGAGGCTCAAAACTTTGCAACCACTTTCACTTCTAAATCTTCCCACCAGATCCCTCAGGATACACATTCATGGTTCTCCATGCCGGTAGGTTCTGCCGGCGGAGTTCCGTCAGCTTTATTTTCTTTTCTAGCTGCCCCTAAGATTATCTTTGTGAACTAAAGGACCCATTCACTACCCCTACCCCTACTCACCTAGACAGAGAATTTAGGCTAAGGGGAAAAGCTTTCCGCCTGTTTTCACAGTACATAGTTTCTCAGCAGGTGGCTAAGTCTTTACTCCGGTCTACTCAGGCAATCGCAGACGCGGATGCTCGAAGATCAGTTGAGTTATCCCGGCGTCTGATTCTTCAGTCGTCGATTCAATCCTTAGGTGACATACGCACAGCCTTACTTGAGGCGTTGCGAGCACGACAGGATCTTAGGATGTCATTAGTTCGCAAGCTGCCTGATCGCATTGCTAACCAGGTGGTAATGTCCCCAGTACTTACTCCTTCTTTAATGTCCCCTGATGTATGGCGAACAGTGTTTAACATGGCACAGGCCGTGAAGCACAGTCCCGCACAGGCTAAGAAACCTGCATTTAACTTCCCCAAACCTAAGCCTCCTACTAAAGCTCAGCCAGGGGGTTCTAAGCCTTTTCTTCCGCCTAAGTCCTCCCAATCCCCCCTGGGTCAGTACAGGCATAGACAGAGAGGGGTTTCGGGTCAGAGGGGACACGACCAGTATAAGCCGGGGCAGGGCCAGTCTTCGGCCCACACCAGCCAGCCGGCGAAGCGTCCAACACCACCAAACCCACCATCAAAAAACTAAAGTCTCTCTCACTCCCAGTGCCTATCTTAAGGCCGGAGGAACCGAGGGAAGTACAGCCGGCGAACCCTTGTCTGCTAACGGGGTCGTTCCGAACGTGTCACCAAGCATGGCCGTTAAAAACCTGGGCACGGATGGTGGCACGCAAAGGCATCACTTGGCAGTGGCTCCGGCGACCTCGCTTACGTCAGCCGACAACGGCAAATTGTGTTTCATTAGAGGTGGAGTCGCTGGTCCAGGAGATGATTGCCAAGAATGTCATCATCCCGGTCCCTCCAGATTACCCTGTATTCACGTCAAAACTGTTTTTGGTTCCCAAACGGGACAGTGTTCAGATGAGGCCGGTCGTAGACCTGTCTTATCTGAATCTTCACATTTACAACGAGTCTTTCAGAATGTTAACAGTTCATCAAATCAGGCTAACACTTCCGCCGGGAGGCTGGATGTGTTCCCTAGACCTGACAGACGCCTATTGGCACGTGTCGGTCAACAAAAGATTTCAAAGGTTTCTGGCCTTGAGGATCAGGCACCAAAATTTTGTTTTCAGGGGGTTGCCGTTGGGTTTGACCCTAGCCCCTCGCCTATCACGAAACTAGTCCGGCAAGCCCTGATGCCATTGTTAAAACAGGGAATCAGAGTGTTGTGGTATCTAGACGACTGGCTGGTGGTGGCAGAGACACAACAATTATGCATAAAACATGTCAATATCATTTTAAATCATGTCAAAACTCTAGGCTTCAAGGTAAATCTGGTAAAGTCCAACCTTGTTCCCTCAAGAGTAATTCAGTGGATAGGGCTGGTCTGGGACACCGCCGCTCTCACTCTGAGTCAGAGTGTGGACAATCGCAACAGGTTTCGCAGGAAACTGTTCAGGTTTCTTCACAGTCTGACTACGACACGAAGAGTCTGGGAGTCTCTGGTCGGCTCTCTCAACTGGATTCAGCTAACTGTCAAGTTGGGCCGGTTGAAAGTAAAACGATTAATATTGGAAGGCAACAAATATTTCCCACTCTTACCGGCGGGAAAATTATGGCCCATACCAAAATTAATCCACACCTTACTAGCGGTCTGGGCGAAGAGGGAAACATTGCACTCAATCATGTCATGGACCTCTCCTCCTCCAACGGTATGGGTAGACACGGATGCGTCAGGCACCATAGGGTGGGGATTTCAGTCAAATCAGGGGCACCAGGGTCAGGGGCTTTGGTCCCACTTAGAAAATCTCTCACATAAATGTCAAAGAGTTACTAGTCCCCTTGTATTTCCTTCAGGCTCACGGCCGGCGTTTACGGGGCAAGTCGGTGGCCTTCAGAATGGACAATCTGAATGCAGTTCACTGTATTCAGAAACAAGGGTCAACGAGGTCAAGGAAGTTGCTACTCGTGTCGGAAGAGGATTTAGTTCTAGCCAGCAGTCTAGATATTTATCTTCACGCATCTTATCTCCCAGGCGTAGCGAACGTCTGGGCAGACGCTCTGTCCCGGAGACAGAGCACGACAGTAGAATGGGAGCTCAAGCAAACCCATTTTCGACCTAATGATTGCGGAGCTCTCCCATCCACAAGTGGATCTTTTTGCGTCCGAGAGAGACTCACAAGCTCCCTCTATACCTCACCCGCCGGGCGATAACGCCGGCAGGGGGGCCAGACGCCCTAGTGCACAGAATGGAAACAGATGGAGATCCATTCTATCTGTTTCCGCCCGAACCAGATGCGTCAACTAATGTTGACCACGTAGTGAACAAACTACGAGGTTATCGAGGCTTAGTCTCGCTAATCGCGCCCCTGTGGCCGCGCGCAGGTGTGGTACCAGCAATTGAAAATGTGGTGCCCGGACTCCGGGTTATCGCTCCCGGTCGGGATTTCACTGTTTTCCCCACTTAGACACGATTGGCAACCTAGCGACCTCGCTGAGTTTTGCATTATGGACATTCGGAGGCCCAAGTGGCTAGCACCATACGGTAGGGGATGGGACCAATAAATTGCTTCAATCAATATACTCAGTACTACTAAGCGACAATATCAATCACATTGGAAAGCTTTTTACTTCTTGGATTGTTAGAACGGAACACAACTGTACCCCTCAGTGGCATGGTTTTTAATTACTTGAAACTATCTGTTTGAGCAGAAACACGTTTATCTGTGGGTAACTTTGAAGAATCACTTAACTGCGATTAGAGTGCCCTTTTTCGACCTTACAGGTTCTATCCATTTACTTGGTGGCGGAGGGGAGGAAAACAGCGATTTATGAGAGCGTGTTTTCAACCTCCCGCCAACACCTCCCCCGTCAGCTCATGCCTACTTGGTCTCTGGACCAAAGCTTTATCTTTTCTTCATTCTCTTCTGTATCAAAATACTACAGACTTTGCTTTAATCTTAAAGAAGGCAGTTTTCCTTTTGGCTCTTTGGCCACCGGGAAACAGAGTGTCTGAGCTGGCGGGCGAATGAGCAAACACACCTAATTGTCTTAGGTTTGGTAGACTTAATGATTCAATTTCCATTGCAACCCTCCCCTGGCGTTTTTGTAGCAAGAATGGAGCATTAGTGCACACGTGTTTTCTGAGGTCACGGGTGCCGGCCGGTTAAAAAAAGGGGAAGGAATAAGTGGTTGCATCATAATTTATGTCCAGTGCAAGCTCTAACGAAATATTTGAGAAGAAATAGCTCCTCAAAACCCCCAAGGTGCTTTATGGGTAGCGAGTACGGTGTATAACGCTTTAACTTAAACGGGCGATTAGCCTCTCTTATGGTTAGAAGTCATTAAAGAGAGAAATCCCGGCGTTGTGGGTATGGGCCCACGATTTACGCAAGTGGGCGGCCCTCTTTACGTTTCCTGAAAAAACTTTTCAGTTGAAGAATATTGCGTCCACACAGTTGTGGGCGTCTAATCATACGTTTCTCTCTAGATACTTGTCAGTTTGCTTAGACAAACCTTCCTTACCATGTATAGCTTTAAGGCAGAGGGTCTAGGTGGCCCTGCAGTCATTATGTTTACTTTCACGGAAGGAAAAGGGGGGGGGGGGGGGGGGTGCAGTCAGTTGACATAGGACACCCTATGACCCCGCTAGGAGTATGAGAGCTGTGATACAATTTAAGGTTAAAATGTGATATGAAAATTTCTCTGCGAGAAATTGTGCTAGTACAAGGTTTAGTACAAAACCCCACGGTGTTGTTATAGTAGTTTTAGCTGCGAAAAGCAATGTAATATTAGTTCAATGGAGTTCATTTGCAAATTGATCTCCACATGTTATTATTGGGGTTTATGATGTGCACATATAAACTTATAACTTATTATTTTTGTCACCACCTCGCTTGAGTGGGGTGCCTTTTGTAACAATACACGATCTGTGTTCAGAATCTTCAGGGTTACCCATTTTTGTCGGGCAGGCTTCTTTGAAGCACGCACCTGCCTGAACCCCTTTGTCGTGTCTCTTTCCGGCCTACGCCGTATTAAATACATTTTTCAAAAGTAAGAATACTATGTGGTTGTTTTTATTATCTGCTTTTCTAGATATGATTACGAATGTCCCCCTCCAGTCTTAGATATTCAGGCATGTTCGTCAATGATGGAGGGGCCAACCTACTACATTATAGGTTTGGGACTCCTGTAAGGAGCATAAAGAAAACCTAATATTTAGTAGTGGCCCGGAACTCATTGACGACTGGGGCCCTCCCGACCGTCCCCTTCCCATTCGTTGAGGTTGTTAAGGATTTGGGTTTACTTTGATATGTCAGTGAAGGAGGAATGAACCTGAATCAGCGTCTGGTCAGAAATCCACACAAGTACATCCAACGATATGATGGAAAGATATTGGATAGTTATTCTTATTTTCTTTTTGTTTTGAGTTTTTACGAAGTTTTTTCGTAAGTGAGAACACACTTCATAATGACTGAAGCAATGGAGTGAGGTCGCGTGCGCTTCATGATGAAGGCTCCTCAGTTTTTAAATGCTCTGCGCGGTAGATTCAAACTACGGCGGATTAAGTGTGTGAAGGAGGATGCCTTATGTAATTGCATGTTCGTCAATGATTACGGGGCCACTACTAAATATTAGGGTTTCTTTCCTCCTTACAGGCGTCAAACCTATAATTGTGAGCTGTCCAGGATGTAACACAGCACCCCATACTATTAAACACGTCATAAAAGACTGCATTCAACACAATCACTTACGCCAACAACATAATATAAACTCCTTGGAGAGCGCGGTGGGAAAGCCCGATCTCGGCCATGGCCTTCCTTAGGGACTCGGGGGGTGTTCGGCCAGGCAGCCTAGGGCACGGCAACAACACCCTCTAATTTCTTTGTTTTGTATTGAATGTGTGGTTCATTGTTTTTCTGTTGTGTTGTGGTGTCCCTATTCGAATCGGCCACCCCCAGAAAATATAAAATAGAAAAAATGGGGGATTTGGGCTTTAGTAAATAGATAGATAGTTAGTTAGCTAGTGAATTCTTTAGTTGCACTAAAAGTTGACATGGTAACATTTTACAGATATACAGTGTATACCATTTCATCCTACCGCAAAGGTGGTGTCATTATTTTGAACATACAACATTCGTGACTTAATGGCATCTATGTCTTTTTCCATCACGAGTTCAGTGTTATACTCGGAAAGTAGTACAGACTTGGCTTCGCTAGCCATGAACAGATCTTCGGGAACACATTTAACAGGCATTTTCTCAAATATTTGCAGGGATTAACTAAGTATTTTATAACTAACACTGATTCTCTGCCAATTCATAAAATGATTTAAACGTCATTAGTTCCTGCAAAGGGGGGACAGGCTTTATGGTTGCTCTCCCAGTATCTTAGCTTCATAATGTTCTTTATTGCTTTATGGAAGCCTATTGCAAATTGTTTTCAATGGGACATAACATTTCGATTACAGAACCACAATTCTGATCCATAAAAAAACTCATACAATAACTCTGGAATAAGTACTAAATACATTACAGCTAACGCATAGAAAATTTCCGCAAAAGGCAATTGAATTCGGTCTAAAACTTATTCCTGCCATCTTATTATGTCTTTTGTGCATTATGCAAATGGCAATCTATTACAAAGCCAAGATATCTACATTAGTGTACAACTTCTAACGTACTTTAATATAAAATTAAAATCGGATCCTTGACATTATCGTGTTTGGGCTTAAATTACATACAAACGGACTTACTTGGATTAATTTCAATATCAATTGCCTTGGCTTCATTTTCAATTATGTTCAATAATTATTGGAAACCTGATGAAGAAGGAGAAAGCAGAAACCAAGTCATCGGCATAAAGCAATTATGTTGCTAGATATGTTACCAAATTTGCAGCCTGTACTAATCTTAAGATTATTTTTCGATCATGTCATTATTGTAAAATATTAAATAGAACTGTT
>CM064487.1:83917319-84037319 GCA_032716605.1 Paralithodes platypus
ATGAATTGGGTTCTCACTACGAAAAAAACTTCGTAAAAAATAATAAATAAAAAGAAAATAAGAATAACTATCCAATAAGCTTTCCATCATACTGTATCGTGGATGTACTTGTGTGGATTTCTGACCAGACGCTGATTCAGGCGTCATTCCTCCTTCACTGACATATCAAGTAAACCAAAATCCTTAATACATCAACGAATGGGAAGGGGACGGTCGGGAGGGCCCCAGTCGTCAATGATTATGGGGCCACTACTAAATATAGTTTTTCTTTATCTCCTTGCAGGAGTCAAACCTATAATTTATTAGTGGCCCCTCCATCATTGACGATTATGCCTGATATCTAAGACTGGAGGGGGACATTCGTAATCATATCATAACTCTAGCAAAAGCAGATAATCAAACAACCACATAGTATTCTTACTTTGTAAAAAAGATATATTTCTGCGCATAAACTTTATACAGCATATTTTTTTTTTTTTTTTTTTTAAGAGACAATGAACGGAGGAAGGAAAAACACAGATAAAACAAAAAGGTCCATGTGCCTAAAGGCATCCTCCATTCATAAAATGTTTGTAACAACTGGATTTAAACATTTGTTGATTGTAAGTTTGTGGAAAGCAATTCGAGGGAGGTGAATTCCAAAGAGTAGTAGCTCTGGGGATAAATGAATTCTGATAAGCAGAAGTTCTGCATTGTGGAGGAGAAAGTGTAATTCATGGGCGCTCTCAGCTGCCCTAGTTCTACGGGGAAAGATGGTGGAGAGGCGGCACAATTGAAGCAAGTTTCCTCGGAACAATTGCTGTGAAAATATCTGTAGAATAATGCAAGGATGCAACGTTTCTTCGTATGGCTAATGTAGGAAGGTCCTGTGTGATTGCAGGGTTATTGATTAATCTAATAGCTTTATTTTGAATTTTGTCCAACTGCCTCAATGCAACCACTCCACTTCCACCCCACAGAGGTGAACAGTAATCCATCTGAGAGCGCACATGACTTTTATATATTACGGCCAACTGCTCGTCAGTGAAGAATTCTCGAACTCTGTACAGGAGTCCCAGTTTTTTAGAGGCATTCTTAGCAATGCTTCTAACATAATGTGTCCAGCTCAAGTTAGTAGTTAATGTTACACCGATAATGTCAATACTAGGGGAAGTGGGAATATTTACATCATTAAAAAATATATGGGAGTCAGTGAGATTCTGTCGGTTAGAAAATTGAATGTACTTGGTTTTCTGTGCATTAAAGGAAACTAGATTCTCTTGTCCCCATTCATTAATTCTAGAAAGGTCCTGGTTCAGAGAAATTGCAGTGTTTATTTTTGAATTTATAAGATCGGGTTGGGTGAAAGAATTGGTAAATGTGAAGGAACTGTGGAGTGTTGAGTCATCTGCGTAGGAATGTATTGGATTATGAGTGGTAGATATGAGATCATTGATATGAATGAGGAACAGAGTTGGGGCCAAAACTGATCCCTGGGGAACACCAGCATTTATTGAGTGAAATTGAGAATAAAGGCCATCTACCATTACACGTATTTTTCTGTTATGAAGATAAGAAGAAATTAGTGGAACTAATGATGCAAGGCCGTAGTGTGACATCTTCGACAATAAGGATTGATGCCAGACTCTCAAATGCCTTTGATATATCCAGTGCTATTGTATGTGTTTCACCATGTTGGTCTGTAGCTTGGTTGATTTGATGCGTAAGAAGGCAAAGAATGTCTGCAGTTGATCGACATCGTCTAAAACCATATTGCCTATCACTGATTAATTATATATATATTCAAAAAGGGGGTACAAGCAGGAGCGTGCTTCGAAGAAGCCTGCTTGAATAAAAAGGGTTAACTCCGAGACTCTGTACACAGATCTGCTAGTAAAGAAGGCACCCCACTTAACCCTCCAGCCCCGGCTATGTATTATATATATATTCCTCGAAACCCGGGTGTTTTGGCCGAAAAACGTCTAGGCTAGGCTACCGTATATTCGTTAATCAGACTGCTTCCCGCATTCCCGCGCATCCCCAAGCGTAGCTGTGTTATTTACCTGTAGAATGGCATTAAGTAGAGCTCTCTAAGTCAACTGGTTGAGCTGTGATGATGATTTCATTGGAGATAACTTTATGGCCAAAACAGCCACTTTGCACCACTTTTCGATACTTAACAACAACATACAGGCACACACGAACAAGCGACGCTCTCCTTCTTGTGGCCGGAGATGCGGGGCGACGGTCCAGCCGGCTGTTGTTTACATGCGTCGGACCGACGCCTCGCACACGAAGCTCACAGGCTTTCAACCACTGGGCGTTCAAGAGACCATCCGGGTACCTGTTATATGCTTTTTTTATGGGCGTTCAAGAGCCCTTCCGTGGTGAGAGGGTTAAAGTAAGTGGTGAAAAATAAAAACTTATAATTCTACATGTGCACATATAAACCCCATTAAACTAGTGGATATATTCCTAAAAATATACCCAAACATAAACTGAACTCTTGTACTTTTGCAAAAGTACTGAACTCTTGTACTTATGCAGAAGTACTTACATCAAAAATAAAATTCGCAGTCGCAACTACTGAGATTTCTTAAAATTATATTGCTTCACAGCCAAAACTACATACAACAGGAATTGTTGTTTTACTACTATTGTACTTTAGCACAATTTCCTGTAATGAATACTACAGAGACATTTTATATCACAACACCTACATACAGTATCACACCACGTATGCTCCGTACACATAATCCGGCGGGGTCTAGGGTGTCCTATGTTACACTGACTGCACCCCCCCCCCCCCCCCCCCTCTTTTCTTAATCTAAACAAATAAGTGACTTAGAGGCCACCTAGACCCTCTGCCTTAAAGCTATACATGGCATGGAAGGTCTGTCTAGAGCTACTGAAAGGTATCGAGTCAAAAACGTATGATTAGAGGACCATAGGTGCGTGGACGCTATGTCCTCAACAGAAAAATTCTTAAGGAAACGCAAAGAGGCCGCCCATTTGCGTAAATCGTGGGCTCTTGCCACGACGCCGGGATTACTCTCTTTAATGACTTCGACTAGGAGAGAAGCTAGTTTACGTTTCATTAAGCGTTTGCCCGTACTTGCTACCCATAAAGCACCCTGTTGATTCAGAGGTGCTACTCTCAAATATTTGGTTAGAGGTTGCACTGGACATAAATTATGGTGCACCTTTCCCCTTTTCAACGCCGGCACCGTGAACTCTGAAAACACGTGTTCACTGTGTTCATTTTTGGCGATGAACCCCGGGGAAGGTGCAAAGTGAATACACTCATTGAGTCTACCAAATCTTATGCAATTAGGTGTGTTGCTCATCGCCGCCAGCTCAGATACCCTGTTCCCGGTAGCCAAAGCCATAAGGAATACTGCCCTTTTTAAAAGTAAGTCAAAATCTGCAGTATTTGGTACAGACGGGAATGAAGTAAAGACACGCTTTGTCCAGAGACCAGGTAGGCATGACGGGGAGGTGGGCGGAGTTTAAAACATGCTCTCATGAAACCTGTTCCTCCGCTAGGTGGTATTAGACCTGTAAGGTCAAAGTGGCATCCTATTCGCTGTTAAGTGATTTTTAACGTTACATATGTGTCTAAGTGATACGAACTACAGATAGACGTTTCTGCTTGACCACAGATGGCCAAATTAACGAGACTACGCCACCGAAGGTACGGTTTGTTCTGTTCTAAGTATCCAAGAAGTAAAGGACTGGCAGTGCGTGATACTATTGTAGATTGGGTATATGATTTGTGAATTTATCGTCACGTTTCTACCATACGGTGTTAGCCACTTGGCCTCCTGAATGTCCATAAGTGCAAAAGATCAGCGAGGTCTCTAGGTTGCCAATCTCAGAGAACTGTCCATAAGTGGAAATACCCGAGAGGGAGCGACAGGGGTTCGGGCACCCACGTTTTCCAATTGCTGGTACCACAACTGTGCCGGCCACAGGGGCGCGATAACGAGACTACAGGAATAATCTAGTTTGTTTACTACGTGGCCACATTAGAGAAGCGTCTGGTGGCGGAAACAGATAAACCGGAACTCCACCTGTTCCAAGCCATCACCAGGAGGAGGTGGTCGGGGCCGGCGTTATTGTCCGGCGGAAAAATTGTGAGGTAAAGCGGGAGAGTCAACTCCTGTCCTACAATTAGGACGCAAACAGATCCACTTGTAGACGGTAAGGCTCCGCAATCATTTGGTCGAAAATGGTTTGCTTGAGCGCCCATTCTACTGTTGTGCTCTGTCTCCGAGACAGAGCATCTGCCCAGACGTTTGCTACGCCTGGGAGATAAGATGCGTGAAGATGAATGTTCAGTTTTTCGGCTAAAACAAAAATCTTTTCTGACACGTTTAGCAACTTCCGAGATCTCGTTGACCCTTGTTTCTGAATGCAGTGAACCGCATTCAGATTGTCCATCCTGAAGGCCACCGGTTTGTCCCGTAAAGTAGAGCCGTGAGCCTGAAGGAAATACAAGGGGACTAGTAACTCTTTGACATTGATGTGGGAGGTTTCTGAATGGGACCAAAGCCCTTGACCCTGATGCCCGTGGTTTGACTGAAAGCCCCAACCTATCGTTCCTGATGCATCCGTGTCTACCCATACCGTCGGCAGAGGAGAGGTCCATGACATGACCGAGTGCAATGTTTCCCTCTTTGCCCAGACCGCTAGTAAGCTGTGTATTAATTTTGGGATGGGCCATAATGTTTCCGCCGGCAATAGTGGAAAAAATTTGTTGCCTTCCAATATTAAACGTTTGACTTTCAACCGGCCCAACTTTACAGTTAGTTGAAACCAGTTGAGAGACCCGACCAGAGATTCCCAGACTCTCCGTGTTGTAGTCAGCTTGTATAGAAACATAAACCGTTTCTTGCGAAACCTGTTCCGATTGTCCACACTCTGACTCAGAGTGAGAGCAGCTGTGTCCCAGACCAGCCCTATCCACTGGACCACTCGTGAGGGAACAAGGTTTGACTTTACCGGGTTTACCTAGAATCCTAGAGATTTTACATGATTTAATTTTATGTTGACATGATTGATGCATAACTGTTCCGTCTCTGCCACCACCAGCCAGTCGTCTAGATACCACAAAATCCTGATCCCTTGTTCTAACATGGGCATCAGGGCTTGCCGGACTAATTTCGTGAATAAGCGAGGTGCTAGGTTCAAGCCGAACGGCATCCTCTGAAAGACATAAGTCTGATGCATTATTCGTAAGGCCAGAAATCGTTGAAACCTTTTGTTTACCGGGACGTGCCAATACGCGTCGGTCAGGTCTAAAGAACACATCCACCCTCCCGGCGGAAGTGTTAGCCTGATTTGATTCACTGTCAGCATCCGGAAGGAAACGTTGTGAATGTGGAGGTTCAGATAAGACAGGTCTACGACTGGCCTCATCTGAACACTGTCCCTTTTGGGCACTAGAAAAAGTTTGGACGTAAATACTGGGTAATTTTGAGGGACCGGGATGATGACATTCTTGGCGATCATCTCTTGGATCAGTGACTCCACCTCTAATGAAACATAATTTGCCTTTGTCGGCTAACGTAAGCGAGGTCGCGGGAGCCATTGCCAGGTGATGCCTTTACGTGCCACCATCCTCGCCCATGTGTTTAATGGCCATGTGCGATGACATGCCCTGAATGACCCAGTTAGCAGACAAGGGTCGGCGGCTGGACTACCCTCTGATCCACCCGCCGTAAGACTGGCCCTGGGAGTGAGAGAGACCCTAGTTTTTTGGTGGTGGTGGTGGTGTATGCTTATATGACTGGCCGGGTTTGGCAGGAGACGGGCCCTGGCCCGGTCGTTGATACTTTTGTCCTTTATGATTACCTGAAAACTTTCCTTGCTTGTATCTGTACTGAGCCTGACCTTGGGTGGAAGAGGACTTAGGCAGATGAAAGGGCTTTGCCCCACCAGGCTGAGCTTTTGCGACTGGTTTGGGCTTGGTAAAATTGAAAGCAGGTTTCTTAGATGGGGCGGGACTGTGCTTAAAGGCCTGAGCCATGTTGAACACTGTTCTCCACACATCCGGGGACATTAAAGAGGCAGTTAGAACCGGGGACATTACTACTTGATTTGCAATCCTATCCGGGAGCTTCTTCACTAGCAACATCCTTAGATCTTGTCTTGCCCGCACCGCCTCTAGCAAGGCTGTACGGATATCTCCCAGTGACTGTATAGAAGTCTGGAGTAGCAAGCGTCTAGACAGTTCGATTGCCTTTCGGACTTCCGCGTCCGCGATTGCCTGAGCAGATCTTAGCATTGACTTCGCTACCTGTTGTGTGACAATATACTGGGAAAACAGTCTATATGCTTTCCCACGTAGCCTAAACTCCCGGTCTAGGTGAGCTGTGGAAGGTGTAGAAAAGGGGTCTTTAAGCTCGCATAGATTAATTTTAGGGGCAGCTAAGAATGCAAATAAAGCAGAGGGAACTCCGCCGGCACAGAATACCGGCATAGAGAACCAAGAATGGCTCTCTTGTGAAATTTGGTGCGAAGATTTAGAGGTAAAAGTTGTTGCAAAGTTCTGAGCCTCCACTTCCCATTCCACCCAAGGTCCCGGACCCAACTGCCCCGCCTTCAAAACTGGATTTGTGGCTGTGTCTGTGAACGTCTTTAAATCTAACTCTGGTGTTAGAGCTGACAGTGCTTTTATATCATTGAAACCGTCATGCTTGGTCCAGTCCGAAAACAGTTTTGAAGCTGACGCAGGGGGTAGGGCAGGTGTAGAAGTATACACAAAATAATCATGGTGATAATAGTTAGGAATGGCCTTAATATTAACATCAAGTATATTTCCCATAATATCTAAAGCACGTAACTTCCTAGATTTATTACCCTGGATTACCCACTCACGTGGTACCGGAAGCTCCCCTGACATAGTGGATTGTGCTACCTCTGGCTTTGCTGGGAACATTGTTACCCATGACTCATCTGGCCCATATAAGAGGGGCATAGCTCCCTTTCTGATTGGGGCCTTATCTAAAGGGGGAGGATTTACATCTGCTACTACTCTCACATTGGAATTTGTCAGTGCCGCCGAAGTTGGCCTAGTAACAATAGTAGGTGATACAAGGGGAGGGTGCGGAATTTGTGCCAAAGCAATGGAAGTAGCCAGAGGTCGGACATTCGATGCTGTCGTGGAAGCTCCCAAACCAACTGTAGGAGTCTCCGGCTGCTGGCCATAAAACTTAGTTAGTGCATTCGCTAGTAACCCATTAATTTCATCAGCTGTGACAAATTTAGCAGAGGATGAACTATGTGGCGAATCATTCCTACTCTGAGAGTCGTCTATCAATGAACCTGACTCTTGAACCTCCATCTCAGAAATAATAGAATCCTCATCCCTGTCCTCCAGCCTCTCATGAGAGGATCCCGCCGAAGCCGGGACCCCCTCATGCTGCCATGTTAAGTCCGGGATGGACGATGGGATCTCAGCATCCCGGTGGACGTCTGCCACTACCTGTGTTGCATGAACAAGACGTGAGCCTTCACTCCATGGCTGGGAGTACCTCCAAACTCCCTGGCCTTGGCCGGAACTCATTTGTGAGCTAGGTACCCCATCAATTACCGAGCCCTCACTCGATCCCTCTAGAGGGTTATATCTTCTGGCTGAACTCTCTAAGTCTAAAGCTGGTACATGTGAACTGGGAATAATATCTGGTGACAACCTGTCCGCCGGTATATCCTCCACCATAACCTCTGACTCCACTCCCGACCTGTCAGATTGGACATTAGACATGTCGGGAGTAGAGGCAGAAAGCGAGGTACAAAGCTCCGGCGAACGCCGGGAGGCCTTGCGTACATGAGTATCCCTTTTGGAAGACTTGTGACTTCGTCTTGACTTAGATTTTACACTAGGACTGTCCTTGGTCTTCTCCTCCTTGCTCTTCTTCCTCGAAGGTGAAGTAGAGTGACTATGTGTCTGCTGTCGGAGGGGAGACCGTGACCTGGACCTGGACCTCGACTTGGAAGCTGTCGCCGGGGGTGTCAGCGCTCGAGATCTCTTAGATGTGCCGGGGGAGGGAATAAGCCCTTTACCCTGCCCAGTCTCTGCTGACTTACGCACATTTACTCTACTTTTAGAAGGGGTACGTTTAATTGGGGGATGCTCAACACTCAATCGTTACCACAGAACTATGTTACCGCACTGAAGAGCTTTATGAGCCACTGATGTAGCATAAGTAGTTAGGAGTTGTTTGACTTCACGCAATGCAACCGCCGCGGCCTGATTATTGTGCTGTAAGACTTTGATACTTAACTGACTACAAAAAGTACAATTCTTAGTAACCCACTAACCCCTTGACCGGTCTAAGCATTTGACGCATCTGATGCACAGTGTATGAGCAAAAATTGGGATCCCTGAACAGGAGGGTGTTAAGCACAGAGCAAAAACAGGGTCTAGTGTAGCCATGACAGAGACTGGAGAAAGCTAACCCACCCCCGGGCTTCGCCTGGTCCTCTGTTGACCCGCCGGAACTCCGCCCTGGAAAAAAGAAAATTTCCAGGAATTAATGCTCATAAGGTTACCCCAAAATGTTCTAACACAAGTGTTAATGAACCGCCGGGCAACGAGACGTAATACACCACTATTACCTCTCGTTACCCTGTAGGTTCATATGTAAAGATTTTTTGAATATCTTTACTTATCCAAAAGATTTAAGAATATCCTCTGACGTGATATAAAGACGAGCATATCTTTATAAATGACGCAGTCTTCCCAGTGGTTTTTTGTTCACCGGAAACCCATATTAAGACGCCAGCCTCCTTATTATATCGCAGCTAAAAGGGTAAGCCTATCTTAATTTCTTTTGATCTGACTTTTCTCGAAGCTTTTATAGATCGCCGTATTTCGAAGGCCTCGATACCCAATTGTATCCCTCAATTGTCTGGCCAACCATACCGAATTGCAAATTTGTTAATCCCACCCTCCCAAGGTTCAACCGCCGGGTGCGAAATTAATTTAATGTTAACCCCAATTGTTCCTATCCCCACGACTTTGCAAAAGATCGCCGGGGTGGAAAGACCAATCAAACACAACATCCTAGTTTTTTAATGGCTTTGCAAAAACCGGGAAAAACTAAACCAACAGGTGTCCGCATGAACACCTAGTTAAATGGGTATAGCCATCCCGCCGGGAAACACACAGTAAGCCTGAACACAGGCTCCAATACAGAGACTCAGTTCCTGAAGAGCCCTCAAGCCACCACTCGTCGGGGGAAACTAGCCTATTTTAACCACGCGTGATTTAAAATTCGGCAACCAGCCGGATTTTCTCGGCGCAATCGAGAAAACCCGCCGGAAAAGGCAGCCCACACAAACCAGACGCAGTCTGATATTAACAAATAGTCCCTGGATTAAGCCAAAACACAACTAATCCAGGACACACATGACACAGTACTACATATTTATACAATAAATCAATAACACTTGTACATGTAAAAAAGCTACGAGTGGCTGGCTAGGCCTAAGTAGACGGAAAAATCACTTAATCATGTCGTAATAAAAATAAAAAGCACTGTATCATATCACAACAGGAACAGCCGCCATCACAACATCGTAGAAAAAATCCCGGGAGAGGGAAGCACTGACTCGGGACCTAGAAAAAAACTTCACTAAGTGAAGAAAAATACGCTAGGAACGTCAGAATACAAACAAATAAGGCAACTTCATCAGAAAGATAAGAAGAAGCCTGATAACACGTAGTTAAAGCCAACTAAATAACTAGGCTAGCTAGCCGCGAAAAATGTTTCACGCGTCCACCACGGGACCACGAGGGTACACCCGAAATAGGTGTCCCAAACACACGACCCAAATACGCTGAACTGCGGGAAACCCGCCCATGACATTCCTGCTACGCATATCCTAACCTTACTCGATACATCCCAGAGTAAACAAATGAGAAAAAACTCACGCGGGACGCAGCAAATGCGGAATCAGCGGAGCGTGGGGAGACACGTCAGGGCAGGTTGAGCGCAGAGAAGAGAAGAAGGAAGTAGGATGCCTGAAGTCAGCGTCTGGTCAAATATCCACACAAGTACAGCCACGAGTATATGGAAAGCTTATGAATAGTTATTCTTATTTTCTTTTTATTTATTATTTGTTACGAAGTTTTTTCGTAGTGAGAACCCAATTTCATAATGACAGAACCATGAGTGAGGTTGCGTGCGCTCATGATGAAGACTCCTCAAATTTTATTTGCTCTGCGCGGTAGATTCAAACTACGGTAAATGAGCGTTTGAAGAGGAGGCCTTATGTAATAGGCATAATCGTCAATGATGGAGGGGCCACTAATAAATACTATATCACTGCATATACATTTTTATGAATTTGAGCATTTTTATAGGTACAACGTATTTGTTGGTGTTTCTTTCGGCAGATAACAACAAATTTGGACAAGATATATGCCTCTCCTAATTTATATATATTATATATCCAGAATTATCCGAAATACATAAATCGGTTAGCATATTAGCATATTTTTATGGGTTTTTGGACTCAAGAGAATGATTATTTGATCTTTTACCACCATTTTAATGATGGACAAGTATTATGAATTATTTTCATAGGGCAAATAATAACAAACGGTTGTTTTCTTCTATGTCCGAAGTTAGCATGTTTTTTTTTTAAACACAATCGGTTAAATGATAGTGTTCTAACTAGAGCGTTATAGAAGTGTAACAAATTTCCTTTAGTGGATGTTGTCTCTGGTAATGTCACTACAAAATTATATCAGTCACAACATCATTCATACAAACAAATTTCTTCAGGGTGATAGAAGTTTGGCAGGGTAGCGAAAAATTTACATATTTTCGTCATATATATAATATTTGTTTAGTGTACATATACTCATGTCAGTTCCCTAGGACTTTTACATGCTCTTCCTTTGCCATTTCTCTAACCGGACCCCCCCCCCCCCACCCCCAAAAAAAGGGCGTTTCCATTATATAATGACAATACAGTATCTAATTACTTATTATCGCCAATGTCCTAAGTTATCACCACAGTCCGAAGTTACCCCAGTTTACGGTAACTGTTTGATATAGGTTAGTACCTGTAAGATATACGTTAGTAGCTGTTTGGTAAAGCATACTAGCCGACATGGAAGAGCTAGTTTTGGATAATATTTACGAGCCGCATCACAGCTCAGGGTAAGATCCTATGTAGCGGGAGTAACCATATTTTATTTGCCCATTTACCTAAGGATCTTTATTTATATCCTCATATCTCTTAGTTATTTTCTTCACTTACCTCAACAATACTAATCCCGATAGGTGGGGTGGGTATGAAATATATCAGGGAAAGAGAGGGGTTGAAACACGACGATTAACTAGAATATAGCCATGTTGATTAACAAAGCCAAGACGTTGTGTATCCTTGCTTGTGATTGGTTGTTGACTATCGTGACATCATCAGCCAAGGCAGGCCTCAGCGATGACGTCATTCCAGCCCTCGGCCAACATGGCGTCATTACACCCGCTTATTTTAAAACCCGCTTAATCTTACACCCGGTTAATTTAACATCAGCGGGGTACATTTTTCACACAACATGTATTATAATGTCATTAGTGCACTGTGTAATTTGCGTGTTGATATTCAAAGCGTTTCTATTTATCAATACTAAGGGTAATTATAGGGAATAGGCTCGCACCCTTATTTTCATGTTTTTTCCTCCATATTTTGAGAAATGAGTGTTTTCATGGTCTTAGTTATAATTCGAATGTGGGATACACGATGGGTTGAGGGGGGGCTTTGCCCCCTCTCCTCCCCCACCCCCATGAATTATTGAAATCGTCATCTATGTTGCCAGCAGGGGGTAAATATCGATTATACTGCATAAAGAAGGCGTTTGTAAACAGTGAGGATGTCCGAAAGAGCTCTGAGATTGATTAGAATGGGCGTTTTTTGCAGTCAATATTAAGGAGACGGATCACAGCTATTTTCAAGGATGTTTTTTTTGTGAATTTGTTATTTATATGATTTATAAGCTCTCTATAATAAAATTTGTTCATAGAAATTACTATTTACCCATTATCCAAGAATCTAAAAACACGGCCCCCGATAGTGGGAAGGGCTATGAAAAATAGGAAAATTGTGGGGTAAAAACTACGAATCTTGTTTCTGAGACCTAGTATATTAACCTAACCAAACAACCCAACCTTACAAAAGGTCCTGATGTGGCGGCGTCTACGCCGTGGGGCCACCTCCCGAGACTGCCAACCGCGGATGGCTGCCGACCCTCCACTGCCGAAGACAAAATCAACGACCAGTGGAGGAAAACCGGATGCCGGCCGCGGGGAGCAGTTTCGGGAGCCAAACCGTCACAACCATACCCTGCCCCCTCCCTGGGGGCACGGGTCCTTGGAGCGGCTTCGGTCGCGCCAGGAATTTCCACACCTCACACACCACACAGTTTTTCCTACACCGAGAAATGACTCTCCGGCTGTCATTTCTCCAAGACTTCTTCTAGCCGGAGACATTGAGAGCAACCCAGGACCCACGTACACATACAGTAGGGTCTCACATAAAACGAGTTTATGGTCGATAAACGAGGGCGTTTTATGCGATTTCGTTTTATGTGAACACAGCATTTTGGTGGCGCAATATCGTCAATGTTCGCTGTAAGCGAAAATTTTCGTACAAAGCGAACGATATTTCATACAAAGCGAACGATATTTCATACAAAGCGAACTATATTTCGTACAAAGCGACGATATTTCGTACAAAGCGAACGATATTTCGTACAAAGCGACATTCGTTCTGATCGAAAATTAAATATTAATATTTTAGGTCGGTCGTTTTAATCGAGACTCGTTTTATGCGAACACGTTTTATGCGGGACCCTACTGTACAATTATGTCCAACTTGCTCAAAACCCATCACTTCGAGTCGCCATACTAAGGGTTCAGTTCTCTGCAATTCATGCGGGAACTGGACCCACTTCACCTGCACAACACTTGCCTCCAAGAAACACTACACAAACACTTGGACCTGTTCCTCATGCGCCTCCCTCTCCCAGACAAATCCCTCACCTAAAACCCGTCCACCTCTCCTCCCCAACCCACCTAACCTTCCCATATCATCCACTCCCCCCCCTAAAACCCGTCCACCTCTCCTCCCTAACCTTCCCATACCATCCACATCCTCAACTCAACACACCACACCCCATCCTAATCCATTCCAACCGCCATCTCCTGCTCCCCAATCCCCACCCCCACCTCACCCATCCCAACCCCCAGCCCCTCCCTCACCCCCCCCCCCCCCCCATCCTCGTGCAGCAGCACCCAACATACATCGTGCACATAACATTAACATTCTTCAACTGAACATAGATGGCATCAACACAAAGAAACACGAACTCTCACACTTCATCAAACAACACAACATACACATTGCCATCTTACAAGAAACAAAACTCCGCACAACACAAAAAACACCCACATTTCATAATTTCACCACCATCAGACAAGACCGGGCCGTCGGCGGGGGCGGTGGACTCATCACCCTGGTACACAAAGAAATATCATACATAGTAACCAGTGTACAAACCAAATCCATCCTCCCCCCCAAATGATAACACAACAGAAATACAGTCAATTAAAATACGCACTGGCAACAACTCCAACATAACCATCATAAACACATACATCCCTCCCCAAACATCCCCTACAGTACCAAATGAATATAGACCACACTTACAACACATCACAAACACCCCACACATCATCCTGGGTGGTGACTTCAACGCCAAGACGTCGGCCTAGTTTGTCGACAACCCCGACACAGACAGAGGGCTGGTACTACAAAACCAAACCGATAACCTCATCATCCTTAACGACATCCATCAACATACCCATATTCCTCACCAAGCCCTCTATAACCCATCATCTCCAGACATCACCTTTTGCTCCCCAGAACTCGCCCCCACAACATCCTGGAGGGTGGTCAGAACCTTAGGTTCTGACCACCTCCCGATCATTATCACCACCAAAACCAGACTCACCCCAGCTAGCCACAAACACACATACACCAATTATAAAAGAGCTAACTGGGAAGCATTCACAAATGAGACAGAACAACACTTCACAACTCTAAACAGTACACCCATCACTAACATCAACAATGCTGTACACATACTCAATAAAACTATCCAAAACGCTGACAAGAAACACATTCCAAGAGGTAACAGGAAAAGACACAACCCCAACTTCACACCAGAAATTCAAAACCTCATCAGACAATGCGACATACTGAAACACTCCCCAGCACCCCACACACAAGACATCACACAACAAATTCAAGCACTCAACACCCAAACTAACAACAAAATACAAGAACAACAAAAACTAAATTGGAATAACTTCCTACAAACACTTGATCACAAAACAAACTCCAAAAAACTCTACAAAACACTAAACAGCATCACACTTTCCAACAGCAACACAACACAATCACATGCTGCAATCACAACAACAGACTCTACTCCTTCATGTAAACAACAAGCAAACACTCTCATCAATCACTTCTCACATGTCAGCCACCTAAAACCTCACAAAGACGACCGACGTGTCATCCGACGTAAGAGACAATTCCCCACAGACCCTGACTATACACCCTTCACCAATCACCAGACAAAGCATATCATCAACAATCTCAAGCACTCACCCGCCTGTGGCCTAGACAACATAAGCAACATACACCTCAGACACCTGGGACCACAAGGCATACAAGCACTCACTAACATATCAAACTACAGCTATTCACACAACACAATACCAGACATATGGAAGCATGGTATCATCATCACATTCCCCAAACCCAACAAAGACCCCACGCTACCCTCCTCGCACCGCCCCATCACACTCCTTTGCTCCCCCTCCAAAGTCATGGAACGCCTAGTATTACAACTAATTACACCTGACCTACCCCTAGCTCCAACACAACATGGCTTTAGGCCACTGCACTCCACAAACACTCTTCTCACAGACCTTACACAAAGAGCTTTCGATGGCATCAACTCAGCTAGACCACCACACAGATCACTATTAGCCACACTCGACATTAGTAAAGCCTTCGATGCCATCCCCCGCCACAACCTAACAAACAAAATCTACAACACAAACATGCACAACAACACAAAAAGGTGGCTGGCCAACTTCCTAGCAGGCAGATATGCACACGTATCTTTTGCCGGTCAGTCATCTAAAATCAGAAACTTTCCAAACGGAGTCCCACAAGGATCCGTCCTATCGCCCGCACTCTTCAATCTGTACATGCACGATATAACTACACCCAATACGCCCCAAATAAACTTAGCCTCCTATGCAGATGACATAACACTCACATGCACACACCATGACCCAAAAAGAGCAACAGATCTCCTTCAACCCTATCTCAACACACTACATGGCTGGTGCACTACAAACAGACTTAATCTAGCCCCAGCCAAATCCACCGCAACCCTGCTCACAAGTTGGACAGAACACGAATACATCCCTCAACTCACCATAAACAACACACCCCTAACACATACACACACACAAAATCCTAGGAGTAACATATGATACTCATATGACATTCAAACAGCACACCACAAACATTAAAAAGAAACTGACACCCAGACTTAACGCCCTTAGGTCACTTGCTCACACAAAATTTGGACACAACAAAGAAACTACCACCACAGTATATAAACAATACATAAGATCAGTTATGGAATACGCAAGCCCGGCCTGGGCTTCTAACCTAGCTGAAACACATCATAAGACCTTACAAACTATTCAAAATAAAGCCCTGAAAATCATCACAGGATGCACAGCTACTACACCCACAGATCACCTACATCAAGAAACCAAAGTCCTCAAAGTCAAAGATCATCTAGACATGAGAGGCACTCAATTTCTGGCAGCAGCCTCCACAAATCAACACCACCCACTACACTACATTGCAACACACCCACAGACACCAAGAAATATCAAAACAACACCCAGCACATGCTATCACACACAAATACAATACTGTCTTCTCTCCCTCCTTGCCCACCCCAAACCAACTTCCGGAAGCACATCCATACTCATATCACTCGCCGTTCCATCCACTCACTCATAGACAACACGCAGCTGCAAGCACGACCTCCCGAAATCCATCCTTCTGAACCCTCCCTTCCTCGCGAGGACAGAGTCCACCTGGCCAGGCTGAGATGCGGACACCATCCAGCTCTTCTGAGCTATCAGAAGAGACTGGATGACTCCGTCGTCGACACCTGCCCGGGTTGTAACACAGCACCCCATACCATTAAACACATCATAGAAGACTGCATTTCACACAACCACTTACGCCAACAACACAATTTACACTCTTTGAGAGCTCTGTGGGAAAGCCCGACCGTGGCCATGGCCTTCCTTAAGGACTCGGGGCTGTTCGGCCAGGCAGCTTAGGGAACAACAACAACCTAACCTAGACCTAGTATGTGGGATACAAAACTAGCCCTTGCATGCCAGGTACTGCGGGTTCATAGTACCCAGTACGTGGGATACAAAACTAGCCCTTGCATGCCAGCTACTGCAGGTTCATAGTACTCAGTATGTGGGATGCAAAACTATCCCTTGCATGCCAGCTACTGCGCCACACTCGTCCGACGGCATTAACCTAACCAATCAAGCCAACCTAACCTAGTGTTCGTAGTGGGGGCTGTGCCCCCACACCCCCGCTGTTAGCAACTACAAATCAGACTAACCTCGGAGGATTCATGGTCAGCAAATACAGTAAACCCTCGCTATCTCGGACTAATTGGGGGGAGACCCAGTCCGAGATGACCGAAAATCCGAGATGTCCGAAGTCCGACTTAAGAGAGGGAAAATTCCGAATTAGAAGAGGAAAGTCTGCGTCACCAGAGAAATTGAGATTTTTTTTTTTTTTTATATATCTATTTAACCTCTCCGCGGCGCACAGTTTTTTTTTTACAGGGTCATACTGTGCGCATGTATGATGATTTTGGGACCCATTGCCAATTTCGATAAAAAGTACATCAGCGTGTAGGGAATGTTTGCATGCATCGGCCCATATATATTTGACCCCCCAAAAAATTTCTGGAGGGGGGTGGGGGAACGGTCCGTAGTTGAAAAATGTGGAGCGAATGGCACCACGCGGCTAGATTGTCATCGAGCGGCGAGATTTCCCTGCCGAATTTTCACGCGCCCAGGGGATAGAACCAGAGGGAGGAGGGGGTGGGTTACCGCATATTATCACGTATATCTCCTTTTTTTATCCCTTTTAGGCTATGTAGAGTACGTATACGTGTGTAGGCCACCCATATAAAAATGAATATGCCTCATAGTGACCAAAAATTGCAATATATAAGGGAATTATCAAAGAATTTTTAGGCGGGAACGAAGATGGGTTGGAGGTTTGGCGGCAATTTATGAGATGAGAGTGTGGTTTGCGCTATAATATCACGTATATCTCGTACTTAGAGCACTGTCATGCTATAATACAGACTTGTACGTATGTAGACGTGCCATATATCAATATATATACCGCATATAGACCAATTCATGCGATATTTACGCACATTATCAATGAGTTTCTATGCGTGAACCAAGGTGTGATTGAGTTGTGCTGGGAATGAAAGGGGAAGAGGGTGTGTTACGCCATAAATATCACTTATATCTTGTACTTAGAGCACTGTCATGCTATATTACAGACTTGTACGTATGTAGACGTGCCATATATCAATATATATATATTTTTTGTTTTCTATATTCCAACTTACTTCCTCTCGGGCATAGGCTGAGAGCCTTAACATTCACCGCTTTACAATGAACAGTGAAGCCCGTGAGGTCTTGTTCCAGTCTAGGGAGTGAGACATGTGAAGCACGTAGAGTACAACGAGCACCTGCCATCTTGCCTTCACATGAGGCACGGTGCTCACTCATGGCCCGAAACGACCCCATCTCTGAAGCCATCTCGTTCCCGTGCTTCACTGTCTCATCCCCTACACTCGGACTCTCACACTTACACACACACAACGCCACCTGTTGAGCAGATAACTCACCAGGCATTGCACCCCTATAGCATATTTTGAATATGGGAATATTCATACACTGCTATTTAATCAGGGAACAATGAGGGTATTTTATTGACGTTTCGGTGGGCTTGTGGTAATGCACTGATACTAGGTACAGCACAAATTACATCCCAATAATATCTTCCCATTGATACATCGGGATTTGAACCCGGGACCTTTGGATTACCAGGCCAGTGGCAAGACCACTCCACCACACCTCCCCTATACCGCATATAGACCAATTCATGCGATATTTATGCACATTATCAATGAGTTTCTAGCAGACGGAGGGTGGGTGGGGGTGGGTGGGTGGGAGGGAGGCAGGGAGTGAGTCGTGGAGAGAGTATTTACCTAATTGTAGTTTACAGGAGTTGAGCTAAGCTCGTGTTGTCCCGTCTCTCAGTCTACTTTTTATCCAATTTTTTCTTGAAAATATGGATGTTCCTTGCCCCTATCACCTCCTCCTCCATCCCATTCCATTTGTCAATACATCTATAGGGGAAGCTAAACTTCCTGATATCGTTCTTGCAGGTAGGTCTTTTTACTTTGTAGCTGTGGCCTCTAGTTATTCCTGTATCCATAATTAATATATCCTCCCTATCCAGCCTCTCCAGCCCCCGGGTGCATTTGTACATCATTATCAGGGCAGGGAGAAACATACGCAGCTATCAAGAAACATGCGGAACTGTGTGATAATTGTGGAGGCGCCCCAGGCGTATGGATGTCTTGGGATTTTGAACCTTATGTCTAGCAGGTGTCTGGTGTTCGTTGCCACCAAGAGGTCTACAATAACATGAGTCAGGAATGGAGAGAGAGAGAAAGTGAGACATGCGTATATCGTACGTATAAATGGACTTCAGAATTGCATTTTTATGCAAGCAGACATTGCATTTTAGACACATGTGAAGTACTACAGAAACATGTAGGCCATTGACTGTAAATAAAGTACTATATTATAGACCAGCAACGAGGGTGGTCAGTAAACATAGGCAGATTGCCTATTTTGATAGAGAGCTAAATATAGACTGGTGTCTCCTTACACTTGCGAAAGGGTAGATTGCCACCAGAGAAACTTATATTTATTTATTTCCAAGTAATATGCAATCTAAATGTATATTCGAGACCTACTGCAAGTATTTGTATGACAGTCATGAATTTATTAGTGGCCCCTCCATCATTGACGAACATGCCTATTACATAAGGCATCCTCTTCAAACACTAATCCGCCGTAGTTTGAATCTACCGCGCAGAGCATTTAAAAACTGAGGAGCCTTCATCATGAGCGCACGCGACCTCACTCATGGCTTCAGTCATTATGAATTGGGTTCTCACTACGAAAAAACTTCGTAAAAAATAAAAACAAAAAGAAAATAAGAATAACTATCCAATAAGCTTTCCATCATATCGTGGATGTACTTGTGTGGATTTCTGACCAGACGCTGAATCAGGCGTCATTCCTCCTTCTTTGCTCTGCGCTCAGCCTGCCCGGACGTACCTTTCAGGCTCCGCTGGTTCCGCATTCGTTGCGTCCCTAGTGAGTTTTTTCTCATTTGTTTACTCTGGGATGTATCGAGTAAGGTTAGGATAGGCGTAGCAGGAGTGTCCTGGGCTGGTTGCCCGCAGTGCAGTGTATTTTGGGTCGTATGTATGGGGCATCTATTTCGGATGTACCCTCGTGGTCCTGTTGTGGACACGTGAACTTTTCACAGTTGTGTTAGTTGGTGATGCAGGCGGCTTTCATTACGCGTTAATTATTGCTGCCTTTTATCCTTCTGATGAGGTAAGCTGTGTGTTTGCTGACGTTCCCAGCGTATTTTTCTTCACTTAGTGAAGTTTTTTCTGGGTCCGTGTCAGGCTTCCCGGGGTGGGAAGTTATCGCTTCGGTGGTGTGTTGGCGGTGGTTCCTGTTGTGATATTCCAGTGTGTGTTTATATTTCAACTATTTTCATGCCGTCTACCTAGGCCTAGCCAGCCGCTCGTAGCTTTGCCACATGTCTAGTGTTATTATTTATTTTTAAATATGCCCTACTGTGTCATGTGTATCCGGGTTTTAGTTGTGTATTGGCTAATTCCTCGGACTATATTTGTTTCCTGGTTTAGTTGTGTATTGGCTAATTCCACGGATTATGTTGTGACCTTGGTTAGTCGTGCGTGTCTCTCCTCGTGTCGTATTGTTCAGATGATGTCTGTTCAGGGTGGGGTTTGCCTTCCGGCGGGTTTTTTCTCGGTTTCACCATGAAAAATCCTGACCGATGAGCAGTGTTGGGCCACACGTGGTTTTTAACTCTGGCTGGTTCCCCGGCGTGGGGAGGTGTCTGTGGCTCTCCAGGACTGCGTCTCTGTGGGTGCCTGGTTTCAGGCCTCCTTTAAATTCCCGGCGGGATGGCTGTACCCATCCTTACATATATATTTAGATATATATAAAGAAACGACGTTCTTGAGAACACTCGTTTTTTATAGGTTTTTCTACCTGGTTTACGACAACCACATGGAAAACCTAGCTGTTGTTTAGGCGTTCCTCCCCGGCGATCTTTTACAAAGAAGTGGGGTCAGGAACTTGTGGGGTTAACTTTTAGACTTCTCACCCGGCGGGTGCACCTGAGCAGGGTGGGATAAAACGACTTAGGTCTCTTATAGTTAACCAATCCATTTGAGTGATACTCTGTGTATCGCTGCCTTTACTCTTACGGCAATTGAAGGATCAGTGAGGTTTAACCAAATCGATTCCCACACCCGGCGGGTGCCCCTAAGTGGAGGAACTAAGGAATTTATAAACAAATTCAATTTCGATTAACCTTAATTGGGTGATACTTTCAGTATCGCCGCCTTCTATTTTTACGACGATCGTTTGGGACAATTCGTTAAAAAATCAGATCTCGTATATTCCTGCCCTGGGCTATTCTACTAAAATATTTCAAGGGCCGGCGTCTTTATGAGGGGGGGCTTTGTTACAAAATTGAATCTTGAGACAGTCACCACCTCCTACAGACTATAAGTGCCATACTGGACCATTATATCAGAGGGTATTCTTCATGTTCTTTAGCTAAGAAGATTTGTTTAGCCTCTTTACACCAGCCGCGTAGCGAGATGTGTTAGCTGTGTCTTTGCATCCCGTTACCCGGCGGGTTATTAACACTTGTATGCGAACACTTGGGTTAACCTTATGAGCATTAATTCCTGGAAATTTTTCTTTATTTTTCCAGAGCTGAGCTCCGGCGGACCAATACAGACCCGGCGGTAGTTTCCTCACACCAGTCTCTGTCATGGCTAATGTGGCCCCAGTTTTTGCCCTGTGCATTACCCCTACTTGCGCGGGTATCCCAATTTTTGCGCATACCCTTTGCATAAGGTGTGTTAGATGTCTAGACCGTTCAAGGGGTCTCTGGGTTACACTTAATTGTTCATTTTGCTCCCAATTAGCCAATAAAGTCCTGTGTGACAATGACAAGACCGCGGCGGTAGCGTTGAGAGAGGTCAGACAACAAATGTCGGCCTATACTACCATTGTCGCACATAAGTCACTTCAATGTGACAACGTCCCACTTTGGGATAAGTTGCTGTCAGAGCACCCTCCCCCTAAACGTACCTCTAGAGTAACGGGTTTTAAGCCGACAGAGACTAGCCAGGGTTCTGTATCGTCTGTGGATACGTTTAAACGCCCGAGAGAGCCTACTCCCCCGGCAGCTACCTCCTCGTCGCAGGCGAGATCGAGGTCAAGGTCACCCCTCAGACAACGGTCTTCAAGTCGGGCCTCTTCCCCGGCTAGTAAGAAGTGTAAGACTGAAGCTTCCCCCAGTGGCCATGGTGGTGATTCTTCCAAACCTAGGTCTAGTTCGCGGTCACACCGTAGCCACAAATCCTCCAAAAAGGATTCCCATAAGAAGTCCTCTCGACATTCTACTAAGTCTAGTGCATCTCATCGTACCTCTACACCTGAAAATGTTTCTGTTACAGCCTCAGAGTATAGTGAAGCGCCTGTCCCTAAACAAGATTTACCTATTGATATTTTAACCCTAGAAACGGAAAGTTCAGGAAATTCAATAATTGAGAATGTTTCAGACTCTCAAGAGAGCGTAGGCCAGAGCCTCGGTGTTTGGCGGTTTGCTCAGCCAGGGTCTGACCATCCACGTCCGACTCATACGAGTCACACAGTAGCCGATGTCCACAGGGACGCGGCGACCCCATCCTCTATCCCTGATTTATCTTGGAAACAAGGTGCCCCTGCCTCGGCGGGGTCTTCTCAGGAGGATCGGGAGGAACAAGATGAAGTGTCATTAATTTCAGATAGGGAGGGACAAGGGTCAGGCTCAGGCCTGGACGCCGCCCATGATAATACTGATTCACCTGAAAGTTCTGCATCTAACCAGTTTGTTACAGCACAAGAAATTGATGGGTTACTTACTCATGCTCTATCAAAATTCTTTAATCAACAACGAGAAAACCCCACAATGGACTTGGGGGCTCCCTTGACAAGTTCTGCGGTACGGCCTCTGATAACGTCAATCGATTTATCTAAGATTCCTAACCCTCCTACTCTGTCACCGGCAGGGAGCTCTAAGCCAGCTACGGCGGCATTCACTACGTCAAATGTCAGGGTCATTACGGATGTTAATCCACCCCCTCTAGACAAAGCGCCTCTTAGAAAGGTAGCTATGCCCCTGCTTTATGGGCCAGACGAGTCATGGGTCCCTTTGAACCCCTCTAAGCCAGAGCTTGCCCAGCCTACCTTGTCAGGGGAACTCCCGGTACCACGTGAGTGGTTTATCCAGGGAAATAAGTCTAAGAAATTAAGGGCATTGGATGCCTTGGGTAATGTTTTGGACGTAAATATCAAGGCTATACCTAGTTATTATCATCAGGATTATTTTGTTTATGCATCTAAGCCTGCTTTACCCCCTGCCTCAGCTTCAAAACTTTTTTCAGACTGGTCTAAGCTGGATGGGTTTAATGATATTAAGGCTCTGTCGGCTCTTACTCCTGAACTAGATTTACAGACCGTCACAGACGAGACAGCTAATCCAGTGTTGAAGGTGGGACAGTTGGGACCAGGACCTTGGGTGGATTGGGAGGTAGAGGCTCAAAACTTTGCAACCACTTTCACTTCTAAATCTTCCCACCAGATCCCTCAGGATACACATTCATGGTTCTCCATGCCGGTAGGTTCTGCCGGCGGAGTTCCGTCAGCTTTATTTTCTTTTTTAGCTGCCCCTAAGATTAATCTTTGTGAACTAAAGGAACCATTCATTACCCCTACCCCTTCTCACCTAGACAGAGAATTTAGGCTAAGGGGAAAAGCTTTCTGCCTGTTTTCACAGTACATAGTTTCTCAACAGGTGGCTAAGTCTTTACTCAGGTCTACTCAGGCAATCGCAGACGCGGATGCTCGAAGATCAGTTGAGTTATCCCGGCGTCTGATTCTTCAGTCGTCGATTCAATCCTTAGGTGACATACGCACAGCCTTACTTGAGGCGGTGCGAGCACGACAGGATCTTAGGATGTCATTAGTTCGCAAGCTGCCTGATCGCATTGCTAACCAAGGTGGTAATGTCCCCAGTACTTACACCTTCTTTAATGTCCCCTGATGTATGGCGAACAGTGTTTAACATGGCACAGGCCGTGAAGCACAGTCCCGCACAGGCTAAGAAACCCGCATTTAACTTCCCCAAACCTAAGCCTCCTACTAAAGCTCAGCCAGGGGGTTCTAAGCCGTTTCTTCCGCCTAAGTCCTCCCAATCCCCCCTGGGTCAGTTCAGGCATAGACAGAGAGGGTTTTCAGGACAGAGGGGACGCGGCCAGTATAACGCGGGGCAGGGCCAGTCTTCGGCCCACACCAGCCAGCCGGCGAAGCGTCCAACACCACCAAACCCACCATCAAAAAACTAAAGTCTTTCTCACTCCCAGTGCCTATCTTAGAGCCGGAGGAACCGAGGGAAATACAGCCGGCGAACCCTTGTCTGCTAACTGGGTCGTTCCGAACGTGTCACCAAGCATGGCCGTTAAAAACCTGGGCACGGATGGTGGCACGCAAAGGCATCACTTGGCAGTGGCTCCGGCGACCTCGCTTACGTCAGCCGACAACGGCAAATTGTGTTTCATTAGAGGTGGAGTTGCTGGTCCAGGAGATGATTGCCAAGAATGTCATCATCCCGGTACCTCCAGATTACCCTGTATTCACGTCAAAACTGTTTTTGGTTCCCAAACGGGACAGTGTTCAGATGAGGCCGGTCGTAGACCTGTCGTATCTGAATCTTCACATTTACAACGAGTCTTTCAGAATGTTAACAGTTCATCAAATCAGGCTAACACTTCCGCCGGGTGGCTGGATGTGTTCCCTAGACCTGACAGACGCCTATTGGCACGTGTCGGTCAACAAAAGATTTCAAAGGTTTCTGGCCTTGAGGATCAGGCACCAAAATTTTGTTTTTCAGAGGATGCCGTTCGGTTTGAACCTAGCACCTCGATTATTCACGAAACTAGTCCGGCAAGCCCTGATGCCATTGTTAAAACAGGGAATCAGAGTGTTGTGGTATCTAGACGACTGGCTGGTGGTGGCAGAGACACAACAATTATGCATAAAACATGTCAATATCATTTTAAATCATGTCAAAACTCTAGGCTTCAAGGTAAATCTGGTAAAGTCAAACCTTGTTCCCTCAAGAGTAATTCAGTGGATAGGGCTGGTCTGGGACACCGCCGCTCTCACTCTGAGTCAGAGTGTGGACAATCGCAACAGGTTTCGCAGGAAACTGTTCAGGTTTCTTCACAGTCTGACTACGACACGAAGAGTCTGGGAGTCTCTGGTCGGCTCTCTCAACTGGATTCAGCTAACTGTCAAGTTGGGCCGGTTGAAAGTAAAACGATTAATATTGGAAGGCAACAAATATTTCCCACTCTTACCGGCGGGAAAATTATGGCCCATACCAAAATTAATCCACACCTTACTAGCGGTCTGGGCGAAGAGGGAAACATTGCACTCAATCATGTCATGGACCTCTCCTCCTCCAACGGTATGGGTAGACACGGATGCGTCAGGCACCATAGGGTGGGGATTTCAGTCAAATTAGGGGCACCAGGGTCAGGGACTTTGGTCCCACTTAGAAATCTCTCACATAAATGTCAAAGAGTTACTAGTCCCCTTGTATTTCCTTCAGGCTCACGGCCCGGCGTTACGGGGCAAGTCAGTGGCCTTCAGAATGGACAATCTGAATGCAGTTCACTGTATTCAGAAACAAGGGTCAACGAGGTCAAGGAAGTTGCTACTCGTGTCGGAAGAGATTTTTGTTCTAGCCACCAGTCTAGATATTTATCTTCACGCATCTTATCTCCCAGGCGTAGCGAACGTCTGGGCAGACGCTCTGTCCCGGAGACAGAGCACGACAGTAGAATGGGAGCTCAAGCAACCCATTTTCGACCTAATGATTGCGGAGCTCTCCCATCCACAAGTGGATCTTTTTGCGTCCGAGGAGACTCACAAGCTCCCTCTATACCTCACCCGCCGGGTGATAACGCCGGCAGGGGGGCCAGACGCCCTAGTGACAGACTGGAACAGATGGAGCTCCATCTATCTGTTTCCGCCGCCAGATGCGTCACTAATGTGCCACGTAGTGAACAAACTACGAGTTTATCGAGGCTTAGTCTCGCTAATCGCGCCCCTGTGGCCGGCGCAGGTGTGGTACCAGCAGTTAATAATGTGGTGCCCGGACCCGGTATCGCTCCCGGTCGGGTACTTCCACTTAGACACGATTGGCAACCTAGAGACCTCGCTGACTTTTGCATTATGGACATTCAGTAGGCCAAGTGGCTAGCACCATACGGTAGGGATGTGACCAATAAATTGCTCAATCAATATACTCAGTCTACTAAGCGACAATATCAATCTCATTGGAAAGCTTTTACTTCTTGGATTGTTAGAACGGAACAAACTGTACCCTCAGTGGCATTGGTTTTTAATTACTTGAACTATCTGTTTGAGCAGAAACGTTTATCTGTGGTTACTTTGAAGAATCACTTAACTGCGATTAGAGTGCCCTTTTTCGACCTTACAGGTCTATCCATACCGGTGGCGGAGGAAACAGGATTTATGAGAGCGTGTTTTAAACTCCGCCCACCTCCCCGTCAGCTCATGCCTACTTGGTCTCTGGACAAAGCTTTGTCTTTACTTCATTCTCGTCTGTATCAAAATACTGCAGACTTTGCTTTAATCTTAAAGAAGGCAGTTTTCCTTTTGGCTTTGGCCACCGGAAACAGAGTGTCTGAGCTGGCGGCGATGAGCAACACACCTAATTGTCTTAGGTTTGGTAGACTTAATGATTCAATTTCCATTGCACCCTCCCCGGCGTTTGTAGCCAAGAATGAGCATAGTGCACACGTGTTTTCTGAGTTCACGGTGCCGGCGTTAAAAAGGGGAAAGGTGCATCATAATTTATGTCCAGTGCAAGCTCTAACCAAATATTTGAGAATAGCTCCTCATAACCCCCAAGGTGCTTTATGGGTAGCGAGTACGGGTAAACGCTTACTTAAACGGCGATTAGCCTCTCTTCTGGTAGAAGTCATTAAAGAGAGTAATCCCGGCGTTGTGGGTAGGGCCCACGATTTACGCAAGTGGGCGGCCTCTTTACGTTTCCTGAAAAACTTTTCAGTTGAAGATATTGCGTCCACACAGTTGTGGGCGTCTAATCATACGTTTCTCTCTAGATACTTGTCAGTTGCTCTAGACAAACCTTCCTTACCATGTATAGCTTTAAGGCAGAGGGTCTAGGTGGCCCTGCAGTCACTTATGTTTATTTTCAAGGAAGGGGGGGGGGGGGTGCAGTCAGTTGACATAGGACACCCTAGACCCCGCCGGAGTATGAGAGCTGTGATACAATTTAAGGTTAAAATGTGATATGAAAATTTCTCTGCGAGAATTTGTGCTAGTACAAAGTTTAGTACAAAACAACGGTGTTGTTATAGTAGTTTTAGCTGCGAAAGCAATGTAACATTAGTTCAATGGAGTTCATTAGCAATTGATCTCCACATGTATTTTGGGGTTTATGATGTGCACATATAAACTTATAACTTATTATTTTTGTCACCACTCGTTGAGTGGGGTGCCTTTTGTAACTACAGATCTGTGTTCAGAATCTTCAGGGTTACCTATTTTTGTCGGGCAGGCTTCTTTGAAGCACGCACCTGCCTGAACCCCTTTTTCTTGTATATTTCCGGCCTACGCCGTATTAAATACATTTTTCAAAAGTAAGAATACTATGTGGTTGTTTTTATTATCTGCTTTTCTAGAGTTATGATATGATTACGAATGTCCCCCTCCAGTCTTAGATATCAGGCATGTTCGTCAATGATGGAGGGGCCACTAATAAATTATAGGTTTGACTCCTGTAAGGAGATAAAGAAAACCTAATATTTAGTAGTGGCCCCATAATCATTGACGACTGGGGCCCTCCCGACCGTCCCCTTCCCATTCGTTGATGTATTAAGGATTTTGGTTTACTTGATATGTCAGTGAAGGAGGAATGACGCCTGATTCAGCG
Organism: Paralithodes platypus; assembly: GCA_032716605.1. NCBI lineage: Eukaryota > Metazoa > Arthropoda > Malacostraca > Decapoda > Lithodidae > Paralithodes > Paralithodes platypus. Next base: position 83,944,917 of record CM064487.1, read on the forward strand.
TCTGGTCAGAAATCCACACAAGTACATCCACGATATGATGGAAAGCTTATTGGATAGTTATTCTTATTTTCTTTTTGTTTTTATTTTTTACGAAGTTTTTTCGTAGTGAGAACCCAATTCATAATGACTGAAGCCATGAGTGAGGTCGCGTGCGCTCATGATGAAGGCTCCTCAGTTTTTAAATGCTCTGCGCGGTAGATTCAAACTACGGCGGATTAGTGTTTGAAGAGGATGCCTTATGTAATAGGCATGTTCGTCAATGATGGAGGGGCCACTACTAAATATTAGGTTTTCTTTATCTCCTTACAGGAGTCAAACCTATACTATGTATAATCCAATATACGCGCGTAGGCGAGACATAAGAAAGCTGGTTGAGCAAATTTCGACACCCACACAGTTATTATTCATTTTTATTTACAATATTATACAATACAAATGTATTTGTGAAGAGTATTTTATGCATTATTGTATTTATACAAATTTTGTTCCCAGACAGAGCTGCTGTGGCTGGAGCAGCAAGGAGCGGCAAGGGTCACCCCGTGACCGCTTGACCGTGTGATAATAAGTGGAGTCACACTGAGAGGGGCAATTTTGCTGAGTGTTTGGGCAATTTTTGACAGAATAAAGTTATATAATTACTAATTTTTGACAGAGACAAACTTTTATAAACCTTTGCATGATATAATTGATAATCCCATCAATTTACAAACGTAAATTGGTGGGATAATTCATTTTTTTTTTGTATATTGTTATTTCGATTGCAGACACGAAGTTTTGAGTGACATTTGGTATGAGCTCCTGTGGCATGGTTGGTAAGGTCGCGGACTGGAAAACTCAAAGTGTGGTAGGGTAGTGGGATCGAATCCAGGAGGGGGTTATGGGGAAGGTTTTATACTGTTTAGATAATTTTTGATAAAAAATTTTTTTACAAGATCATGCCATTGTATTCAAACAATATGAAATATTCATAGAATATATCATATTGTAAGAATACAATGACATGACCTTGTTTTTTTTGTTTTTTTATTGTTTTATTTTATTATCTTAGGTTTCACAGGATTTATTGAAATATATTTATTTTTGTACAATTCATTTGAGGTAAGAAAATATTTACACATTATTTAGACTAACAAACATATACAGTATATTGATATACTAAAAAAAGAAGGCATATTACATGTAAATCTTTGAAACTTATAAACTAAATAATGAAAAATATAATTATATAATGTAAAAGCTATATCACAGGGACATCTTTGGAACTTATACATTATAATTATAATATACCGTAAAATGCGGTAACTTCGGAAATTTTTCGATGTTTTTTAACAATTTCTCCTGAGTGTAAACACATTATAGAGATTTAACTAGGTCAAGTGATGTATGGTGGTAGTGCGCCGTAATCCAGGAAGCCTCCTAAAATTATCCCCCATAAGAAGAGAGCTATCCTTATCCTAAATGATGTCCGAAGTTTGCTTGAAAAGTTGATAACTTCGGACATACGGTGTTTCTTATGGAAAATGGTTGCCAAGAAAGCTGAGATAACTTCGGACGAACGGAGGAGAACTTCGGACCTACGTTCGTGGCCTTATTTCATTCACTTTTCGGCTCCTACTATTTTATATGAATATTTTATTATTGCTGCTTATTCCTGTCCGATGTTATAGTGGAAAATGCACAGTCAATACTTTTAGGCCTGTATAATCAGTATAGGAGGGGGATATATACGATGTTTAACATATATTCTGTTTGGATCTGTTCTCGTTAGGCATCGAGCTCACTCCTAGAAAATATTGAGCAGGAAAAATAACCAATGCTGTCAAATCAATAACTCGAAAATTAACTAGGCCTAGTGAAAATATATAGGTATGTATAATATATCAATGCATATACACTTTTATGAATTTGAGCATTTTTATAGGTATAAACGTATTTGTTGGTGTTTCTTTCGGCAGATAATTTTTTTTTTTGGACAAGATATATGCCTCTCCTAATTTATATATATATATTATATATCCAGAATTATCCGAAATACATAAATCGGTTAGCATAGTATCATATTTTTATGGGTTTTTGGACTCAGAGAATGATGATTTGATCTTTTACCACCATGTTAATGATGTACAAGTATTATGAATGATTTTCATAGGGCAAATAATAACAAAAGATTGTTTTGTTCCATGTCCGAAGTTACCATGTTTTTTTTTTTAAACACAATCGGTTAAATGATACTGTTCTAGCTAGAGCGTTATACAAGTGTAACAAATTTCCTTTGGTGGATGTTGTCTCTGGTAATGTTACTACAAAATTATATCAGTCACAACATCATTCATACAAACAAATTTCTTCAGGGTGATAGAAGTTTGGCAGGGTAGCGAAAAATGTACATATTTTCGTCACATACAAAATATTTTTTTTGTGTACATATACCGTACTCATGTCAGTTCCCTAGGACTTTTACATGCTCTTCCTTTGCCATTTCTCTAAACGGACCCCACAAAAAAAACAATAAAAAGAGTTTCCATTATATAATGACTATGTCTAATTACTTATTATCGCCGATGTCCGAAGTTATGACCAAGTCCGAAGTTACCCCACTTTACGGTATATGTTTCATTATGAGGTAGCGTGATCAATTAGGTCAGGTCAGGTAAGGTAGGGCGCGAGTCCAGGGCAGGGCAGGGCAGGGGGCGACACTCAGTAATTTTTGAAGGTGTGGTAGTCACTGAAGCAGTCACCCAAGCAGAGTGCAACTTTGCACTCCGCGCACATTGAGGTGACTCTTTTGGTGACGTGGGGTTTTCTCACACTGGAGCTGCAGACGTGACACTGCACCTGCCTGTGACGAGTGCCAATCAGCTCGGTGTTGGTTGGGTAGTGTCTTTCGACACCCAGCTGGATTCTGTCAGGAACGTGATCCCCACGCCATGCCGTACGTCTGTGAGTGGTGGTGCCATACTTCTCCAGGAGTTGGTATGCCACGTTATACACGAACTCCAGGAATTTCAGCTTCTGGTTTGGGGACATCTCCCTCTTCACCAACCACAAGTTGTAGGCGTTGAGCATCGTGATGTCAACTAGGTGGAGGAAGAGCTTGTGATACCACTTCACAGTCTTCCTCAGACACTCAACGCCTGACAGCTGACAGTCAGACTTGTCCACCAGGCGCATGTTCTTGGTATAGTCCACTACCATGTCGGGCTTGTAGATGGTCTTCCTGGTTTTGTAGTGGATTTTACCAGAGTCCATCTGGGCACCTGTGTGGACTGTGGAAAGCAGGTGGACGTCTCGTTTGTCCTTCCACTTCAGGGCTATCACTTTCCCGGACTTTTCTAGCTGCTTGTATTTATGCCCCTTTCGTCGCCTTCTTCGGACAAGCCTCTCGCGGTGTTCCTGGGCCAGGTCGTCTTCAGAAGGTGTGTCACTGGAGGAGGCATCTGTAAGAGGAATGACATTACCGGTGATCTTAGGCATAAACTTTCTTGTCTTTCTGACAGTCCCACATGACCCCGTTTGGTTGTCATGAAGAAACTGGCAGAGAGCAGGAGAAGTATACCAGTTGTCAGTGTAGATGATGTGACCTTTGCCCAGGTAAGGTGCCAACATTTTCCTGACGATGGCACCTGACATGCCCATGGGGTCACCGGCAGCGGCTTTCGGTACGTCAATGTCAGTGCCTGTATACACGATCATGTCAAGCACTATTCCAGTTTCACAGTCACACAAAATGAAGAGCTTGATTCTGAACCTATGCCTTTTCAAGGGGATATTTATTAGTGGCCCCTCCATCATTGACGAACATGCCTATTACATAAGGCACCCTCTTCAAACACTCATCCGCCGTAGTTTGAATCTACCGCGCAGAGCATTTAAAATTTGAGGAGCCTTCATCATGAGCGCACGCGACCTCACTCATGGCTTCAGTCATTATGAATTGGGTTCTCACTACGAAAAAACTTCGTAAAAAATAAAAAGAAAAAGAAAATAAGAATAACTATTCAATAAGCTTTCCATCATATCGTGGATGTACTTGTGTGGATCTTTGACCAGACGCTACTGCAGGCGTCATTCTTCCTTCTCTGCTCTGCGCTCAGCCTGCCCGGACGTGTCTCCCCACGCTCCGCGGGTTCCGCATTTGTTGCGTCCCTAGTGAGTTTGTTCTCATTTGTTTACTCCGGGATGTATCGAGTAAGGTTAGGATATGCGTAGCAGGAGTGTCCTGGGCTAGTTGCCCGCAGTGCAGTGTATTTTGGGTCGTGTGTTTGGGGCATCTATTTCGGATGTACCCTCGTGGTCCTGTTGTGGACATGTGAACTTTTTCATAGTTAGCTAGCTTTGTGATGCAGGCGGCTTTCATTACGCGTTATTGCTTCCTTTTATCTTTCTGATGAGGTAGCGTATTTTTGCTGACGTTCCCAGCGTATTTTTCTTCACTTAGTGAAGTTTTTTCTGGGTCCCGAGTCAGTTCTTCCCTTTGCCGGAACTGTTGCTACAGTGGTGTGTTGGCGGTGGTTCCTGTTGTGATATAATTCAGTGCTTTTTGTTTATATTCCGACATGTTACTGTTATCCGTCTGCCTAGGCCTAGCCAGCCTCTCGTAGCTTTACCACATATACAAGTGTTATTGATTTATTTTCTAAATATGTACTACTGTGTCATGTGTGTCCTGGTTTAGTTGTGTATTGGCTAATTCCACGGACTATTTATGTATCCTGGGTTAGTTGTGTATTGGCTAATTCCACGGACTATGTTGGGCCCGGCGTTTGTTGTGTTTTGGCTACGCCTCGGTCCGGTGTTGCGTTCAGATGGTATCTGGACGGGGTGGGTTTTTTCCGGCGGGTTTTTCTCGGTTTCACCATGATAAACCCGGCTGGTTGCCGAGTTTTGGCCACGCGTGGTTTAAAACAGGCTTGTTTCCCCGGCGAGTGGGTGTCTGTGGCTCCCCAGGACTGCGTCTCTGTGGTGCCTGTTTCAGGCTCCTTATGAATCCCGGCGGGATGGCTGTACCCATCTAACAGTGTTCATACGGACACGTGTTGTTTGTAGTTTTTTTCGGTTTTGCAAAGCCAATATAAAACTAAGCTGTTGTTGTATTTCCTCCCCGGCGATCTTTTACAAAGAAGTGGGGATAGGAACAATTGGGGTTAACTTTTAAACTTTAAATCACCCGGCGGGTGCAACCTGGAAGGGTGGGATGACCGAATTTGCAAAAATTCAGTTTAGTTGACCAGACAATTGAGGGATGCATTGTGTATCGCCTCATTCAACATACGGCGCTTTAGGGCACAATTGGGGTTAACGTTTTTTAAACTAATATTCACACCCGGCGGGTGCTCCTTGAAAGGGTGGGAATAACGAATTTACAATTCAGTTAGTTAACCAGACAATTGAGGGATACGTTTTGTATCGCCGCCTTCAACATACGGCGATCTAAAAAGATACTTCGGGAGAAGTTAGATCTCGTATATTTGTCAGGCTTCCCAGTTTTTGATCTACGAGATAATTCGGGGGCCGGCGTCTTTTTTAGTTTTTTTTTTCTCCAAAATTGAATCTTGAAACAAACACCACCGGAAAGACTTAATCAGTTATAAACGCCATGCTGGTCTTTATATATTATGTCAGAGGGTATTCATAAATCTTTTGGACAAATTAAGATATTCTGAAATCTTTTACTTAGGAAACCCCACGGCGTAGCGAGCTGTAGTCGTTGAGTATTACGTCTCGTTACCCGGCGGGTTATTTAACACTTGTGTGCGAACATGATTGGGTTAACCTTATGAGCATTAATTCCTGGAAATTTGATTTTTTCCAGAGCTGGGTCCCGGCGGGTCTATACAGAACCTGGAGTAAGTTTCCCACCAGTCTCTGTCATGGCTACCTTTGCCCCGGTTTTTGCTTTATGCATTACGCCCTCCTGTTCAGGTATCCCGATTTTTGCGCACACCCTTTGTATAAAATGTGTTAAAATGTCTCGTTTGGTGTGGGTTACCTTTCCGGCGTTTTTCTCGTTGCTCCGAGAACACCGTTTTTGTTTACCGAGTTTTAGTCAGGATGGCTAAAATAGGTAAGTTACCCCGACGAGTTTGGTAGCTTGAGGGCTCATCAGAAACTGCGTTTTCTGTGGTCGAGCCTGGGATCAGGCTTCCTGTGTTATTCCCGGCGAGGGGGGCTCCACACAGTTATCTAGGTGATCATGCTGACACCTGTTGGATATGGTTTTCTCGGCTTTTCAAAGCCATTGAAACAATGCTGTCTGTTTGTTTGGTCTTTCCCTCCCGGCGACCTTTTTACAAAGAGGTCTGGGGCAGGTATAATTGGTTTGACATTGCATATAAAACCCGGCGGTTGTACCTTCGGGTGGTTATATTAACTGATTTGCAAATCGCGATAATTTGCCAAACAATTGATTGATACAATAGGGTATCACGGCCTTCAAGACGGCGATCTATGAGGGCTTCTGGGAGAAGCCGGATTAGAGATTAAGATAGGCTTAGACTTTTTATGGGATAAAAAGATGCCGAAATCTTATTAGTGTTTCAAGTGTAAAGGGATACTTGAAAGACTTCATCTTTAATAAAGATATGCTTCATCTTTATGAGGATTCAGAAGATATGCTTAAATCTTCTGGACAGGTAAAGATATGCTGAAATCTTTAATATGAAACTAAAGGAAAACGAAAAGTAGTGGTGGAGTGCTACGGTTCGTTGACCGGCGGTTTTGTGGCACATATTTTGTACCATTTTTTGGGTGTAACCCTATGAGCATTAATCCCCGGAAATTTCTCTTTCCAGGGCGGCGTACCGGTGTTGCACCAGGTGACCAGGTAGTTCCCGGGGGCGGGGTAGTTTTCCCCCAGTCTCTGTCATGTCGGCACTTGAACCTCTCATTGCTGTATGTTCAACGCCGTTAAGCTCAGGTATCCCTATATTATTTTTATTTGTTAATGAAATAATTTAATAACTGAATAATAATAAACATATATATTTTCTATGATTATATTATGATAATATTGTGTTTATTTATAGTAATTTATTTTAATACAATTAAATATAAATTAAATTAATTAGTATACTTTATGATTTTGCTCACCAGCTCTGCTTTAAATGTGTTAATGAGCTATGGGAGCTTTTATTTATCATAAACCTTTACGGGAGTCGGACGAGGGCTCCCATTCAGAGAGTATACCAAGCTCGCAAGCGAGGGACAGCCACAGCCAAGGTGTATGGCGATACTCACAGTCCTGGCAGGACAGAACACATCCCTTTGTGACTCAACTAGTGCTGACGTCCACCGGGATGCCGATGTACCATCTTCTATCCCAGTTTTAACATGGCAACATGTGGAGGTCCCGGCTTCGGCGGGATCTTCCCATGATAAGCCAGACTTAACGGATGAAGAACAACGATCTCTGGTCTCAGAGATGGAGGTTGAAGAGTCCAGTCACCTTCTAGGCGACTCTCAGGGTACTGTCGAATCTCCACGGAGTTCATCATAGGCTAGGTATGTACCGGCGGAAGAGATTGATGGACTACTATTGAATGCACTTAATAGGTTCTTTGGCCCTATGCCGGAAACTCCTACAGTTGATACGGGAGATCCCGCGATGTCGACGAATGTGCGACCTCTGGCGACATCCTTTGCTTTAGCTTTGCGCAGTGGCAGTATCGTAACCAATAGGGTCTTGCTGAGTACCGTGGAAATTGCATTGTCACTGCTATAAGCTAAAAACAGTGTGCAAAATTGGTTAAAGTTTTTGCACCACACACATCTGCCATCCTGTGCGTGGTCTCTCCACGCATCTCGGTTGGGCTACCCCCAAAGGGTAGCCAAGTCGATCCCCACCTGCCCGCGGTGACCTTGCAGACACCACTTTCCATTTTTTTCTTTTCCATTTTAATTTTTTTCCATTGTGGTGGCACTGACGGGTACGGCGCTACCTGGGGTCTGTCCCAGGTAGTTATTTTCACGTTTTTTTTAAACTAGGGTTTTCTCTTATTTTTAATCAGATACAAAATACAGGTGTTTTTGTTTTTAATTATTGGTTACTTCCACTGAAATGGCAGCAAGCAAGCAGAGTTGTAGTTGTGGGAAGGTTGTGGGCAAGGCCAAATCGCTGGGCTGCTACTCGTGTGGTACCTATTATCACGTTAACTGTATAAATGTTGATGATGAGGACCTCAGAGTACTTGCAAAGAAGAAACCTGGATTTAAATGGCATTGCACTGTTTGCGATACCACCCCCCTGGCTGCAAAGGATGCAGCAATTAGTCAGCAGACCTTGGATGACCTGACGGCTGCCCTAGTTGGTGAAGTGAAGACTGCCATTGTAAACGAAGTGAAGGGTGCCCTTGCTGCGGTGGCCGTGGAGATAGAGAGTATTGGTAACAGAATGGATATCCTTGAGACTAAAGTTGCTGCCCCCGACATTCCCTTGTTTGCCAAGATAGTTCAGCAAACATTTGAAGAGACCAAAAAGGAGCCGACCAAACGCACCACTGAGGTGGTAGATGGTGGAAAGAAAAAAATGTCTGGGACCATCAGGTCCTGGTAGTGAAGCCAAAAGACCGATCCTCCGAGCCAGTAAGCCCACCAGATACAAAGGCAATCGAGACTGCTTTGGCTTCGGTTCCGGTTAACAAGTTAACTAGAACTGATTCAGGTGTACTGGTGGTACGACTTCCATCCAAGAAAGCCAAAGAAGATGCAGGAAGGGCCATCAATCAGTGTTTGGGGGTGGACAGTGTCTTCAGTGTCTCCGAACCAAAGAAGATGATGCCAAAAATGACTCTGGTAGGCATTGCTAATGACGCTGAGGATAATGAGATAATTCCCAGGATCCTCAACAAGAACCCAAGAATAAAGTCCCTGGTCGACGATGGCTTAGCTATGAATTTGCTATTCACCAAGCAAAAGAGTGATGCACACAAAGACTGCGGTAGTAAAAATGTCACCTGAAATACGCTCTTCCATTGTGGATGATGGCAATTCTGTGTATGTTGGACTTGTGAGATGTCGTGCATACGATCGCTTCTGGGTAACACAATGTTACCATTGCCAGGGCTTTGGCCATACCAGTGACAGGTGTTATCGGAAAAATGAGGATCCAAAATGCAACTTCTGTGCCGGTACTCATAACTCAAAAGACTGCACCAACAAGACTTCCCCCAAATGTATAAATTGTATGAGCTCCACATCAGTTACGGAGCCGCCAAATCATTTCGCCTCAAGTAGAAATTGTCCTCTAATGACAGCTCACAGAAATAAAGTTATTGAAAACACCAATTTTGTAGGTTCAAAAAACTGAAAAATGCACATGGGAGCCGGTTGAAACTGGGTCTGTTGAATGTTCGTTCCTTGCGTAACAAAATGGATCATATTTGCGAGATCTTGGATGAACGTAACCTTGATGTATTATGTCTCACTGAGACCTGGTTGTTCGAGTCAGATCTGAATATTATCCAGGCGGCATTGCCTAAAACCCATTCCATAATAAATGTTCCTAGGCCTAGGGGAGATCATCCGGGTGGTGGAGTGGCAGTTGTCTACTCCACATCTCTGGTGAATATCTTGCAAATAAGCCATAACCCAGCCCCTCTTTATTATGAACTGTTGGAAGTGGAAATAAAACTCCATCAACAAATTCTAAGAATGGCAGTTGTCTATAGGCCTGGCCACCGTGGCACAGATAGGGGTTTTATGGAAGAGTTTGGGCAGTTTCTCGAGGAATTTTCTGCTAAAACCGGAAGACTTTTGATATGTGGAGATTTTAATTACTGGGTTGACAGCCCTCATCTGAAGCCATTCTCTCCTGAGTTCCTTGAGTTGACTGATCAGAACAATTTTGTAAACCATGTGTCCCACCCAACTCATATCTTAGGACACACCCTTGACTTGGTTTTCTCTCCTGTGGGTTGTGGTGGTGTTCTGGATGTTGATGTTGAGAATGCTGACCCTAATACCTCTGATCATGCTTTGATTACTTTCAGCTTTGATTTCCCTAAGCCACTCACACATGAAAAAGTAATCAGATTTAGAAATTATAAAAATACAGACCAAAATTTGGCTAGCAGTGAAGTAAAACAGTACTTGGGAAGTATTGATACTTCCAACCTTACTTCAGATGAGCTGGTGGAGGTACATGGAAATGCACTTAAATTAGTGTTCGATCATCACTGTCCAGAAGTAGAGAAGAAAATCATAGTACGAGATGATTCACTCTGGTATAGCACTCGAGTTAAATTTCTTAGAAGAGCGCGTAGAAGAGCTGAACGTGAATGGCGGAAAAATAAAACAGACTCTACATGGTTGCAATATCTGTCAGCCAGAAGAGCTGTGGTCCACACAATCAAAGATGAAAAGAAAGTGTATTTTCAGGGAAAAGTTGACTCATGTGGTAACGACCAGAGGAGGTTGGCTTCAATTGTAAACAGTTTACTTGGAAAAACAAGAGTCAGCTTAAGACCTTCTGTACCCGATGCCGAGTTGGCTGCCAACTTTGTGGCATTTTTTGCTGGCAAGATAACTCGCATAAGACAGGAACTGGATGATGCTTCTGTTGGTGAAGAACTTTCAGTTGTACTCCAACCCCGACACATTCCTAATAATGTCCTCTCATCCTTTCACTCAATAGAGGTGGACATGATCTCGTCCTACATAAGAAACCTCAATAAAACATTTTGCCCGTTGGATCCCATAAATGTTTCCAAGCTACCAAGAGTCTATGATCACACAGTTGAGTTTATTTCCAAAATAATTAATAAGTGCTTCTCTGAAGGTAGCTTCCCACATTCTGAAAAGCATGCACTACTCCGACCTAGTCTAAAGAAACCTGGACTTGATGTTGAGAACATGTTGAACTATCATCCTGTCTCCAACCTGTCCTTCATATCAAAGATATTAGAGCGTGCAATACTTGACCAATTACAACCACTACTTCAGCAGAATGAAACTATCCCAATTTTTCAGTCTGCTTACCGACAGCATCATTCAACTGAAACAGCATTGATTAGAGTACATAATGATCTAGTTGTTGTTGTTGTTGTTGTTCCCTAAGCTGCCTGGCCGAACAGCCCCGAGTCCCTGAGAAAGGCCATGGCCACGATCGGGCTTTCCCACAGAGCTCTCATTGAGTGTAGATTGTGTTGTTGGCGCAAGTGGTTGTGTGAAATGCAGTCTTCTATGATGTGTTTAATGGTATGGGGTGCTGTGTTACATCCCGGGCAGGCGTCGACAACGGAGTCATCCAGTCTCTTCTGATAGCTCAGGAGAGCTGGATGGTGTCCGCATCTCAGCCTGGCCAGGTGGACTCTGTCCTCGCGAGGAAGGGAGGATTCGGAAGGATGGATTTCGGGAGGTCGTGCATGCAGCTGCGTGTTGTCTGTGAGTGAGTGGATGGATCGGTGAGAGATATGAGTATGGATGTGCTTCTGGAAGTTGGTTCGGGGTGGGCAGGGAGGGAGAGAGGACAATAATTGTGTGTGATACCGTGTGCTGGGTGTTGTTTTGATATTTCTTGGTGTCTGTGGGTGTGTTGCCATGTAGTTTAGTGGGTGGTCTTGGTTCGTGGAGGCTGCTGCCAGGAATTGAGTGCCTCTCATGTCCAGATGGTCTTTGACTTTGAGGATTTTGGTTTCTTGATGTAGGTGATCTGTGGGTGCAGTAGCTGTGCAGCCTGTAATGATCTTCAGGGCTTTGTTTTGAATAGTCTGTAAGGTCTTATGATGTGTTTCAGCTAGGTTTCAGCTAGGTTTCAGCCCAGGCTGGGCTTGCGTATTCCATCACTGATCTTATGTATTGTTTATATACTGTGGTGGTAGTTTCTTTGTTGTGTCCAAATTTTGTGTGAGCAAGTGACCTGAGGGCGTTAAGTCTGGGTGTCAGTTTCTTTTTAATGTTTGTGGTGTGCTGTTTGAATGTCATATGAGTATCATATGTTACTCCTAGGATTTTGGGTGTGTGTGTATGTGTTAGGGGTGTGTTGTTTATGGTGAGTTGAGGGATGTATTCGTGTTCTCCTGTCCAACTTGTGAGCAGGGTTGCGGTGGATTTGGCTGGGGCTAGATTAAGTCTGTTTGTAGTGCACCAGCCATGTAGTGTGTTGAGATAGGGTTGAAGGAGATCTGTTGCTCTTTTTGGGTCATGGTGTGTGCATGTGAGTGTTATGTCATCTGCATAGGAGGCTAAGTTTATTTGGGGCGTATTGGGTGTAGTTATATCGTGCATGTACAGATTGAAGAGTGCGGGCGATAGGACGGATCCTTGTGGGACTCCGTTTGGAAAGTTTCTGATTTTAGATGACTGACCGGCAAAAGATACGTGTGCACATCTGCCTGCTAGGAAGTTGGCCAGCCACCGTTTTGTGTTGTTGTGCATGTTTGTGTTGTAGATTTTGTTTGTTAGGTTGTGGCGGGGGATGGCATCGAAGGCTTTACTAATGTCGAGTGTGGCTAATAGTGATCTGTGTGGTGGTCTAGCTGAATTGATGCCGTCGAAAGCTCTTTGTGTAAGGTCTGTGAGAAGAGTGTTTGTGGAGTGCAGTGGCCTAAAGCCATGTTGTGTTGGAGCTAGGGGTAGGTCAGGTGTAATTAGTTGTAATACTAGGCGTTCCATGACTTTGGAGGGGGAGCAAAGGAGTGTGATGGGGCGGTGCGAGGAGGGTAGCGTGGGGTCTTTGTTGGGTTTGGGGAATGTGATGATGATACCATGCTTCCAAATGTCTGGTATTGTGTTGTGTGAATAGCTGTAGTTTGATATGTTAGTGAGTGCTTGTATGCCTTGTGGTCCCAGGTGTCTGAGGTGTATGTTGCTTATGTTGTCTAGGCCACAGGCGGGTGAGTGCTTGAGATTGTTGATGATATGCTTTGTCTGGTGATTGGTGAAGGGTGTATAGTCAGGGTCTGTGGGGAATTGTCTCTTACGTCGGATGACACGTCGGTCGTCTTTGTGAGGTTTTAGGTGGCTGACATGTGAAAAGTGATTGATGAGAGTGTTTGCTTGTTGTTTACATGAAGGAGTAGAGTCTGTTGTTGTGATTGCAGCATGTGATTGTGTTGTGTTGCTGTTGGAAAGTGTGATGCTGTTTAGTGTTTTGTATAGTTTTTTGGGGTTTGTTTTGTGATCAAGTGTTTGTAGGAAGTTATTCCAATTTAGTTTTTGTTGTTCTTGTATTTTGTTGTTAGTTTGGGTGTTGAGTGCTTGAATTTGTTGTGTGATGTCTTGTGTGTGGGGTGCTGGGGAGTGTTTCAGTATGTCGCGTTGTCTGATGAGGTTTTGAATTTCTGGTGTGAAGTTGGGGTTGTGTCTTTTTCTGTTACCTCTTGGAATGTGTTTCTTGTCAGCGTTTTGGATAGTTTTATTGAGTATGTGTACAGCATTGTTGATGTTAGTGATGGGTGTACTGTTTAGAGTTGTGAAGTGTTGTTCTGTCTCATTTGTGAATGCTTCCCAGTTAGCTCTTTTATAATTGGTGTATGTGTGTTTGTGGCTAGCTGGGGTGAGTCTGGTTTTGGTGGTGATAATGATCGGGAGGTGGTCAGAGCCTAAGGTTCTGACCACCCTCCAGGATGTTGTGGGGGCGAGTTCTGGGGAGCAAAAGGTGATGTCTGGAGATGATGGGTTATAGAGGGCTTGGTGAGGAATATGGGTATGTTGATGGATGCCGTTAAGGATGATGAGGTTATCGGTTTGGTTTTGTAGTACCAGCCCTCTGTCTGTGTCGGGGTTGTCGACAAACCAGGCCGACGTCTTGGCGTTGAAGTCACCACCCAGGATGATGTGTGGGGTGTGTAGGGTGTTTGTGATGTGTTGTAAGTGTGGGCTGTATTCATTTGGTACTGTAGGGGATGTTTGGGGAGGGATGTATGTGTTTATGATGGTTATGTTGGAGTTGTTGCCAGTGCGTATTTTAATTGACTGTATTTCTGTTGTGTTATCATTTGGGGGGAGGAGTGATTTGGTTTGTACACTGGTTACTATGTATGATATTTCTTTGTGTACCAGGGTGATGAGTCCACCGCCCCCGCCGACAGCCCGGTCTTGTCTGATGGTGGTGAAATTATGAAATGTGGGTGTTTTTTGTGTAGTGCGGAGTTTTGTTTCTTGTAAGATGGCAATGTGTATGTTGTGTTGTTTGATGAAGTGTGAGAGTTCGTGTTTCTTTGTGTTGATGCCATCTATGTTCAGTTGAAGAATGTTAATGTTATGTGCACGATGTATGTTGGGTGCTGCTGCACGAGGATGGGGTGGGGGTGGGGGTGATGGGGGGGGGGTGGGGGTGTGGGAGGGGCTGGGGGTTGGGATGGGTGAGGTGGGGATGGGGATTGGGGAGCAGGAGATGGGGGTTGGAATGGATTAGGATGGGGTGTGGTGTGTTGAGTTGAGGATGTGGATGGTATGGGAAGGTTAGGTGGGTTAGGGAGGAGAGGTGGACGGGTTTTAGGGGGGGGAGTGGATGATATGGGAAGGTTAGGTGGGTTGGGGAGGAGAGGTGGACGGGTTTTAGGTGAGGGATTTGACTGGGAGAGGGAGGGGCATGAGGAACAAGTCCAGGTGTTTGTGTAGTGTTTCTTGGAGGCAAGTGTTGTGCAGGTGAAGTGGGTCCAGTTCCCGCATGAATTGCAGAGAACTGAACCCTTAGTATGGCGACTCGAAGTGATGGGTTTTGAGCAAGTTGGACATATGTATGTGAACGTGGGTCCTGGGTTGCTCTCAATGTCTCCGGCTAGAAGAAGTCTTCGAGAAATGACAGCCGGAGAGTCATTTCTCGGTGTAGGAAAAACTGTGTGATGTGTGATGTGTGTGTGTGGTGTGAGAGGTGTGGAAATTCCCGGCGCGACCGAAGCCGCTCCAAGGACCCGTGCCCCCAGGGAGGGGGCAGGGGATGGTTGTGACGGTTTGGCTCCCGAAACTGCTCCCCGCGGCCGGCATCCGGTTTTCCTCCACTGGTCGTTGATTTTGTCTTCGGCTGTGGAGGGTCGGCAGCCATCCGCGGTTGGCAGCCTCGGGAGGTGGCCCCACGGCGTAGACGCCGCCACATCAGGACCTAATGATCTAGTTGAGAACATTTGCAATGGTGTGGCCTCACTATTGGTCTTGCTTGATCTCTCTGCGGCCTTTGACACAGTGGATCACGAGTTGTTATTGAGTGATCTTTATGATTGTGGTGTGCGTGACTCCGCTCTCTTGCTTCTTGGGTCGTACTTGTCAGGTAGATCCCAGAGTGTGATGGTAAATCAAGTGGTCTCTGACTCGACACCCCTGCAGTATGGTGTTCCGCAGGGATCAGTTTTAGGTCCTATCCTATTTATAATTTATATTAGCAGTTTGTCTCTTCTGATTCGTGCACATAATGTCACCTTTGACTTTTATGCAGATGACACCCAGATTTATGTGAGAATCATAAATATAGTTGATATACGGAGTAAGATGGAATTGTTGATGTCTGATATCAAGAAGTGGATGAGAGCGAGAAAACTTAAACTAAATGATGGTAAAACTGATATTCTCATCATCCGAGGAAATAGAAGAGCTGATGATATAGTAGGTGCCCTCTCCATCAATGTGGGTGGATCTCAGCTGCGACCGGCCAACTCTGTTCGAAATCTGGGTGTATATGTGAACTCCCGATTAAATTTCAAAGAGCATGTAAACCAGATAGTTAAAAGTTGTTACTTGCACATCAGAAATCTCTATTTGGTGAAGCCGTTTATAACCAGTCGTTGCCTCCTGACGTTGGTTCACTCATTGGTCTTCTCTCGTGTTGATTATTGCAATGCCCTGTTGGTGGGTCTTCCAAATTATATTTTAAAGAAAGTTCAGTCTGTTCTTAACAGGGCTGCAAGACTAATTTTTGGTTCCACCTAGAACTCCTACTACATCTCTTCACATAGAACTGCACTGGCTGCCAGTAAGAGCAAGAATAGAATTTAAGTTGTGTTTGGTGACTTTTAAGGTTCTCAAATTTGGTGAGCCTAGGTACCTTGCGGAGCTGCTCAGGCGCCCACCGGCACACCATGGTGTAGTTGTGCGTCATGACAATGACCCTTTTCGTCTTGATGAACCAAGGGCTTTCCAGCAGTCTTCTTTCTTTGAGAGGTCATTCTCCTACATGGCTCCGAGGTTGTATAACAGGTTGCCGCTGTCCATGAGACAACTGAGTTCTGTTGAATGCTTCAAGAGACAACTTAAGACTTTTCTCTTTGAGAGAAGCTATGATCTTGAGAGAGGTGTCATGACAGATGGCTATAGAGTTTAGGCTATTTTGCCACTGCTAGTGATTGTTAAATGTGTGTTGTATATAAGCCTTCTTTTGATGCATTGATTTTGTTCTTTTTCTTTCTCTTTCCGAGCGCTAGTGAATTCTTCGGAAAAATTGGCGCTTATGAGAAATAAGTAACATGCTTATTATTATTATTATTAGCTAAAATACCTAACCATCCTCTTGTGTCAGATCCAATTTCCAATGTGCCAGGCACAGCAGCTCTCACTACTTCCAATGTGCGAGTCATATCAGACATATCTCCCCCTCCTTTAGACAAGGCGCCAGTCAAAAACAGGAGCTATGCCTCTTTTATACGGGCCTGATGAGTCAGGGGTAGCAATGTTACGGAAATGTTTTGGATGTTCATATTAAGGCCATTCCAAGTTATTATAACCATGACTTAATCTTCCCACCAAATCCCTCCAGAACGCCATTCTTGGTTCTCTCTTCCGGTTTTTGGTGTCGGCGGAGTCCCCTCTGCTTTGTTTGACTTCTTGGCTGCCACCCCCCAAATAATCAATTTGTGCGAATTATAAGATCCCTTTAGCACGCCTTCCCCATCTTACCTAGACCGCGAGTTTAGGTTAAGAGGAAAAGCGTTTAAACTGTTTTCGCAATATATGGTTCCCAGAAAGTAACAAAGTCTCTGTTACGCTCTTCTCAGGCAATAGAAGCCGCGGAAGTCAGGAAAGCCATTGAACTTTCCCGGCGCTTGCTTCTCCAGACTTCCATCCAAGTCTTTAGGAGATATTCGGACGGCCTTATTAGAGGCAGTTCGAGCAAGGCAGGATCTGAGGATGTTCTTAGTGAAGAAACTTCTTGACCGTATTGCAAGCCAAGTAGTTCTGTCTCCAGTTCTAACTCCTTCTTTGATTTCACCAGCAGTTTGGAAGACTGTTTTCAATTTGGCACAAGCATTCAAGCAAGGTCCCGGCAAGGTCCCGGCAAGCCCTGATGCCCTTGTTAGAACAAGGGATCAGGGTCTTGTGGTATCTGGGCGACTAACTGGTGGTGGCAGAAACAGAAAAGTTACGCATCATTCATGTCTACGTTACGTTAAACCATCTCAAATCTCTAGGATTCAAGGTCAACTTAGTAAAGTCAAACCCTTGTTCCCTCACGAGTATTTCAGAGGATAGGGCTGGTCGAGGACACACCTTCTCTTACTCTGAGTCAGAGTGTGGACACTCGAAACAGATTTCGCAAAAGCTGTTTATGTTTCTCCACAGTCTGACTACGACACAGAGACTTTGGGAATCTCTAGTCGGTTCTCTCAACTGGGTTCGGCTAACTGTGAAGTTGGGCTGGTTGAAAGTCTAACGTTTAATCTTGGAGGGCAACAAATTTTTCCCACTATTACCGGCGGGGATAGTATGGACTATCCCAACGTTATTACACAACTTACTAGCGGTTTGGGCGATGAGAGAAATGTTGCACGCAGTCATGTCATGAACCTCTCCTCCGCCGTCGGTATGGGTGGACATGGATGCGTCAGGAACGATAGGTTGGGGCTTTTAGTCAAAACCTCGGGCATCAGGGTCAAAGGTTTTGGTCCCATTTAGAAATCTTCCACATCAATGACAAAGACTTACTAGTCCCCTTATCTGTCCTTCAGGCTCACGGCTCTGCTTTACGGGGCAAGTCGGGGGCCTTCAGAATGGACAATCTGAATGCGGTTCACTGTATTCAGAAACAAGGGTCAATGAGATCTCGGAAGTGGCTAAACGTGTCAGAAAAGATTTTTATACTAGCCAACAGGCTGGACATTCATCTTCACGCATCTTATCTCCCAGGCGTAGCAAACGTCTGGACAGACGCTCTGTCTCAGAGACAAAGCACAACAGTAGAATGGGCACTCTTGCGATTGCGGAGCATTACCATCCACAAGTGGATTTGTTGGCGTCTGAGAAGACTCACAAACTCCCACTGTACCTCACCCGCCGGACGATAACGCCGGCGGGCGGACCAGACGCTCTGATGACAGACGAGAACAGGTTGAGTTACATTTATCTATTTTCCGCCGCCAGACGCGTCTCTAATGTGCCACGTAGTCAACAAACTACAGGATTAGCGAGGCGTAGTCTCGCTAATCGCTCCCCTGTGGCCGGCGCAGTGTGGTACCAGCATTTGAACGCGTGGTGCCCGCACCCAGTGTCACTCCCGGTCGGGTTGTTCCACTTAGAACACAATTGGCAACCTAGAAACCTCACGGACTTGTTCATTATGGACATTCAGGAGGCCAAGTGGCTAGCACCATATGGTAGCGACGTGACCAAGATATTCACGAATCAATATACCCAGTCTACAAAGCGACAGTTTCAATCGCATTGGCAAGCTTTTACGTCTTGGATTCTTAGAACAAAACAAACTGTGCCCTCGGTGGCGTTGGTTGTTAATTATTTAATTTATCTGTTCATGCAGAAACATTTATCTGAAAGTGATTTATGTGGGCAGGTTTTAAACTCCGCCCACCTCCCCGTCAGCTCATGCCTACCTGGTCTCTGGACAGAGCATTGTCGTTATTTTCGTTCCCGTATGTACCAAAGACTGCAGATTTTACAAAAAGGGCAGTATTCCTTATGGCTTTGGCTACCGGGAACAGAGTATCTGAGCTGGCGGCGATGAGCAACACACCTAATTGCCTCAGGTTTGATAGGCTTCATGAGTGTATTCACATTGCACCTTCCCCAGGATTCATAGCCAAGAATGAGCACAGTGAAGGAGTACAAAGGAGTACAAAGGAGTACAAAGGAAATCAAGCAACAACAGATCTAGTGACCCTTCTAGGTTGCTTGTCCTCCAAAACACTGAGGATCAAGTGTCCAAACAGTGGTTTAGAGTGGGTAAGGGAACATTGGAAAGGGAACTACTGCCCTGCCACTAACGTGGCAGGACTAGGAAGTTAGTAGGGGACATATGGGTTAGTAACTGAGGGGAGGATAAAGTTATTCATTTACAAACGCAGTCAGTCGCGGGTTTGATGCGAGATATTTGTCTAGGCGGAATTTAAATGAATCAACGGTGCTGCAGTCTATAACGTCTCGGGGAAGCCCATTCCACAAGTTGACAACTCGATTGAAGAAGAAATTCTTAGATTCGTGCGAGTTAAAAGATTTACCAATAATTTTGCAACCGTTTCCCCGCGTGTAATTAGATTGGTCGATAGTGAAGTACTTACTACAGTTCATATTGTCGATGCCTTTGATGATTTTGAACACTTGAATTAAGTCGCCTCTTAATCTGCGCTGGGTTAAAGGAAATAGATTTAATTCTCTAAGACGCTCTTCGTATGGTTTGTTCTTTAGGCTAGGTATCATTTTGGTAACTCTACGTTGAACTCGTTCTAGCTTGTTTATATCTTTTTGGTAATAAGGGCACCAGGATTGAACGCAGTATTCCAGAAGAGGGCGGACTAAGGAATTGTAAAGGGTTAGGATAACTTCTTTGGATTTATGCTCAAATGACCTGCCTATAAAGCCAATTATTTTGTTTGCCTTCTTAACAACTTCTGAACATTGTTGACTCGGTTTTAGGTTACTCGATATTGTTACTCCCAGATCAGTTTCTCTGTTTACATTCTTAAGCTGAGTGCCATTCATCGAATAGTTTGCTTTCTCATTTAGGTATCCGACATGTAGTACTTTACATTTATCCGCATTGAAACTCATTTGCCAAATTTGGGCCCAACATGACAATTTATCTAGATTGTGTTGCATATCGTCAACTTGTTCTTTTGAGAGTACGCTATTTGCAATTTTTGTATCGTCAGCAAATTTTGAGATTGTGCAGGTGAGACCCTCATCTATGTCGTTGATGTAAATTAGAAAGAAAACTAGTACCGATCCCTGGGGTACCCCGCTACTTACATTGGTCCATTTAGATGCCTTACCGTTTATGACTACCCTTTGCTTTCTGTTGCTGAGCCAATTTTCTATCCATTTCAACACACCGTCTTGTATTCCATGCGCTTTTAGTTTTAGCAGTAAACGTTTGTGGGGAACTTTGTCAAAGGCCTTTTGAAAATCAAGGTATATAATATCTACAGCTTTACTCTCATCGTAGAGGTTGAGGATATCGTGGAAGAAGTCTAAGAGGTTTGTTAAACAGGAACGTTTTTTACGAAAGCCGTGTTGAGTATCTTTAAGTATGTTATTTTCCTCCAAGTGATTTACGAGTCTGTCTCGTATGACCGTTTCTAGCATTTTACATACAACTGAGGTTAAGCTAATTGGACGATAGTTACTGGGTAGGGATTTGCTGCCTTTTTTGAATATCGGTGTTACGTTGGCTAGCTTCCACTGATCAGGCATAGTTCCAGACTGCAAGGATTTATTGAATAGTAATGTCAGTGGTTTGGAGAGCTCATTCTTAGCTTCCTTTAGAACTCTAGGCGAGATTGTATCAGGTCCTGGCGTTTTATTTACCTTGAGTTTATCTAAACAATTCAATACTTCTCTCTCTGTAACGGTGATATTGCTTAGAACATCTGAATTATCAATCTGAATCGGCGATGGTGTAGGGATATCACTGAGGTCTTCTGTTGTAAAAACTGATGCAAAGAAGGTATTGAGGGCATTACTCATTTGTACTTCGTCTTTGGTGTATTCTCCTTTTTCATCGACTAACGGTCCAACAGTTGAAGTAACTACTTTTTTCTTTCTGATATAACTATAGAATTCTTTCGGGTTTGTTTTACTTTGATTCGCAATATGTAACTCTAAGGTCTTTTTACTTTGCTTAATTAACTTTTTGGCTTTGCGTCGTAGCTCTACAAATTTCACCCGTTCTTCGTCATTTTGTGAGGATTTTAATCTATCATTAGCACATTTTTTAGCAAGCAGGCAGTTTGAAATATCTTTATTCCACCATTTGGGCTTATTATTATGGCCTGGACGCCGTATTTTCGATGGTATGCAGTCTTGCACTGCTTTTAGGTAAGTGGTTTCGAATAACTTCCAAGATGTATTTATGTCGTTATTGTGAATTAAAAAGCTCCAGTCAGTTTCTTTAAACATAGCTCTAAGTTTATGGAAGTTTGCTTTCTTGAAATTAGGGACTTTTTCGATGCTACTATTTGGTTCGTTACTAGTAAACTTTAAAGTGAAAGTTATCGTACGATGGTCGCTGTTACTGAATTCATCACCAACATTCAAATTCTCTATCAATTCTTCTTTTGTTGCAAGTACAATGTCAAGAACGTTATTACCACGGGTCGGCATTCGAACAAATTGATAAAGCGAACTCTCTTGCAAGTTCGTATACAAGTCATGTCCGGAGTGTGAAGTAAGAGTATCGCCCCACTTGGTCACAGGTAAATTAAAGTCGCCAAAAATTACGGTATCTTGTGAGTTACTTACATCTGCAATTTGTTCGTAAATTTCTCGGTCAGTTTGCACTGATTGAGCTGGAGGTCTGTATATTAACGCAAGTATTATTTTTGTACCTTTATTATTCTTTATTAGCACAAAAGATGTGTCGACGTTCACAATTTGAGGTTTTGACACGAGGGTCGGGTTAAGACTTTCTTTGATATAAAATAAAACGCCACCTCCATTTTTATTTATTCGGCTGTTCTCAAACATTACATAACCGGGAAGTGAATACTCTGCTAAAAAGTCTCTATCTTGTGTATTGAGCCAAGATTCTGTTATGCCAATCACATCATAATTTTCTGTAAACACTAGTTCCTCTAAATCTGAAAATTTATTGCGTATGCTACGAGCGTTTGCATAGAAAACCTTTAAAGTTGCGGTTTTAGAACTCGCAGATCGTTCTTTCATCGAATTTTTGGTTCTGGTCGGATCTACATTTACATTCATGGCTGTCCTCGGTCCTCGGTCGTTATCCCTGACGGTTTTGAATTTGGGTCGTGTTGGTGGAGCTTTATCCAAATTCGCGGTTCTTGACGGATTAGTATTTAATTCCTTTGTAGATTGCCGTCCTCGCTGTCTTCGGTCCTCCTTCCTGGTTGTCCTGTGCTGAGTCGATTTCTTCTCCGAAAATCCTTCACCGCATCGTTGAGAAGACGCCCAAAACGCGCTGCTCCCACCTGGTTCAGATGAACTCCATCATCCGAAAACAAATAGTCATCGTAGTAGAAATTGTCCCAGGTGTCGACGAATCCCACGTTCTCCTTCCTGCAGAGGTTTGCTAGACAACGATTTGTGCTGGTGGCTATGTTGTAAAATGAACACATGTTTTCAGAGTTCACGGTGCCGGCGTTAAAAAGGGGAAAGGTGCACCATATTTTTTGCCCAGTGCAAGCTCTAACCAAATATTTAAGAGTGGCACCTCTAAATCACCAGGGTGCTTTATGGGTCGCAAGTCCGGGTGAACGCTTGATGGAGCGTACACTGGCTTCTCTCTTGGTCGAGGACTTTAAAGAGAAGAATCCCGGCGTTGTGGGTAAGACCCACGATTTACGCAAGGGGGCAGCCTCTTTACGTTTCCTTAATAATCTTTCGGTGGAAATTATTAAGTCCACACAGTTGTGGGCCTCTAATCAGGAGTTTTTGACTCGATACCTTTCAGTAGCTCTGGACAAACCTTCCTTGCCATGTATAGCTTTACGGCAGAGGGTCTAGGTGGCCCTTTTAGTCACGTTTTGTTTAATTTCAAGAAAAAGGGGGGGGGGGGGGGAGGGTGTAGTCAGTGTGACATAGGACACCCTAGACCCCTCCGGAGTATGTGTTCGGAACATACAAGCTGTGATACTGTTTGTAGGCATTGTATTATAACATTTCTCTGTAGTATTCATTGCAGGAAATTGTGCTAAAGGCCAATAGTAGTGTTACAACATTTCTTGTTGTAAGTAGTTTTGGCTGTGAAGCAATAGATTTTTAAGAAATCTCGGTAGTTGCAACTACCACTTTTACTTTTGAGGTAATTACTTCTGCATAAGTACACAAGTTCAGTACTTCTACGAAAGTACAAGAATTAATTTATGTTTGGTTATATTTTTAGGAATATATCCACTAGTTAATGAGGTTTATATGTGCACATGTAAACTTATAAGTTTTTAGTTTTCACCACTTACTTTAAGTGGGGTGCCTTCTTAACTAGCAGATCTGTGTACAGAGTCTCAGAGTTAACCCTTTTTCAAGCAGGCTTCTTTGAAGCACGCTCCTGCTTGTACCCCTTTTTGAAGATTTAGGCTGTATAAAGTTTATGCACCCGAATATATCTTTTTTACAAAAGTAAGAATACTATGTGGTTGTTTGATTATCTGCTTTTACTAGAGTTATGATATGATTATGAATGTCCCCCTCCAGTCTTAGATATCAGGCATGTTCGTCAATGATGGAGGGGCCACTAATAAATTATAGGTTTGACTCCTGCAAGGAGATAAAGAAAACCTAATATTTAGTAGTGGCCCCGTAATCATTGACGACTGGGGCCCTCCCGACCATCCCCTTCCCATTCGTTGATGTATTGAAGATTTTGGTTTACTTGATATGTCAGTGAAGGAAGAATGACGCCTGCAGTAGCGTCTGGTCAAAGATCCACACAAGTACATCCACGATATGATGGAAAGCTTATTGAATAGTTATTCTTATTTTCTTTTTCTTTTTATTTTTTTACGAAGTTTTTTCGTAGTGAGAACCCAATTCATAATGACTGAAGCCATGAGTGAGGTCACGTGCACTCATGATGAAGGCTCCTCAAATTTTAAATGCTCTGCGCGGTAGATTCAAACTACGGCGGATGAGTGTTGTTGTTGTTGTTGTTCCCCAAGCTGCCTGGCCGAACAGCCCCAAGGCCCCGAGCAATTCCAAGGCCATAACCGAGTGCCCCCACAGAACCCTCCCCGCCGACCACAATAAAGCCTGGGTGACCGAAGCCACTCCATGGCGGGGGGCTGAGGAGGGTGCGGAAACGCCCGGGAAACCAAAGCCCCACCCAGGGCCCTGTGCCCCTCAGTAATTATGAAGAGAAAGTTGAGGGGCAAGGGAAAAATGTGACGCTTTGGCTTCCAATCTTGGTAGATTGGGAGGTCAATCCACGGAAGAGACGCCATCACTTGAGATCGAGAAAATATATAAGTTAAAGGAACAGTCAGAGTAAGCTATGGGTATGGCAGAGATTGCTCAGCTCTCACTCTGATAGACCAGCCCATCACTACATGACTAGAACCCAATCCTCTCAGCATCAGCTAGGAAAGGCCCTAGAAAGCCGCCTTTGGCGGGGGGATAGCTCCCCTATTTCAACCCCTTTCGGGCTTGGCACCCGCCAGAGAAGAGGGTGCCTTATGTAATAGGCATGTTCGTCAATGATTACGGGGCCACTACTAAATATTATGTTTTCTTTATCTCCTTGCAGGAGTCAAACCTATAATACTGCTTGAAAACAAGACGTCCTTTGAAGAGCACGAGCGACTCATCAATCACCAAATTGAGGAAGGGGTAAAAGTATTTCCTATACCTCTCCAACAACATGGTGAACACATCCCGAACTTTCCATATCCTGTCAATCCTGTTAGGATTTTCGTTGTCTGCAAAGTGCATAAATCTTAGCAGCAACAAAAATCTGTCACGAGTCTTGAACTTATTGAAAGTTGGGGTGGCAATGAGAGGGTCGTGCTTCCAGTAGTGTTGCAACACATGCTTCTTGCAAAGAGGCATGAGGAACAACAAGGCAAAGAACGTCATGAATTCTTCCACAGTCGTATCCACCCAGCCTCGTATTCTCGCTTTTGGAGAAATGACGTCCAATCTGCCAAACACCCACCTGTAGTAGGCGTTTGTTTGGGCAACGATGTAAGTCATTACCTCAAAATCGAAAAAAGCGAGGAAGAAGTCGCTTTTGTTTGCGTGTTCGTCACAGGGCCAGTCGTCAGTCGTACCTGACGTCCCAGGATTGAACTGGGGCACGTCAGGTACAAAATTGACCCCGTCAGACCACTCGAACGAAGGCATGCCAGGGATCGGAATGTCGTCTGCGTCTGCTTCTGCGTCTGAAATATCGCTTCCATGGTCGCGATACAACACAGCATCATCATCACCCTCCTCTTCACTTGACAGATGCCCTTCCTCATTCTCGTCACCGACGTCGGACTCACTGCCACTGTCCACTCCCAAATCCCCCCATCCTTGGTCCCGTGCTAGGGCGTCGTCGTCGAAACCCGGGCTGCCAATGCCCTGCGAATCACCATCAAACAGCAGGGCGGCATATTTGGATGGTGTCAGAGTTTTTCGGGTCAGTGTAGCACGTACGGGAGTCTTATGGACAGGGACAGAAGGGCCGGCAGGGGCGGCGGCAGGGGCGGCAGTGGTGCGTGGTCTTGTGGCCCTGGAGGCAGGCAAGATGATGGTGGTGCCTGTCGCCCCTTTCCCTTTCTCTTTCCCTGTTCCTTGGGCAGGGGCAGCAGGGGCAGCAGGGCCAGCAGGGCCAGCAGTCGCTTTCCCTCTCCCTTTCCCCTTCCCCTTCCCTTTTCCTTGGGCAGGGGCAGCAGGGGCGTCAGGGGCAGCAGGGGCGGCAGGGGCAGCAGGGCCAGCCGGGCCAGGGGCGGCTGGTGGTGGTGGTGGTGGTAGGGTCACTATGGCAGGCGTACGGGTTTTCTTCCCTACGCCCGTGCCTTTGATTTTGCCTGCCCCCGCAGGTTCTGCAGCCCTAGGGCGGCCTCCTGCGTCGCTGGTACTGGTGGCAGGGGTGGCAGTGGTGGTGGTAGTGGTTGTTGCAGTGGCCTGGGTCGTGGTGGCAGTGTCCCGAAACACCTATGACCTCTGTACCTTTGCCGTGCTTGCACGTGTTTTTCGTGCTTTGGGTGCTGGTGTTTCGTCCTCCGAGCTGTAGGGCGTGTCGTACTGGTAGCTAGGGTCTTTAGCAGCCACCCTCTGCCTTCCACGGCAGGTGACACCACCAGAAGGAGGGCTGGTTGTGTCATCAGGGAGCGAGCGTGAGGGACGTGTGGGCTCCATGACTAGTGCTTGGTTACTGGCGCGGTGGTGCTTGCACGAGTGCGGGGCGAGCGTGTGGCGGGGTGGTGTCGAGAGTTGACATGTAGTACTATACCCACACCAATTTTTAGCCGCCTGCCTATAAACGCGCGGTTTTGGTACGCGTTCAAAAGCCTCGCTCTTAAGAGTCTTCCCGCAGTCCGCCGGGGGAACTCTTAAGAGTCTTCCTGCAGCTCCCGGGTTAATGCATCTATCTCCCTTATACATATATATAACTATGTCTTATTTGGTCTTTTTTTAATCTATGAATCAATTCTAATACGATGGAATTGAAAACAATGTTACCCTTCTAACACACAAATAATAAAAATTTCTCCTTTGTCTTTCAGAAACATAAGTCCGTCTCGTATATGTTAGTATTTTATCGCTCGCTCGCCCCTAGCCACTCTCTCTCTATCTATTTATCTCTCTAATGCATCTAACTAACTCCCTTATACATTAACATAACTATGTCTTATTTGGACTTTTTGTAATCTATAAATAATTTCTAATGCAATGGAATTGAAAACAATATTATCCTTCTAGCACACAAATAAAAACATGAAAAAGAGTCAATAAAAATGTCTCCTTTGTCTTTTCAGAACCAATTAAGTCCGTCTCATAATAGTTCGTGTTTATCGCTCACTCCCCCTCTGTAACTCTCTTTCTATCTATCTATCTCTCTAATGCATCTACGTAACTCCCTTATACATTAACATAACTACCGGTATGTCTTATTTGGACTTTTTGTAATCTTTGAATAATTTCTAATGCAATGGAATTGAAAACAATATTATCCTTCTAGCACACAAATAATAACATGAAAAAGAGTCAATATAAAAGTCTCCTTTGTCTTTTCAGAACCAATTAACCCGTACAGCCCCAGCGACACGTCTGACACGTCGGCGATGTATGTAACGCACAGCCCCAGAGACGCGCCTGACGCGTCACCCTAATTGCGCCGACCGTAACCTCAGGTGTAGCCACTCAAGAGGGCTCAGATTTGTATAGGAACTGTGTACGTATCCCACGCAACCATGCCGATGGTTGAAAACTCTCAAAGTCCACGTGCGTGCGCGTGAGCGCGCAATAACCTGGTTTTTTTGGGTAATTGCCTTCAATTTTTTACTCTTGTAAAATACGTTTTCGGGGGCTCTGTAGGACAATTTTTAAAGCTTTTTGAGCGGTTTTTTGTGGTTTTTCCTTCATTCCTAACCCATTCGCAACTCTTTCTATCTATCTTGTCTTTTCAGAACCAATTAAGTCCGTATCATAATAGATCGTGTTTATCGCTCACTCCCCCTCTGTAACTCTCTCTTTCTATCTATCTATCTCTCTAATGCATCTACGTAACTCCCTTATGCATTAACCCCTCCAACCCGGATGGGCTCTTGAACGCCCATAACAACCTCGGCCCGCGCAACCCGGAAGGGCTCTTGAATGCCCATTGCTTGCATGCGTGCTTTCGAATGCCGCGCGTACATTTTCGGTATCGTGGGACGGTAGGTGGCGCCACCAGGCGTAAACTCCGCCACAGCAACAGTATCTACCCCGACGCCATCATGGACAGTACGCCAAATAGTGATTCCGCTGTGTCCGATACCGTGCTTCCTACGACGCCCTTGCTTGTTCGTCGCGCCTTACCCCGACGCCATCGCCTAAATGTGTTATCTCCCGGAGGTATTGAGACGACATTGAGACTTTATGAGCGAGCTGATGCCAAGCATAATGTTGATGATGAAGTCAGTGACGACTCCAGTAATTATAAGTCGAGTGATTATGGCCATGAGAGTGATAAAGAAGAGCAATTCCTGGGATTTGCGAGAGAACATGACAGTGATGAGAGTGATGAAGGTGATGTACCAGTTGTTGAGGAAGCTGGTTTACCTAAAGACAGTGAACTTGAGAGAGTGAGCGAGTGGGAGAGTTCAAGGTCACTCACCAAATTTCGCTTAAGTGACACGACGCCAAGCCCTTCCCCTGGTAAATCGCCTTTCAAGCTACATTTGTATAAGCAGAAAATACTTGAGAAGGCGGCCGCGGCAGCTAGGGAACAAGCAAAACTACTTGGTGAGGATGAGGCTGTGAGTGAGGGTCAGCGTGGTGACCCTTCTCGTCCGCCATTGTCTCCCTTATCTACCCACGCCACCCAAGATGACCCGGATGCCCCGCATTCTTCCCCACCACCCCCACCATTGCCAAGGGTTGAGGACCCCACACTTTCGGCCTATTTGCCTCCTAGGTCCCCCGACAGGAGACATACTGCTGCCGAAAAGGGGAAAGGTAGGAAATATACCAAGAAAATTAAGAAAAGTAAGAGAGTTTTGTTCGAGGCTCCCGCGGCGTCCACCCCGGCCGGCCCCAGCCATACATCCCCGCAACTTTCCCCACGGTCCTCCCCACCTCTCCCGCCTTCAACATGTCTTCCTGAAGAAGTCTTTGAGCTCGCATCACCAATACCTGGCCCTAGTGACAGTGAAACATTGCTTTCTGTCACTCGTCGCAGGCCAAGGAGCCCGGGACCTCGGGGGGACACAGCCTCACCTGCCACTCCTTCCCCACCTCGCCCACCCGCACGCCGCCCACGCATCACTGGTTCCCCGCCAGATTATGTGGGGGCCACTGATGATGAAGGGCACCTCTCTCAAGACTCTGGCCATGATTACATAGGTCCACCGTCAGGGCAAGATGACCACTCTGACGATGACTATATGGACATCGACGACCCTCGACCCATCCGCTTGGCCCGGCGTCGTGCTGCCCGTCGTGCTGCCCACCGCCCTGGCCGCCGCCCTCGCCGCGCTAGGGCGCGCGCCTCCCGAGTTGGCCGTGGGCGTGCTGGGCCACCAGCTGGAGCTCCTCGTCAGCGTAGACAAGACCCATTCTACGTTTTTCAGTGGCAAGACGTAGTTGATGAGGATGCATACAACCCTGATGTGCCAGCTTTTGATGAGGTACTGGAGGGTTCAGGCGTTACCCCCAATTTTCCTGCAGGCCCCAATGCTCCACCACACGAACTGTTTGAGGCCTTCTTTGATGAGGAGGTGGTAGGCTATGTTGTCAAAGAGACAAATAAGCAGCACCAATTCCAGGTCCACTTTTTGGGAAAGGTGACCAAGGGCCACATGAGGCAGTGGACCCCAGTGACTCATAAAGAGTTCATGGTGTTCCTGGCACTCACCATGCTAATGCCTCATGTCAAGAAGCATAGGTTGCCTGACTATTGGATCACCAATGATCTGATATCCACCCCTGCCTTCGGGAAATATATGTCTCGCGACCGGTACCTTGATATCCTCGCAGCGCTCCATCTTGTCACCAACCTTGACGTCCACCTCCCAGACAAGCTGTGGAAGATTAGGACGTTGTATGAGATGATGCGAGAACGCTTCACCTCCTACTTCAAGCCCTTCCGCAAGGTCGTCATTGACGAGTCTCTTGTGCTGTTCCGGGGAAAACTCAGCTTCCGGCAGTACATCCCCTCAAATAGACATCGCTTTGGCATAAAATTCTTTGTGCTGTGCGACTGCCAAACTGGCTATGTCCTGGACTTCCTGGTCTACAGCGGGAAGGAAGGGGACTTGCTTGTGGACCCCCTCATTGGCTTTGGCGGAGCAGTGGTGCAAGCCATGATGGACCGCTACTTTCATAAGAATCACGTCCTCTACACGGACAATTATTACACGTCCCCCACTCTCTCACAGTACCTGCATGAGCGCAAGACGGGGACTGTAGGCACAGTATGAGGGAAAAGGAAGGGCATGCCACCTTTCCCTCCAAAGACCAAAAAAGGTGATGTGTTCAAGAAGAAGTCGGGGCCCATTCTGGCTATCCACTGGCACGACCAGCGGAAGGTCAACCTCCTGACCACCATCCACAAGGGGGAAATGGTGGAGACTGGCAAGGTGGATCGCCGCACCCAGGCCAGGGTGACCAAGCCCGATGCTGTCCTGGACTACAACATCAACATGAGGCTGGTGGACAAGTCCGACATGCAGATAGGCTTCATTGACTGCCTGCGTACCTCGTGCAGATGGTACAAAAAGTTCTTTCTGCATATGGTGGACATGTCAGTTCTGAATGCCTACAACATATACAAGCTTCGGAATGTGAACACACCCATGAAGTTCAATAGCCTGCGGAGGTTCCAAAAGCAGGTGTTGACGGAGCTCCTGGAGAAGTATGCTATGCCACAGAGGGCAGTGGCACATCCTGGGCCCGCCGTTATTGACCGCTTGCAGTCTGCTCAATACTTGACTAGGCACAGGCTTGGTTCCCTGCCTCAGAATGAATCCGGAAGAACACAGCAGAAGCGGTGCCATGTCTGCTACAACAGCAGGGTGAAGCCGAGGTCAGGTAAAAAGTCAACCCTGGAGTGTGTGGAGTGCAAGGTGGCACTCTGTGCTGTAGATTGCTTCTTTGATTACCACTCCAAGCTGGAGTTCTAATAATCATACTGAAATTGCCAAATAAAATGACAATATGTACACTATAATTATATATAGGCAAAAAGTGGAAGAAAACCAATGTATTGTAATACAAAAGTCATGTATTATGAGAACATTGATACAAATACAATTACACCATAATAATATGTGAAAGTGA
Organism: Paralithodes platypus; assembly: GCA_032716605.1. Classification (NCBI taxonomy): domain Eukaryota; kingdom Metazoa; phylum Arthropoda; class Malacostraca; order Decapoda; family Lithodidae; genus Paralithodes; species Paralithodes platypus. Next base: position 83,975,715 of record CM064487.1, read on the forward strand.
CACATATGTATATACCAAGTGACATTCATATGATTAGAACCTATAGAAATATAGAAATCAGTGAAAAAAGACACAATAAATTGTATATAAATCGTTTACAAATCATATAACTAAGTGAAAGTGACACAAGACCTAATATTTGATGGCCAAAGTATAATAAACACCTGTGATAACGAATAATCAGTGCCTAATACAACAATAACCTACCTCAATGGGCTGGTCTATCAGAGTGAGAACTGAGCGATCTCTGCCATACCCATAGCTTACTCTGACTGTTCCTTTTACTTTTATATTTTCTAGATCTCAAGTGACGCCGTGGATTGACCTCCCAGTCTACCTAGATTGGAAGCCAAAGTGTCACTTCTTTTTTTCCTTTGCCCCTCAACTTTCTCTTCATAATTGCTGAGGGGCACAGGGCCCTGGGTGGGGCTTTGGTTTCCTGGGCGTTTCCGCACCCTCCTCAGCTCCCCGCCATGGAGTGGCTTCGGTCACCCAGGCTTTATTGTGGTCGGCAGTGAGGGTTCTGTGGGGGCGCACGGTTATGGCCTTGGCCTGCTCGGGGCCTTGGGGCTGTTCGGCCAGGCAGCTTGGGGAACAACAACAACAACAACAACCTCAATTACTAATAAAATGTACGGTATCGAGTGAAAATGAGCATTATCAGTGACAGTGACACTCTCTAAAGCATATTTGTCAAAGTGAAAGTGACACAAGACCTAATATTTGATGGCCAAAGTATAATAAACACCTGTGATAACGAATAATCAGTGCCTAATACAACAATAACCTACCTCAATTACTAATAAAATGTACGGTATCGAGTGAAAATGAGCATTATCAGTGACAGTGACACTCTAAAGCATATTTGTCAAAGTGAAAGTGACACAAGACCTAATATTTGATGGCCAAAGTATAATAAACACCTGTGATAACGAATAATCAGTGCCTAATACAACAATAAGCTACCTCAATTACTAATAAAATGTACGGTATCGAGTGAAAATTAGCAATATCAGTGACAGTGATACCCTAATAAACATATTTTATATAATTGGCCTCAAAATAACTAGAAAATATCAAATAAACATCACATTCTCAATATCAAACACTAAAATCGTCTAAGGGAGATAAATACTTTGGCGCGGCGAGCGGCTAGGTGCGTCGTAGCCATGGCCGAGGCGACGCGTCCGAACGCGGGAAGAATTTGCCGCCGAAAAGCACTCGTCTTCCCGCGCTCACCATTATGCAACCAGAGGGGCTAGAGACCTCTACTCAATGCCATTCGACAGAGGAAGGTTTGTGGAACATTATTCTTTTTTATTCACAACATTACATGACATATTCATTGACTTACAGAGTAGTTAACATAGGCCAAAGATCGTCAAAACACCCGGTACCGGAGCACAGTCGCAAGCTATAGCCCCCGGGGCTGGAGGGTTAACATAACTATGTCTTATTTGGACTTCTTGTAATCTTTGAATCATTTCTAATGCAAAGGAATTGAAAAATATAATATCGGACATTTTCCGAATACAGTACTTATATAAAGTCCGACAACGTCAGAGACTGTTGGAACGATGACGGAAATGTCCGAAATACGGAAGTGCATGTCCGAGAGGCCGTAGCCAGTCCGACTAGTACGGGTTTCCGACTTCTAGAGGTCCGAGATGGCGAGGGTTTACTGTACATACTAGACTAACCTCGGAAAATTCATAGTCGGCAAATACAAATAATACTAACCTCGGAGGATTCATGGTCAGCAAATACAAACTAGACTAACCTCGGAGGATTCATAGTCGGCAAATACAAATAATACTAACCTCGGAGGATTCATGGTCAGCAAATACAAACTAGACTAACCCCGGAGGATTCATAGTCGGCAAATACAAATACAGTAAACCCTCGCTATCTCGGACCTCTAGAAGTCGGAAACCCGGACTACTCGGACTGGCATCGGCCTCTCGGAAAGTTCGCCGTATATCTCGGAAAATTCCGAGATGTAAGGGGAATACTCCGAGGGCCCACATGGTCTGTCGGACAGGTGTCATATATCTCGGAAAATTCCGAGATCTAAGGGCAAATTCCGAGATCTAAGGCTACAGTGAGGTAGAGAAGGACAGTGAAATGGAGAAGGAAAGTGATATTTATAATATATGTCTGCTGGATACTGTACAGGTACCGGTACTGTAATTTATCTTGAATCAAAGTTGTTAGTGATAGGGAAGTCTCCGTTTTCTCTGGTGGCTCGGACTCCCTCTTCCAATTCGGACATTTTCCTCTCTTAAGTCGGACATAAGTCGGACTTCGGACATCTCGGATTTTCGGTCATCTCGGACTGGGTCTCCCCCCAATTAGTCCGAGATAGCGAGGGTTTACTGTAATACTAACCTCGGAGGATTCATGGTCAGCAAATAGGCCTACAAATTAGACTAACCTCGGAGGATTCATGGTCAGCAAATAGGCCTAGGGCCTACATATTAGACTAACCTCGGAGGTAAAAAATACCGCGAGTTTAGTCAATATAAATCAGAGTAACCTCGGTCATTCAATTACTGTTTGAATATCAATATGCGAATTACAGTGCATTAATTATGTCATAATACTAGTATATACAAATCCACAAACGGAAACCACCTCCTAACTACCAGTACAGTAGATCTGTTCCACAATATTATAATTATTAAGTGGGCTAAGAGTTGATCAACATGGCTAAATTGCAGATAATGTTTCAACATTACTTTTTCTTTGATATAATTCATGCCCTCTGCACCTATATGGGTTATTATTGACGAGGTAAGTGAAGGAAATAAGTCTGTATTGAGGATATACATTAAAGATTCCGTGGTAAACGTAGCCTAGGCTTGGACCCAAATAACGACGGTATAAAACCCTTACCCTTGGTGTATTGGAGAATAATGGTCTGCAGCCAAATTAACACAATGCCGCTGGAAGCTCCGTTCATAATCCCGTTAAATAGAAGATGTTGTAGGTGTTTTCATAAAGCAAAAACACTTCACTATTCATTGAACAACAGTTCCACCATTTCAAATATGGCAGACTGGCCCCGACTCCGAGATCTTATAAACACCAAGGATAATAAATTAATCAATGTGACGTCGTAGAGGGATTGAGAAACAAAAGAGGCTCATTATATGGACTGACGTGTATTTCTACAGCCATTCAAATATCGCGAGAATTTGTGACGTCACCGTCTAGACAGTGACGTACTCCCACAACAACCATTCATATGCCATCACACTCGTGATGTCATACCCAGTTTATTGACCAATAGAATATCAGTATACAACTCGACTCGCCTCCACTCGTCGTCCATCAGCTGAGCTGGGAAATTGTAGAAAGTGAGTCCACAGATACTCTGTAAACCTAATTTATTCAGTATATTTTCCACTTCTAACCATCTCCGACGTAACATTCATAATAGATATACAAGTACAAACAAACAAAATTATACTGTAACTAGGCCAAATTCCTGAGATATAATTACTACCACTACGCAGGATTATACCCAGCTCAGTTATTGTTGCGAATCTCTCGCTGCCACTCGTTGCTGGAGTAAGGTATATCCCATAATACTGTGTTTTTTGCACTGTTACCCAACCAGAGGGGGTGTTGGGGCACTGGGGGCGGCAGCCCCCACCTATAATACTAGGATAGGTTAGGTAAGGTTGTTAGGTTAGGCTAATGTCGACTCGATTTTTATAACATAGGCTAGGTCTCGAAAATGCACAAACCCACAGTAGCTGGCATGAAAGGGCTAGTTTTGTATCCCACGTACTGGGTACTAGCAACTCGCAGTAGCTGGCATGCAAGGGCTAGTTTTGTATCCCACGTACTAGGTCTAGGTTAGGTTAGGTTGGGTTGTTTGGTTAGGTTAATATACTAGGTCTCAGAAACAAGATTCGTAGTGGTGGTAGTAAAGTTCAAATAGGCTAGCGGTCGCACCACTATTGACAGCACACAATGTATAGCAATGGATGCAATATTTTGAGTTTTCACTAGCATTTCCCATTAAATTTCTTTGTTACAAGTGGGTTTTGCCTTTACATTATTGTTTGCCTCAACAATATCAAACTCGGTAGGTGATCAGGGTTATTTAAATACGCCCGCCACTCATAGTGGGCGTGACGTCACGATACTCATTCCTTTCAGCCAATCACAGACGCTTTCTCGACTGTGAATGTGTTCGGATACACACGACCACCACGGGTTTTTCTATCCATAGTTTTTCAACCCCTCTCTTTCCCTGATATATTTCATGCCCTCCCCATCTATCGGGGTAAGTATTTTAATATTGTTTACGCAAACAACATAATGTGAAGTTAAAAGACACTTGTAACAAAGAATAATAATGGAAAACACTAGTGAAAACTCGAAATACTGTAGTGCGCCCGTATGTGTCCTGTCAATAGTGGTACGCCCACTACTCCTAATCGTCATATATGTTGCCAGCAGGGGGCAAGTAACAGCTGGCCATGGGATAATTAGACCCTCTACTGTCAACATATATGACGATTATTCCCCCTCAACCCATCCTGTATCCTATGTCCTAATACCAACCTCCAACTCTCCAAGTATAAATAGGCTACTAGAAGTTTAGGTAAAGATATTTATAGGATTTAGGCCTGAATTTGCTTCTTACAGTTTCTTACAGTAGATCCTCTGGAAAAAGGCAAACTATGCCTGTGTATCCAGCTCAGTACCAGTACTTGCACTGCTGCGGTCGTTCACGGTGTTGGCGGCGGCGGTAGCAGACGCAACAATTTTACTATTCTGTATTTTTGTTTTATAATCAAACTTCAAATCTTGTCTTCCCCATGCTTTATCAAGATTACTTTCAAACTCCCTTATTGATTCGGAATCAACTACATACTGGGGCAGTGCGTTCCACTCATTTACCACTCTATCACAAAATGAGTTCTTTGCCTTCTCAAGCATATTTCTTTCTTTGTAAATTTTCTTAGAGTGTCTTCTCGTTCTTGTTCCCTCCCGCATCAAGAAGATACCTTCACACATCCTCATCGTACTTTCCTGACACTATCTTAAAAGTCTCTATCATATCCCCTCTCTTTCTCCTATATGCCAGTGTCGGAAGCCCCAGTGTCCTCAACCTCTGCTCATAGCCCGCGTTCTTCAACGTTGGTACCAGCTTGCTAGCTCTCCTCTGCACTTTCTCCACTGCTTCTATATCCTTTACCATATATGGAGCCCACACCTGGTTCGCATATTCCAGGTGCGGCCTAACCAGCACTGTATAGAGATTCCTGAAGATTTCTTCGTCAAGTGACACAAATGTCCTCCTTATCAGCCCTACAATTCTATTGGCTTTGTTTATCTTTTCCGCTAAATGTTCCGAGAAATTTAACTTATTGTCTATCACTACCCGGTACTCCTATATCCATTTCTGCATTCACTTCCTCCATCGCTTCATACATACTGTATCCTACCTTGTCTATCTTGCTGGTCCCAATCCGCATGTAATTGCATTTTTTTGGATGAAAAGGCATTAACCAATGCTCAGACCATCCCTTCATGCCCTCCACATCTCCTTGAAGCAAACCCATATCTTCCTTACTCCTCACTCTTCTATACAGCTTAGTGTCATCCGCATACAGGTATACCTCACTTCCATTAGTTATAACTTCAGGTAAGTCGTTGATAAATATAACGAACAGCAGTGGTCCCAACACAGATCCCAGAGGTACCCCACTTGTAATTTCCCTCCACCCTGAGCCTATTCCATTCACCAGTACCCTCTGTCTCCGATCTTCCAGGAAGGCTTCTATCCATTTCACACATTTCTCCCCTATATTATAGCTTCTAACTTTCTCTAATAACCTTTTATGTGGGACCTTATCGAAGGCCTTCATAAAATCGCAATATACCACGTCTATTACAACACCATCTTCTAGAATTTGCATCGAATCATCTACCACCTTAACCCTCTCACCACGGAAGGGCTCTTGAACGCCCATAAAAAAGCATATAACAGGTACCCGGAAGGGCTCTTGAACGCCCAGTGGTTGAAAGCCTGTGAGCTTCGTGTGCGAGGCGTCGGTCCGACGCATGTAAACAACAGCCGGCTGGACCGACGCCCCGCATCTCCGGCCACAAGAAGGAGAGCGTCGCTTGTTCGTGTGTGCCTGTATGTTGTTGTTAAGTATCGAAAAGTAGTGTAAAGTGGCTGTTTTGGCCATAAAGCTATCTCCAATGAAATCATCATCACAGCTCAACCAGTTGACTTAGAGAGCTCTACTTAATGCCATTCTACAGGTAAATAACACAGCTACGCTTGGGGATGCGCGGGAATGCGGGAAGCAGTCTGATTAACGAATATAGTCCAGTAAATCTAGCAATCATTTAACTGGACCTAGAACAAATTGTAATAGAAGGTTTTTTGGCTTTAACTTGTTTATTAGGTCCCTCTGATGAACATATAAAAAGTCTCCAACTTTTGGACACCGGGAAAGTGGTTAATTTGCATAAATTCAAGATGGCCGCCGTCCAAAGCTTCAATTTACAGATAACTTTTTTCTGGTTGCTCCTAGACCCTATAAATGTATTACAAACAACGTTTTTTGGCTTTAACTTGTTTATTAGGTCCCTCTGATGAACATATAAAAAGTCTCCAACTTTTGGACACCTGGAAAGTGGTTAATTTACAGCCGAAAAACCTTACAGACAGGCTGAACTGTCTCTTTCACAAGGGGTGACACAGGCACTTTGTGCTTGTATGGGTTTTTTGACCTGTTGTCCCTCTTTTTTATAAAAAAAAAAAAAAAAAAAAACATGACGTAGTATGACGTCATTCAGAGCCAATTATGTAATTCATGATAGGAGTTCGTATTCACTTGGATCATCGGTGCTTGCATCAAAGTTGCTATTTTGACAGAGTCCTTTACATTGACCACATGCACTGGAACATTCAAGCTCATTCCGTTTGCAACTACAGCGTTGAGTGTCACAGTTGCCCTTACACTGACATCTGACCAATTTCAGTAGTGAATCAGGAGCCACTGGCGAATCCATCGTCTTCGGTTCAAGCTGTCCCTTCCGCAGACACCAGCCCCATTTCTCGGGGTCCACACAGTTCCCCATCCATTCCTGGACCTGACAATAAACTCGGAACGAGTGGTATTTGGCTGCATCGGTTGTTGGGGGAAGGCTGTGAACTTCAACGGTAGTTGAACTTTTTGCCACCTTGTTGCAAAACTTTGTCTTTCGCAGTCCGTCAAGGGTGTCATTTCCTTTTCCCCCGTACAAATAAACCAAGGCCTTTTCACCAGCTGATGATATCGCGTCTTTACTTCCACTTTGGCAACAGAATGCTTCTATACATTTCAAGAAACCGTTGTCTTCCCTCACTTTCCTCAAGGCAGCCCCTTTACCAATACCATACAGTCGTGAGGTTGTGTCACATCCACAGAGTGCATGGACAACTGGCAGGACACGACAGATGCTTTCACCGAGAGCTTCTGCTACTGAGTTAATATGCCAACATTTCCCACCTTCCTTGCTCGACTTGAAGTACAAATCATTCATCCCTCGTTCCGCATAATGACACAACAGCACCAACAAGTCTGTGTCCTCACCTATCACATATGTCACGGTTTCCCTTGCATGCTCAATTCCCTTCTTCGCAATCATGACATCTGCATCTGCTGGCGCATTGACACAGTCAATTCCATTTGCCTTGAATGTTTCACACAATAAGTCAATGAAGTTTTGCTTATTGTCCGAGTTTGACAAGAAGTTTTCCTTTTTTGACCGAAGGGGCATGGTTGGAGTGAACATCACCTTTTGACCAAAGACTCCTTTTGATCGTCGATTGTGTGTCATGTCCTTGGTAGTAGGTCCTGATTTATAACCGTCGAATACAACCACCGGGTTGAGAAAGTTTTTGGAAACATGCTTCATGTACATGCTTGCAATGTCCTCAAATGTGTCACCCTTCTTCCATGGAATCCTTTGCAATAAGGAACCACCATCCAGAACATGGGTCACAGTCCTTTCTTCCTCAAATGATTCCAATGACGACTTGGGAACAACAGCAGCTATCTCATCTCCTAGCTGTGGTTTATTGGCTTCCCTGAGCCTCCCCCACTTATTGAACAGAGCAGTAGGGTAGCTAGACAACTCATACGCAAAGACCTCTTCAACACCTAAGTCCCTGTTATTAGCAAAGATGAGGAGCCTCTGGAAAAGGAGCTGTGGGTCGATTGGTACTTTTTCAGCACTGATTGTAACCTTTGCACCCAACGACTCAACTTGATCTTTCTTCCTAAATGAAAAGTCAAAAGCATTGCTACCTTCCATCTTCTGCACAATGTTCATACCAACCTCATACAGTAAATGAGGATTGGCCGAGGCTGGTCCTGTCACACCGTTGGCAATATTCCTGAGTTCATTTGATTCTTGAAATGGATCATAATCCTTGAAGAATGCGAGAACCTTCTCTGTGTCCTTCCTATCTCGTTCACGCCTTGCTTCAGTCATTTCTTTGTGCTGCTCAGAGGTGTGGAAATGCTTCCCTGTCAGTTCTTGCATAACTTCACTCACCTCAGCGCAGGCTGGCATAGCAAGTAACCAGCGCAGGCGTTGCGTTTCCTCCATGCCCCTACCACGTGTCAATCCACCATTCGTTTTCAAAGAGCGCATCAAAACCTGCTCTATAACCAAGTCGCTTGGCAGTCCTGCCCACAGCCGATCACTTCGGCGGATCACAAATAGACCGGAGTTCAATTGACAGAACATGTCTGGGTTGAGCTGCTCAAGTTCAATCATGTCTTGAATGTACACATGGGCTGACTTGGCATAATTGTTATGACCACACGCTGCAAAGTACGGCAACATCTCCTGGAGTGTTCCGAGGTACAGTAGGAAATCGCCCATTCTCAGTGCCCTCAGGAAGCGACGCAGCAGGTCAATCATGTCCATGTATTGAATCCATAGCTTTCCCATCTTATGCTCTGCTAAGGAGCTCTTCTCAGCTTTAAGTTTTTCAGAAATTCTGTTGAAAACGTCTTTACTGCAGACTTCATCCGGTGAAACGTCTTCACGCAACAGCTTATCCAAAAGATCTGCAGCCTCCTGGAAGTCCTTGCATGAAACAAGAAACAAGATGATGGGATTAGTATAGGCCTAGGCAAAATGTAATAGACAATAATGTGCAGTAAAGGTAGGGCTTGACCTAGAACAAATTGCAATAGAAGGTTTTTTGGCTGTAAGGTTTTTTGGCTGTAAATTAACCACTTTCCAGGTGTCCAAAAGTTGGAGACTTTTTATATGTTCATCAGAGGGACCTAATAAACAAGTTAAAGCCAAAAAACGTTGTTTGTAATACATTTATAGGGTCTAGGAGCAACCAGAAAAAAGTTATCTGTAAATTGAAGCTTTGGACGGCGGCCATCTTGAATTTATGCAAATTAACCACTTTCCCGGTGTCCAAAAGTTGGAGACTTTTTATATGTTCATCAGAGGGACCTAATAAACAAGTTAAAGCCAAAAAACCTTCTATTACAATTTGTTCTAAGTCCAGCCCTACTTTGACTGGTCTAATATACGGTAGCCTAGCCTAGACGTTTTTCGGCCAAAACACCCGGGTTTCGAGGAATATTATATATAATACATAGCCGGGGCTGGAGGGTTAATTAGCTGTAGTACCGTCGACCTCCCCGGCAAGAATCCGAACTGTCTCCCACTGAAAAGTTGGTTTGACTTCATATGATCCATTATTCCTTCTCTAATTACCGTTTCCATTAGTTTACACACAACACTTGTCAAACTGACTGGTCTATAATTCCCTGGGTAATTTCTCTTTCCCTTCTTAAATATAGCTGTTATGTTCGCCTCTCCAGTCCATCGGGATTCGTCCTGTATTAAACGATACCTCAAATAACATTTTCAATGGCTCTACTAACATCTCCCCTCCTTCCTTTATGATTCTTGGGTGTATTCCATCCGGTCCCGGTGACTTACTTCTGTTCATTTTTTCTATAGCCCTTCTTATTCTAGCATGGGAAAACTCTTATTAGTTCTAGTGCCGGTGCCTGTTTGATGGGAATAGTAGGCACTGCATCATCCGACTCCACTGTTAGTACCCCCCCCAAAGTATTTCCCCAGCACCTCTGCTTTCTCCTTATCAGTCTCCGCTCTACTCCCATCATTCAACCCCCCTACCAGCTCTGGGATTCCTACTCTTCTTGTTAACTTTTCCTCAATGTACTTCCAGAATATTTTTGGATTATCCTTCACATTTCTAGCTATCTCTCTCTCCCTCTCCTTCACCCCCCTCCTTGTTTCCCACCTTATTTTATTGTTTATTTGTCTGCATTCCAGATCCACTTCTTTAGCTTCTATACTAGACCCCCTGTTCTTTTTTAACAATTTTAATCTTTCCCACAATCGTTTCTTTCTTCTAATCAATATCCAAAGCTTTCTTTTCATTGGCAATTCTGGGTTAGTTCTTTTCCTCAAATTTGTTTTATCCTTATATTCCCTTACTGGTACACAAACATTCTCCAGTTTGAATCTAATTTTCCTCCACATTCCTTCAGCGTCTTCACCGTTCAAGTATTCCCCCCAGTCAATGTCCAAACACCGTCTCAGCAGCTCATAATCTGCTCTATCATACATATATATTTTTCTATTGCTTCTATTATCTCTCTCTGATTTAATGTTACAACTAAAGCTTATACAGGCATGGTCAGTACGACCTATAGGGCTATCCACATTAACATGTTCCACTATATCCTCTTCATTGCTAAAAATCAAATCAAGTACACTCCCCTGCGTCCCATCTCTATATCTTGTCATCTCTACAATATGTTGCGTTAAAAAACAATCTCTCACTTTCTCTATAAACTTATTTTCCAGGCTACCCTGTCCCGCTGGAGTAGTACAATTTGCCCAGTTGATCCTTGGCAAATTGAAATCTCCAATCAAAATTTTATATTTGTTCTCTCTATTATCTATCTCCTCCATTGCTTTCAGTAGGTTATCATCCTCTCCCCTGCTATTATTTGGGCTTCTATATATAGAGGCAATTAGATTTGATCCTCTTGCACATTTTACTTCAATACACAAATACTCACAATACTGCTGTCTCATATCCACCTCATTAACCTTGAGCTCTTTTCTTACATAAATAAACAGTCCTCTTCCGACCTCTGCTCTAATAGCATTTCTCTGATATAACTCAAAACCCTCCAAACTATATTCCACCAGTTCCCTTTCAATTCTAGCATTTTTTGGTCTTACTTCCTGTAGGGCTATGACATCAGGTTTTTCCTCTTCATCCTGCAACCTACATATCAGTTCTCTTTTCTTGTCCTGGGTAAACACATCCACATTACTAAACATAATCCTTAATCCATCTACCATTCCTTCAGCAATTACACCATCCCGCACCCTACTCCCCCGTTAGCACTACTGGGTCTGCCTCTTTGTCTCCTGTCTCTCCCTGTGACACCTCCACCCCGTTCTCCTCCTCCGTCACAACTCCCATCACATTCTCTTCCCTCCCTTCTACTCTTATAAACCACTTCCTCACTTTTCCGTCCCTCACTCTCCAGTAAAAATTTCTCTTATCCTCCTCACCCAACTTTCCATTATTTTCATCAGCCTTTTCTTGTAATTCCTTTATTTTTTTCCTTTGTTCTATACTCAAATCCTTCTTTAGTCTTATGTGTTTCAGTTTATCATTTGTATTTAGCCTCCAACTAAAATTTGTCACAGTCTCTGCCACTACCCTAGTTTTAAACTGTACCCTTATAGGTCTCATCTCTCCCCTTTTATATCTACCTATCCTACTGACCTCCTCCACCTGCCCTTCCCATCCATATTCGTCCTCATCCACACCTTTCATGACCTCCTTCACTGTCTCCATATCCCTCACTTTTCTCACTCCATTATCCCCCACCCAAAACCCCCTATTCCCAAAGGGTCCCGTATTATTGTTGGGGAATATGGATTATTCATGTACAGTATATTTGTGCACCTTATAATGGTTACAAGAAGCATAAAAAAACAGGAAAATATACTCGGCAACAGAACGGTCAATTTAGAGGGGACGTAACCTCGAGCGTCCTGTGTAAACAAACCGAAGAGACGACGGACTCCCGATTTTCGGCACAAACGCGCTGTTTTATTCTCGTCGAAAACCACATTTAAAAAGTTAGGTAATTATAGGGAATAGGCTCGCACCCTTATTATTCATGTTTTTTCCTCCAGATTTTGAGAAATTAGTGTTTTCATGGTCTTAGTTGTAATTCCAATGTGGGATACACGATGGGTTGAGGGGGGGCTTTGCCCCTCATCCCCCCCCCCATGAATTATTGAAATCATCATCTATGTTGCCAGCAGGGGGTAGGCTAAATACAGTATCAATTATATTGCATAAAGAAGACGTTTGTAAACAGTGAGGATGTCCGAAAGAGCTCCGAGATTGATTAGAATGGGCGTTTTTCTATTAATATCGGGTTTTATAAATGTGATCAAAATTATTCTCCCACAGTGGATTAGCCTATACAGTACATGAGTACAGTACAGTATAAGGATTCCATAAACCTAGGTTATCCATAATAAATTATGTATAGCCTAATAAGGCTGCAAGCCTATTCCCTATAATAATCAGAAGTTATTATATAGTTTTCAATACTAGCCTATTACCGGACCAGAAAAAGGTGTAGCTTTGTGTTGGATGTGTGGAAACCGAAAACAAATATGTATTAAATCCTTGGTGGTAGGCCTACCTGTCCCAGTAAGTAAAATCGTACCATTCAATAATAAGTTGAGAGGGGGCTTTGCCCCCCTCAGTCCCCACCCCACCCATCATCCCATGACATATTGTCATCATCATATAGGCCAGGGGTCGGCAACCTGCGGCTCAGGAGCCGCATGCGGCTCTTTCAGGACACCTGTGTGGCTCCAGAAGCTTCAGAAATAATAATTCTTCCTTCAAAATGAATGCATCATATAACACATTCAAGTCAACATTAGATATTTTTATTCAACTTCAAAAAGATGTATAGGTATCAATCGTTATGATTCTAGAAATGTGACACGTCTTGGGTAGGATGTAGTGAGCGGGCATACCGCCATCTTTGTTTACATTACGCGTAGTGGCGTCGGACCTTTCCCATCATGGTATAGCACTCGAGTTAAATTTCTTAGAAGAGCGCGTAGAAGAGCTGAACGTGAATGGCGGAAAAATACAACAGACTCTACATGGTTGCAATATCTGTCAGCCAGAAGAGCTGTGGTCCACATAATCAAAGATGAAAAGAAAGTGTATTATCAGGGAAAAGTTGACTCATGTGGTAACGACCAGAGGAGGTTGGCTTCAATTGTAAACAGTTTACTTGGAAAAACAAAGAGTCAGCTTAAGACCTGTACCCGATGCCGAGTTGGTTGCCAACTTTGTGTCATTTTTTGCTGGCAAGATAACTCGCATAAGACAGGAACTGGATGATGCTTCTGTTGGTGAAGAACTTTCAGTTGTACTCCAACCCCGACACATTCCTAATAATGTCCTCTCATCCTTTCACTCAGTAGAGGTGGACATGATCTCGTCCTACATAAGAAAGCTCAATAAAAAAAATTGCCCGTTGGATCCCATAAATGTTTCCAAGCTACCAAGAGTCTATGATCACACAGTTGAGTTTATTTCCAAAATAATTAATAAGTGCTTCTCTGAAGGTAACTTCCCACATTCTGAAAAGCATGCACTACTCCGACCTAGTCTAAAGAAACCTGGACTTGATGTTGAGAACATGTTGAACTATCGTCCTATCTCCAACCTGTCCTTCATATCAAAGATATTAGAGCGTGCAATACTTGACCAATTACAACCACTACTTCAGCAGAATGAAACTATCCCAATTTTTCAGTCTGCTTACCGACAGCATCATTCAACTGAAACAGCATTGATTAGAGTACATAATGATCTAGTTGAGAACATTTGCAATGGTGTGGCCTCACTATTGGTCTTGCTTGATCTCTCTGCGGCCTTTGACACAGTGGATCACGAGTTGTTATTGAGTGATCTTTATGATTGTGGTGTGCGTGACTCCGCTCTCTTGCTTCTTGGGTCGTACTTGTCAGGTAGATCCCAGAGTGTGATGGTAAATCAAATGGTCTCGGACTCGACACCCCTGCAGTATGGTGTTCAGCAGGGATCAGTTTTGGGTCCTATCCTATTCATAATTTATATCAGCAGTTTGTCTCTTCTGCTTCGTGCACATAATGTCACCTTTCACTTTTATGAAGATGACACCCAGATTTATGTGAGAATCACAAATATAGTTGATATACGGAGTAAGATGGAATTGTTGATGTCTGATATCAAGAAGTGGATGAGAGCGAGAAAACTTAAACTAAATGATGGTAACACTGATATTCTCATCATCCGAGGAAATAGAAGAGCTGATGATATAGGCTAGTAGGTGCCCTCTCCATCAATGTGGGTGGATCTCAGCTGCGACCGGCCAACTCTGTTCGAAATCTGGGTGTATATGTGAACTCCCGATTAGATTTCAAAGAGCATGTAAACCAGATAGTTAAAAGTTGTTACTTGCACATCAGAAATCTCTATTTGGTGAAGCCGTTTATAACCAGACGTTGCTTCCTGACGTTGGTTCACTCATTGGTCTTCTCTCGTGTTGATTATTGCAATGCCCTGTTGGTGGGTCTTCCAAATTATATTTTAAAGAAAGTTCAGTCTGTTCTTAACAGGGCTGCAAGACTCATTTTTGGTGTTCCACCTAGAACTCCTACTAAATCTCTTCACATAGAACTGCACTGGCTGCCAGTAAGAGCAAGAATAGAATTTAAGTTGTGTTTAGTGACATTTAAGGTTCTCAAATTTGGTGAGCCTAGGTACCTTGCGGAGCTGCTCAGGCACCCACCGGCACACCATGGTGTAGTTGTGCGTCATGACAATGACCCTTTTCGTCTTGATGAACCAAGGGCTTTCCAGCAGTCTTCTTTCTTTGAGCGGTCATTCTCCTACATGGCTCCGAGGTTGTACCGGGTATAACAGGTTGCCGCTGTCCATGAGACAACTGAGTTCTGTTGAATGCTTCAAGAAACAACTTATGACTTTTCTCTTTGAGAGAAACTATGATCTTGAGAGAGGTGTCATGACAGATGGCTATAGAGTTTAGGCTATTTTGCCACTGCTAGTGATTGTTAAATGTGTGTTGTATATAAGCTTTCTTTTGATGCATTGATTTTGTTCTTATTTCTTTCTCTTTCCGAGCGCTAGTGAATTCTTCGGAAAAATTGGCGCTTATGAGAAATAAGTAACATGCTTATTATAATTATTATTATCATGTTCCCGTCTATTTTAACCTAACCTAACCTAACCTAGTATTCATGTAGTAGGCCTAATGACAGGGGGCAAATAGCAGAAAATATAGCGTCGAAATAGACGGGAACGTAAGTGCGACCGCGGAGATCGCCCTATGTAAACAATGACGACCGTACGCCCGAACTCTACATCCATCCCCACGTCTTTCCTAAGCTTGTGAATACCAGTAGGCCTATATTGAACAATATCACTATAATTTGTTTAGTTCAAAAGTAATGTATATTCCCTTATGGTAATTTTTTTGAAAAGACTCGCAGCGTTAGGCCTATTATACATAATTTATTAGGGAAAGTGAAGCTCTAAGGAATCCTTATAATATACTCACATAGATTCCACTGTGGAAGAATAGTTGGTTCAATGTTATTTTAATACCACAATTTTTGTTGATATATTTGAAGATAAATATCGAATCTATATGCTCTAAAGATCATAAGAAAATTTCTTTTAACCCTCGGCAAAACTTAATAAAAAAGTATGGTACTAAAATTTCTTTTTCGTAACAAGGTTGTCAATACGGTACTTCCAGTTATCGATAGCTCTAAAGATCATATGAAAATGTGTTAAACCCTCAGAAAAACCTAATATAAAAGTATGGTACTAAAATTTAATTTTCGTAACAAGGTTGTCAATACGGTACTTTCCCGTTATCAATGTACAATCAACGCTGAAGATTGCAGAGTAAACACCGTAGACTTCATCGACTTTTCTTTCACCTTCGTATAATCGACAGCCATTTTTTTTTTTTTTTTTTTACCAAGGGATTAGTACTCAATCAGCGGGGGTGTGTGGGCAGCAGCCCCCACCCATAATACTAGGTTAGGTTAGGTAAGGTTAGGCTAATGTATTTTTAAATCACTATCGGGGGCGTGTCTCAACATCGATCAATAGGCCTAATGGGGAAAATAGGTTTTCCCGAGATTTCTAATTAATTACAAACGCTATATATTGATGCAAATGAACAATTTCTTTTATAAAAAACACTGAAAATTCATGGTAGGCTATTAAAATAAAAAAAATCCGAATAGTTTTGATAGTTAACTATAGTTTTGATGTAAATACTACCGCAACTACGAATCTTGGATAATATTCAAGGACACTAGTGCGATGTTATGAGAAACAATTTATTAGGGAAATTGGCACCAATAGATTCGCCATATTTTTCTCCATATAGTCCGCATGGAGGATTTTCGTTATCAACAAATTGAAAATACCCACTTCACAGACAAATACACCAAAAATCTAAGTCAAAGCGGGGGTGTGGGGGCAGCAGCCCCCACCTATAATACTAGGTTAGGTTAGGTAAGGTTGTTAGGTTAGGCTAATGTCCTTTCAAAGGGGTATTGGGTAATAAACACTAGGATAGCCTATACCCGGTCAGAGGTAAGAAGAAGAAGAGTCCTGCAGTAGTCTCCTTGAATGCTACCGAATCTTGTTTCCGAGACCTAGTATATTAACCTAACCAAACCTAACCCTAGAGTGCCCTAGACCCAGTACGTAGGATACAACACTAGCCCTTGCAAGTTGCATGCCAGCTACTGTGGGTTCATATATTAGACATACAATAACATCTTTGTTGTTGTTGTTGTTGTTCCCCAAGCTGCCTGGCCGAACAGCCCCAAGGCCCTGAGCAAGGCCAAGGCCATAACCGAGCGCCCCCACAGAACCCTCCCCGCCGACCACAATAAAGCCTGGGTGACCGAAGCCACTCCATGGCGGGGAGCTGAGGAGGGTGCGGAAACGCCCGGGAAACCAAAGCCCCACCCAGGGCCCTGTGTCCCTCAGCAATTATGAAGAGAAAGTTGAGGGGCAAGGGAAAAATGTGACGCTTTGGCTTCCAATCTTGGTAGATTGGGAGGTCAATCCACGTTAGAGACGCCGTCACTTGAGATCTAGAAAATATATAAGTAAAAGGAACAGTCAGAGTAAGCTATGGGTATGGCAGAGATTGCTCAGTTCTCACTCTAATAGACCAGCCCATACCACATGACTAGAACCCAATCCTCTCAGCATCAGCTAGGAAAGGCCCTAGAAAGCCGCCTTTGGCGGGGGGATAGCTCCCCTATTTCAACCCTTTTCAGGGTTGGGCACCCGCCCTACATCTTTGTAGAACATAACACTTTACCATAGCGAGTGTACTCCATTTCGAACACTTTTTGTAAACATGAACACGTCCGTAGCAGAGCTCTCAAGATTGCGGGACTGAGTTTGTTTACGCGCGGGACTATTTATATCAACAAAATCGAGTTACAAAACTTATCTAAACTATTCTACCACAACGGAATCTATGTGGGTATATTATAAGGATTCCATAGAGCTTCACTTACCCTAATAAATTATGTATAATAACGCTGTGAGTCTATTCGCGATAATTATCTCTCTTATTTCTGAAGTAGGCTACTGTAGATTTCGGTTGACGAGAAATTTTTTTTTTTTTTTTTTTTTTTAGGCTAGGCCTACGGCTCCAACATTTGTTTTGAAACTTTTAAGAAATTATGGCTCTTCTAGCTTTAAAGGTTGCTGACCACTGATATAGGCTAGGCTATATTGGGTCAATATTTACGAGCCGCACCACAGCTGGGATCTCATTTCTAATGGTAGTTTTGGGTTCCTATCATTTTATGCTTCATTGCTAGCCTAAATAGGCCTAGGCCTAGGCTACTTTTTATCCACCGGATTTTTTTTTTTTCTTGGCTTTAGCCTAGGCCTAGGCCTATTTATTTTTTTATTTTTTTTTTAGCATTAGGCTAACCTAACCAAAAAACCTAACCGGTAATGGTTTAGTGTAGGCCTATGGCCTTCTCTCCCCTATAAATGAGATCCCAGCTGTGGTGCGGCTCGTAAATATTGACCCTAGCCTATAGAGTACAGTATAGGCTATTGCCAGCAGGGGGCAAATAACCGAGAAAAAAAATCGCCGTAAATAGAAGCGAACTTAACCGCGGAGCCTAGGCTAGCCAAATAGCTTTGGCTAGCCTAGTTCCATGTAAAAAAAAAACAGGTGTCTTGTCATGACAGCTGATTAGGAACTAAACGAACACCAAAGTTATAGCCTAATATAACTGGTCATTACTTGTACACTACCACACTAAATTACTAATTATCGTTATAGGGTGCTGACAACCACTGTAACTACCAATACACACGATGGCAAAGTTGGAGGATTTGAAAGAGATTGTTTACAACTTTACATCCACCCACGTTGTTACTTGTTACCGCCGCGGAATGTTCAATGTTGGTCGGATCGTTTTATGGGTATCTCGCTTACACTTTAACAGCAATAACAGGTCATGAAAAACTAATAAAATTAAGAATATTTCGCCATCTAACCAAACTTAGGCTCTTGAAAGACTAAAGGGTTTACAATCTAATTTGTATTACTTAAGTTCTCTAAGATATTCTACGATTATTCTTTGTCATCAGGTTTGAGTAGCGAAGAAATCTGGAAGCGGGGTGACCACGACTTGTATTTCAATATTTCAACAATTCAATATTTGTATTCGTATTCCAATATATATAAAAGTATATGTGCAAGCTTAATATAGCTTGCAAATTTAATCATTTAACCTCTAGGATAAATAACCAAATGGCGACAAGCTTATTCAAAGAAATATAAATATATTTGGTAAACTATAGAAAATTGGAAAGAGGACTTGACCCTACACTATAATAAAAACACACAAACACACACTTACAAAATTAATACACAACCCTTCAGTAACAATGCTCTCCAGGGTGTTGGAGCTTGTAATGAAAAGTGAATAAATAATAATAGGCTAATGGACAATCGAGTAGCCAAAATGAACACTCATATCTTCAGTGACAACGTTCACCAGTGTGTTGTGGCTTGTACTGAAGGGTGATTACAAATATAATAAAGGACCTGAATTTCCTCATCAATTCTATAGTCTATTTGTTTCACCTGGCGGAAAATCTAATCGTAGAAGAGCTGATATCTCGACACCCACGTCTCTGTATCATACCTCTATACAAAATCCTCGTAATCAAGATGAACCTATGACAATTTACCTTTAGCCAACAATACTGACTATAAAATAAAGTGGCTGTTGTGATCATTATGACTGACCACTTGTGAGTTTTGGGTTATAATGAAGTTGTTGCTAAAGACCTCGATATGTAGCAGAATTACTAGCTAATAATTATATGGTTGTAGTGAATTTGTAAATAGGCTACACAAAATCATATTCAGCAAACTTTCAGGTTGTCACAAACTCATATATTTGTTCCTTTTCTGGTAAATATTGATGTCTACGCCTCCAACTTCTTTAAAGCCTGAAATTCACAAATGGTTAATTACAGCTCATTGTAGAACCCACAGAGCGCTATGTTCGGATAACATATTGATGTACGGAAATTTAGGGGTGGAAAAGATCTTACTATGACGACATTTGCTCCATTTTACTATAGATGATGTAAGTGGATACATATCAACTGTAAAATGCCATGTCCCCATCTGGATTACTCGGTTATTACGTAAGATTTTTAAGCGAAATATATTGTTGTAAGGCCCTCGAAAAAATCCCGCAACCCCAATACTGTACTACCTGAGTTGACGTCTGGGATAGTGTAAAATAGTCGTTGATGGCAAAGTCTAATAAACCCATCACGTGAATCACCACGAGATTATCACCTGGTTCTTTCAAGGAGAACTAAGGTTACTATCCTATTGTACGTCCGTGGTAGTACAGTGGGTTAGCGCGCGGGTCTGGTTGCCCTACTGGGGTGATATGGTCACTAACCAGGGTTCGAACCCCACACCAGGCATCTCAGAATCTGGGGAGTTTTCAGGAGGGTTAAAATCCCTCCAGGGTTCGAGCCCTGAACCAGGCATCTCAAAACCTGGGGAGTTTTCAGGAGGGTTAAATTCCCTTCGCACCCAGTATAACATTGGTGGCTTGCCGTGGTTCTCGATTCGGATAGAAGAATTCATTGCATTTCATATCTAGAAACAATATAGATATATTATAACATCATAGATATGGCAGCTGCTCGCTCTCACATTCCCATTCCCAAATACGATGGGGAAACTTAATGTGATATCGACACCTACATGGACATAGTGAATAAAATGCCCCAGAACGAGAAGCCCACCACAGAAGCCATGAACGAACACCACACAGAAACACCAAAGGAAAGGTCCACAGAACGAAAGGACCAGCTGACCGAGCCAGCCATTTCAGACAGCCCAAGCCCGCAGGGCTAAACAGCTCCAGGACACACCCATTTACCTTTTCTAAAACTGACCATTTTCCACACCTCACGTACACTAACCCCCTCGTGTCCTACACTCCTAACTACAAAGATGATGAACAGGAATATACATTCATATTAAAAACACCCATGCCTGTCCCGACGTTGAGCCAATGCCAACACATCAGACAGCCATAATTATATCTATGTATGTTCTTGCATCCGAGAAGTAGATGTTATATATCTTAGAAGTTAAAACACCCACGCTGTCCCTAGACCTCGTATATCATTTTCCATGACGAGTATAGATATATGTAACCCGTGCCCAGTCGCCCCTTGCACTGTTCCTCTAGTAACTAAGTATTAATATTAACATTCCCTAACATCTTGTCTTGCCAGACTAAGCTTCTGAAGACCCATCGCCCCATAAATCTATGTATGCAATCCTTAGGTTAAGTATTTTTATCCGCCATTGTGTTCACCTTTTTCCATTTACTTTCCACAATTGTCATACGTCTTCCCCTTGCCTCCTTCGTATCCACAGCCCACACTACGCCAATTTATTTCGTGTCTTACACCTCTTACCCCAACCAGAGATTGTATAAGATAACCTGGTTACCAGTATCTGTCATAAGTACCCCGAAACAATAACTAAGTACCCCTACGAACTGCCGCTGTGGGTGGTATTTTATATTTAATAGAAAACGCAGTTCCCAGGGCCAACTAATAGTATCCATAACCCTCTGACTGATCACATAACTCTATCTTTTCCAGACTCATATACCACCCCATAGTTGCATTCCCCGGTAGCATTTGGCTAACGTATTCTACTGCCTTTTCAAACTTCCATATCAATTGTAGCCTAATGCCACCCCCACGCCCAGGGACCTTAGGGGCAAAATTTCCCTGTAGCCCTTGAACTCCCCCCCCCCCTCTCATTAAGACACCCGCGCTTCTCGACTCTTGTCCGACCTAGCCTCTCTCTCATACCTCTTGAAGATCCTTGAATTGTCCGTTACTAACGCTCTCCAACCTTTTATATATATACTCCTATCCAGCCTACCTTCACTTAGTAGGCCAGAACAACATTAGAACTTTACTAGCCCCTTGCATGCCATCTATTCTCTTACAACACATTCACAACCCTGCACCCAATGGTCGTCGGTGCGAGGCTAGCCGCCCCGCCAGTAACTAACTTCTATTGCCATACTTCCAGATAAATGTGGCAGAGTTAGCAACCCAGTCTCCACCATATCCAGCAAACCCTACAATTAACAACCAGCCGAGTAAAACCAGCTAGCTAAGGCACCTTCGGTTTTGGTATTAAAGACACTCACATCTGTCTCATACACAGAGGGTTATTACAAACACTGGTGATATGGCAAGCCCCTAGCCACAGCCGCCGGACGACTATAACAGAGAGGGCGCCCAGCTCCCCCTTTTTGCCCACCCGAGGAGGGAGACCCCCACCCCCGCGGAGGTATACCTGGCCCCTGTTTTGACTTTCGAGTCATTGCCAGGTAGCACAGGAATTCTTCCTATCAATGAACTAACCATGAATGACTAACACCTTTACTAACCTCTATTACCTCACAATAAACCATTTACTTTTCTTGCATGCTCTGATCACTAAATTAGCACCTCAGCTATACCATAGAATGAAGATTGAACAATCTAGAGAGACGCTCCTATCACAGCTGTCCCCATCCTCCTCGCAAAGTAGATCCAGTCTCTCTCCCCTAAATACGTCCAGTATAGCCAAAATAGTACCTCTTACTAAGGCTCAGTTATATGAAAATATAAAGGCTTCCTATCGCCCTGTGCCACAACTGTAAATACCATCTTACCTAGTCCCCATATCTATTGAGAGCTCAATTAAGTCCATAAGACTCGAGATCCCTACTGTCTACAGGGTCCAGAACCGAGCCTATAAATCTAACTCCCGCCCCAGTCAAATCAGTTGAAAGCTAGACACCAACCAGGGGTCACTACCCTGCAGTTAATTTCTAGCTCTGCCCTTGTGTTGTTCCGGAGTGAGATCCCAGAACCGGCAGACTCCGTGGCAGATTTGGATAGAAGGACCTGCCCACGTATTGAAGAACTTCACACATATGGCCCCCCTGGACGGCCGCGGAACCAGTCGTTAGCCCCCAACATCATGGACGCAAGATAACCAGGACCAGACCCATCAGATACTACCCAAGATTCCCTTTAGCAGTACTACATATTACTGTGCTGTTTTAGATTCACTAATTAATATTTCTACGAAGTGGCTAAGACCTTGCCCAGTGTAATTCATACTTAACCATTCCATTTGGGACGTACTAAGCGATCAGTGCTCTTTAATTAACAAGCGACCTTGACTCTCGTAATTACCTTATTCAGATATTAAAACTCTAGTGATATCTAACGTTCGCCCACTGATTTGCGTTCTATGTATTTCTGAGACAAGGATATAAAACTTAGATCAGTACCCCCTGAGGTTACTAGAATTCCCGTGCTCTAAAAATGCGTGTCTAATCTAGTCTGTGAACTACTACTTGTGCACCAGAGCTACCAGTAATAAATCTAACAGTGAATATGAATCTATAAGTAACATTGATGGTCTTCGGTATATAAACCTGTGAAATCAAAGCCAGTGATCAGAAGATTAATACCTGAACGTTGGAAGTGGGAGACTAGGCTCCATCCAGATCCACTTATGCTAGTGTTGTTCAATTCTATTATATTGTCTTACACAAGTATTCTGCAGTGGTATATCAATAAACGTGATCATGTAACTTGCTACCATGTGTTTCTTTGTGTTCTCTATTCCTCATATCTTGTATTGTGCATGCAGCCTTATATACCCAGTCAATTTAGAACTCGCATTACCCAAGTTAAACCTGTAGAAAAACAGGGCATAACATTGGCGGCAGCGGTGGTTCTTGATTCGGATAAAAGGTTGCATTACACTGCAAGTTTGGAACAGTAGAAGCATGGCAACATCGCGAAATCTTCAGCCACTCGCACACATTCCCAAGTATGATGTAAACACATATGATATCACCAGTTACTTAGACATAATAAAGCCAGTGTACGATGTGGTACTTCATAATGACAGCGAAAAAATCGCCATGGCAATTTTGCATATTGTACAGTTGGGAGAAGCCGTTTCCCAACTTGTTGATAAGCCTACCTTTAAAGAATTTATTCACCAAATGGTGACACAGAATACGCCAGAGAGTACCTGGAACCAGTTTCGATCCTTCGTGATCCGGACTTTAGATCCACTTTTGGGTTCCCCCGTCGCCCCCAAAATAATAAAAGTCGCCGAGATCAAGTATGAAGGGGATATAAATGTGACCCTCATACAACTCTACAGATACGTGAGGACCACGTATAGCTATGAAGATTACGACCAACAAAATGAACTCTTATTCACCGCATTGTTAAACATCCTCCCACCCCACATCACCGCCCATCTCGACCCGTATGGCTTATTCGAAGAACATATGCTCGCCATCAGAGAAGAATGCCTACGCAGTTCGATGAATCCCCTATCCAACCTTTTAACCCCTATCCAAGACTCCGTGCACCCTTCCAAAATGACTTCCGGTGAAAGTCCAACCCCAGTGAACTCTTCCCCCACCAACCCTCCGCAGCCCCCCCAACAAGCCCCGTATTCTAGCTATGCCTACCTATGTAGGCCTACCACAACATATTTTCCCCATGACCCCAGAAATGTTCAGCTATCCCCCCACCAACAAAATTTCCCTTGTGACAGTTTTCAGTCAGTAGCCCCCTTCCACCCCCACACAATTCACACCCCTAGAAAACTTCGAAACCCCACACTTGACTCGCCCTCTCATGTCAAACAAACTCACCAGTCCCAGATAACCTCTAACCAGACCGAGACTGCCACCAAGAAAATTCCCCAAACTCGTCCTGTTAATGTCAAACAAACCCACCAACCCCAGATAACCGCTAACCAGACCGTGACTGCCACCAAGAAGATTCCTAAAATTCGTCCTGTTAACAACCCCAAATCAATAGATCAGTCCTCTACCAATAACCCCTGTTCTACACCTAACTCTTCCCCCACCAACCCGCCGCAGTCCCCCCAACAAATCCCGTTTCCTAACTCGCTCACCTCTCACCACCCTGACCCTCCCACACGCGCCGTTAATCCTGCCCTGAGGCGTGACGACCTAAGGACCCAACTATGTTCCCCCCCTTCCCCCAGAAATACTCAGCTATTCCCCCACCAACAAAATCTCCCTTGTGGCAGTTTTCCGTCAGTAGCACCCTTCCACCCCCCCACAATTCACACCCCTAATAAACTTCAAAACCCCACACTTGACTCACCCCCTCATGACAGACAAACCCACCAACCCCAGATAACCTCTAAGCAAACCGTCACTGCCACCGACACACCCCACCACTCTGATCCTCCCACACGCGCCATTAATCCCCCCCTCACGCGTGTCCCCCACCAAAGTTATTCCCCCCCCTCATGCGTACCGAACACCTGCTCACCAGTCGGTCCCCCACCATCATGAGCCCAGCTAAACTTTCAACCTCTCCCTCTTCACCGTTACCCCACCCGCCCCAAATTCCCCCCCCAAAGATCCCGCTCGACGAAATACCACTCCCATCCCAATCCAACCACAAAACTTTTTCCACCTTGGCTAAACCCCAAAATACTCTCTCTCTCGCCCCAAACAACATAATCAACCTCTCAACTTCAACCACTCCTCGAAATCCCATCCATGTCTCTCCCGGAAATAAAATCAGTCTAAATTCAACCCCTCTCAAACCACAACCCTGCCTGCCCAGACCCCCCCCACCATCTCCCTATCAAATCCCCACACACCAAACCTCCAAACCACCCGATCATAGTAAACTCTCAACCTTCAGCCTTACTCACCCTTCCCCAAACCCCACTCACGACCACAACTCTCTACACAATTCAACCCCTCCCCAGCACCAACCTCTTCCGCAACAACAACCCCGACTCGACCTGCCCGTTTCATCTTTAAAACCCCCCTATCACTACCCCCGACCGAAACCACTTAGACCCCCCTCCAAAACTGGCCCCGGGCCAGCTCGCCCCCAGACCCACATTCCTAACGACAAGAACTAACGGTATATCCACCCCGCCCTTCCAAAGTGAAAGTGAACCACCACCCCCTATTACCAGACCGTCACCCAGACTAACGGCGACCCTAAATACCCCCCCCCCCCTGATGATGATGAGGATATTATTGTACTAAATTGTTTCGAATGGTTTTAATTCCTAAACGAAAGGGCATGATTCTATAATTTACATGTTTTCCATATACTGTATATTATTTTTTTTCCTTAGTCATACTACTTTTCTTGTTACCTACACTTTTCTGACTATCTTTTAAATTTGCTTTATCATTGTTAAACACTTTACCTCTTCTAATTTCCTGTGTTCTTAATTATCTGTCCTTTCTTAAATTTACATGTTTTCCATATACTGTATATAGTATTTTTTTTCCCTTAGTCATAATACTTTTCTTGTTAATCTACACTTTTCTGACTATCTTTTAAATTTGCTTTATACATTGTTAAACACTTTACCTCTTCTTAATTTCCTGTGTTCTTAATTATCTGCCCTTTCTTAAATTTACATGTTTTCCATATACTGTATATACTATATTTTTTTCCTTAGTCATACTACTTTTCTTGTTACCTACACTTTTCTGACTATCTTTTAAATTTGCTTTATACATTGTTAAACACTTTACCTCTTCTTAATTTCCTGTGTTCTTAAGTATCTGTCCTTTCTTAAATTTACATGTTTTCCATATACTGTATATATTATTTTTTTCCCTTAGTCATACTACTTTTCTTGTTAACCTACACTTTTCTGACTATGCTTCTTTTTACTTCACCCTTGAGGCTCGAGGACGAGCCTATAATGAAGGAGAGGGAAGTAAAATGCCCCAGAACGAGAAGCCCACCACAGAAGCCATGAACGAACACCACACAGAAACACCAAAGGAAAGGTCCACAGAACGAAAGGACCAGCTGACCGAGCCAGCCATTTCAGACAGCCCAAGCCCGCAGGGCTAAACAGCTCCAGGACACACCCATTTACCTTTTCTAAAACTGACCATTTTCCACACCTCACGTACACTAACCCCCTCGTGTCCTACACTCCTAACTACAAAGATGATGAACAGGAATATACATTCATATTAAAAACACCCATGCCTGTCCCGACGTTGAGCCAATGCCAACACATCAGACAGCCATAATTATATCTATGTATGTTCTTGCATCCGAGAAGTAGATGTTATATATCTTAGAAGTTAAAACACCCACGCTGTCCCTAGACCTCGTATATCATTTTCCATGACGAGTATAGATATATGTAACCCGTGCCCAGTCGCCCCTTGCACTGTTCCTCTAGTAACTAAGTATTAATATTAACATTCCCTAACATCTTGTCTTGCCAGACTAAGCTTCTGAAGACCCATCGCCCCATAAATCTATGTATGCAATCCTTAGGTTAAGTATTTTTATCCGCCATTGTGTTCACCTTTTTCCATTTACTTTCCACAATTGTCATACGTCTTCCCCTTGCCTCCTTCGTATCCACAGCCCACACTACGCCAATTTATTTCGTGTCTTACACCTCTTACCCCAACCAGAGATTGTATAAGATAACCTGGTTACCAGTATCTGTCATAAGTACCCCGAAACAATAACTAAGTACCCCTACGAACTGCCGCTGTGGGTGGTATTTTATATTTAATAGAAAACGCAGTTCCCAGGGCCAACTAATAGTATCCATAACCCTCTGACTGATCACATAACTCTATCTTTTCCAGACTCATATACCACCCCATAGTTGCATTCCCCGGTAGCATTTGGCTAACGTATTCTACTGCCTTTTCAAACTTCCATATCAATTGTAGCCTAATGCCACCCCCACGCCCAGGGACCTTAGGGGCAAAATTTCCCTGTAGCCCTTGAACTCCCCCCCCCCTCTCATTAAGACACCCGCGCTTCTCGACTCTTGTCCGACCTAGCCTCTCTCTCATACCTCTTGAAGATCCTTGAATTGTCCGTTACTAACGCTCTCCAACCTTTTATATATATACTCCTATCCAGCCTACCTTCACTTAGTAGGCCAGAACAACATTAGAACTTTACTAGCCCCTTGCATGCCATCTATTCTCTTACAACACATTCACAACCCTGCACCCAATGGTCGTCGGTGCGAGGCTAGCCGCCCCGCCAGTAACTAACTTCTATTGCCATACTTCCAGATAAATGTGGCAGAGTTAGCAACCCAGTCTCCACCATATCCAGCAAACCCTACAATTAACAACCAGCCGAGTAAAACCAGCTAGCTAAGGCACCTTCGGTTTTGGTATTAAAGACACTCACATCTGTCTCATACACAGAGGGTTATTACAAACACTGGTGATATGGCAAGCCCCTAGCCACAGCCGCCGGACGACTATCACAGAGAGAGGGCGCCCAGCTCCCCCTTTTTGCCCACCCGAGGAGGGAGACCCCCACCCCCGCGGAGGTATACCTGGCCCCTGTTTTGACTTTCGAGTCATTGCCAGGTAGCACAGGAATTCTTCCTATCAATGAACTAACCATGAATGACTAACACCTTTACTAACCTCTATTACCTCACAATAAACCATTTACTTTTCTTGCATGCTCTGATCACTAAATTAGCACCTCAGCTATACCATAGAATGAAGATTGAACAATCTAGAGAGACGCTCCTATCACAGCTGTCCCCATCCTCCTCGCAAAGTAGATCCAGTCTCTCTCCCCTAAATACGTCCAGTATAGCCAAAATAGTACCTCTTACTAAGGCTCAGTTATATGAAAATATAAAGGCTTCCTATCGCCCTGTGCCACAACTGTAAATACCATCTTACCTAGTCCCCATATCTATTGAGAGCTCAATTAAGTCCATAAGACTCGAGATCCCTACTGTCTACAGGGTCCAGAACCGAGCCTATAAATCTAACTCCCCGCCCCCAGTCAAATCAGTTGAAAGCTAGACACCAACCAGGGGTCACTACCCTGCAGTTAATTTCTAGCTCTGCCCTTGTGTTGTTCCGGAGTGAGATCCCAGAACCGGCAGACTCCGTGGCAGATTTGGATAGAAGGACCTGCCCACGTATTGAAGAACTTCACACATATGGCCCCCCTGGACGGCCGCGGAACCAGTCGTTAGCCCCCAACATCATGGACGCAAGATAACCAGGACCAGACCCATCAGATACTACCCAAGATTCCCTTTAGCAGTACTACATATTACTGTGCTGTTTTAGATTCACTAATTAATATTTCTACGAAGTGGCTAAGACCTTGCCCAGTGTAATTCATACTTAACCATTCCATTTGGGACGTACTAAGCGATCAGTGCTCTTTAATTAACAGGCGACCTTGACTCTCGTAATTACCTTATTCAGATATTAAAACTCTAGTGATATCTAACGTTCGCCCACTGATTTGCGTTCTATGTATTTCTGAGACAAGGATATAAAACTTAGATCAGTACCCCCTGAGGTTACTAGAATTCCCGTGCTCTAAAAATGCGTGTCTAATCTAGTCTGTGAACTACTACTTGTGCACCAGAGCTACCAGTAATAAATCTAACAGTGAATATGAATCTATAAGTAACATTGATGGTCTTCGGTATATAAACCTGTGAAATCAAAGCCAGTGATCAGAAGATTAATACCTGAACGTTGGAAGTGGGAGACTAGGCTCCATCCAGATCCACTTATGCTAGTGTTGTTCAATTCTATTATATTGTCTTACACAAGTATTCTGCAGTGGTATATCAATAAACGTGATCATGTAACTTGCTACCATGTGTTTCTTTGTGTTCTCTATTCCTCATATCTTGTATTGTGCATGCAGCCTTATATACCCAGTCAATTTAGAACTCGCATTACCCAAGTTAAACCTGTAGAAAAACAGGGCATAACAGTGAAGCTAGTGTTAGACTTGGCATACACCAAGGACCGTGCAAAAATAGCCGTCCTCTTAACGCACTTGGGAAAAGCCGTTTCCTTCGTTGCACCACAGGTAACCCCTGAACTCCCGTGGGACCAATTTAGACCCATGGTAATTGATGTCATTAGGCCATCACTAGGTACTTTCGTCACCTTTGCAAAAATTAAAAACATAAAGTTCGAAGGCAATCTAGATGCCACAATTGCCGCCATTAGTCAGCAAGTAGGAGCTGCATTCCCTGCTCTTCCCGTGGAGAAACAAAACCAATACATCTTTGTCCACCTCGTGCAAGTGTTACCCCCTGCCATCCTAGAACACTTCACTGAGCATGAACCCGTTGATTGCCCAAGAGATCTCATCGCCATCCGAAAATTTCTAGCGGCCCAACCCAAGACCAACACCCTAGCCGCCATAAAAAACCCTCCCACTCAACCGCAAATGCACAACAGATTTCGAGACCAACAAACTCTCCACCCCTAACACCGAAGCCTCACTACAACTCTGGCCAATCCCATTTTTTCCGGTCAAAATTCTTAACCAATAAATCCAAGAGAACTAACGAGTTGGTGCAAACAAAAGTGCTGAGAACATTAAAGACATTATTAAATTGCTACAAGAGAGTAAGGCTATGGGCTTACCCACTTTCGTGGCCATGGACCTAAAGGACCTACCACCTATATAATTTGATAGGATAGATGTGTCAGTGCTACTTAGTGAAATCAAGAACACCCAAATGGAAGTTAAATTACTGAGAGAGTGTACCACAGGTCAAAAAGAAACCATAGTGGACATAAGCAGTGTGGTTTCAAATGTAGCTGACAGAGTGAATAAGTTAGAAAATAACTCTACTAACGCTCCACCTCAACCACAGGCACAAGTGACACAACAACAGCAGCAGCATCTAGAACAACAGCATCAACAACAACCACCCATAGGCCTACAACACCACCACCAGAAACAGCAGGCTGAACTACAACAGCAACAGCTGCAACAACTCCAAACACAACAGCCCCAGCAACAACAGCGACCCATACAACAACAGCATCAACAGCAACAACAACAGCTGCAACAACCACAACAGCAGCAACAACCACAACAGCAGCAGCACCAGCAGGTGCAACAGCAACAACAGCAGGTGCAGCAGCAACAACAGCAGATGCAGCAGCAACAACAGCAGGTGCAGCAGCAACAACAGCAGCAGGTGCAGCAGCAACAACAGCAGCAGGTGCAGCAGCAACAACAGCAGGTGCAGCAGCAGCAACAGCATCAACAAAAACAACAACACCAGCGACAACTACAACAATCCAAACTAACCCAGCAGCAGCATTCATATCAAAGGCAACACCAGGTGTGGCAGCAGCAGCGACCACAACAGCAACAACACCGAACACAACAGCAATCTTTATCGTCGGCAACGAGAGAAGATAATACAGTGCCAGCTACACCATCCTCAAATTTACCTACACAAACTGAACCAAATGAAGGAGCCAATGCAAGGGAAAACCCATGGACTATGGTCAAATGGGTGAATGGCAAGCCTCGCTACTATAGGGAAGGCGAGCAGGTTCACCCTAGACCGAGAAACCAGCCAGGAATTAAAGGTAGGGTCAAGGATACTGGCCTCAATACCATCAAAAGGCCCCGACTAGCTAGGGTGTTTGCCACAGGATTCAACCCTAGTGTTACTGCTGAGAATCTCAAGACATACTTGGCTGATAATCTACATATAAATATAGAGGTAAGACAGCTGACCACCCTCTCCAGGTCCACTACCTGTGCCTCCTTTTGTATAACTAGCGAATGTCCAGATCCAGATGTTTTCATGAATCCTGACCTGTGGCCAGAAGATGCATATGTCAACTGGTACAGAGAACCAAGACAATATCCCAATGAGGAGAGTGCAGAGGCTTCTGGGACTTGGAGGCATCGCACACCACTATCCAACTCGCAGTAATGGAGGGGATACCAACAACAGCAGCAAGTATAAAAGTAACTTCATACAATTGCAGAGGACTCCCCAAAACAAAGAGGAATCTCCTGTTGCGACCTGACATCGTATCTACATTAAGGACCAGTGACATAGTCTGCCTTCAGGAAACCTGGTACACAAAACAGGACTTAGGTAATTTGAACATATTAGATAAAGATTTCCATGGGTACGGGGTCTCCACTACGGACACACGTGATGGTATTGTGGCAGGTCACCCCCCAGGGGGAGTTGCAATAATGTGGAGATCGTGCCTAGATAGTGTAATTAAAACCATTGAGACAAATTTAAGCTGGTGTGCGGGAATACAGCTGGAAGTGGGACACAGAAAATTTGCAATATTTTGTGTTTACTTACCGTATCAGTGTGCAGAAAATGAAGAACTTTATTTGGAAAAGTTAGGGGAGCTTGGTGGCCTAATTTCTGAATTAGAGATAACGTGTTACTCAGTGGTAGGTGATTGGAATGCTACCCCTCACGAGTTGGGTGGTTCCATGTTTGCTAAACATATGTTAAGGTTTTGTGAGGAGCAAGGTTTAATTTTGTCCTCCAAAAACCTACTTCCAGAAAATAGCTATACATATGTTAGTGAAGCATGGGAGACCAGGTCGTGGCTTGATCATGCAATCTCTAGCTCTGACTTTCATGACTCTATCTCAGAAATGGCCATAAGATACGACATTACGGATGACGACCACATACCTATAGAATTAACAATCCAAATTAATAAAGCACCGGAAATAACAGAAACTAGCAATAGCATCAAGGCAAAAGTTCCATGGAATGTAATCTCAAATGAAGAGTGCCAAATGTACTGTGATAAAACCAAGGACTTATTAAATAGGGTGCAATATGATGGTAATGGTGTAGCTCAATGCAGGGATCCAAAATGTAGTGATGCACAACACAGAAAGGACATTATTACATTTTACAATAGTATAATAGATTCTTTATCAAAAGCGGGGGAAAGTATTTTTAATAGCCGTAAATATAAGTCCTCATTCAATAAGCCAGGTTGGCAAGACTATGTGGCTGACCTGTATCAGGCCTCCAGAGATGCTAGGTCTCATTGGCTTGAAGTAGGTCAGCCTAGACAGGGGCCTATATTTGAACTTCACAAAAGAGCAAAGGCTAGGACCAAATATGCCATTAGATTTATTAAGCAAAATGAAAACCAATTAAGGAAGGAAGCCCTTGCAAAGAGTCTGGCAGAAAAGGATACTAACTGTTTTTGGAAGGACATCAGATCCATGCAAAATTGTAACACACCATTACCTGTCAGTGTTGAGGGGGTTACGGGTGAAGAGAACATTGCTGACTTATGGAAAACTCATTTTAAGGAACTACTTAACAGTGTAAACCAAAGGTCTACTAATGGTGCAATTCAATATGTGAAAGATAGTAATTATGAAGACATTAAAGTGACTGAAAGTGATCTTGAGAATGCCATAAGAAAACTTAACCTAAATAAAGCTTGTGGGCTGGATGGTATATATGCAGAACATCTTAAATATGCAGATAAGTTGTTAATAGATAAACTTAGTTCTTGCATCACCAGTCTATTTACGCATGGTGTCCTGCCGGAGTCTATGATATCCGTAATACTTGTTCCTGTCATTAAAGATAAATCAGGTAAAATTACAGCAAAAGACAACTACCGCCCAGTAGCACTTGCTAGTGTGGTGAGTAAGGTAGTTGAAATGATAATGCTAGAAAGAATGTCTGCATATATTGTCACCAGCAGCAATCAGTTTGGCTTTAAGAAAAATCACGGCACAGACCAATGCATATATGTGCTGAAAGAAGTGATTGATACATACAACAAACTAAATAGCTCAATTTTCTCTTGTTTTCTTGATGCAAGTAAAGCTTTTGATAGGGTGTGTCACAAAACCTTATTTGAAAAATTAGTTAACAGGGGAGTGCCTAGCTATATTGTTAGGATACTTATTTTCTGGTATGCTAATCAAAAAATGTGTGTAAGATGGGGCAACATCCTGTCAGGCTCTTTCGCCGTAACCAATGGTGTTAGGCAGGGGGGGATATTGTCTCCGTATCTTTTCAACGTCTACATGGATGATCTTAGTCTGGAGCTGAACAAGACTCGCACTGGGTGCTGTATTGGCAGCACCATTGTAAATCATCTCATGTATGCTGATGATCTAGCCTTAATCACGCCCTCTGGAGCAGGACTGGATAAATTATTAAGAGTATGTGAAAAATTTGGAATCGAACATTCAGTCAAATTTAATCCTATAAAGAGCAATATCATAATATTTAAATCTAACCTTCTATTGAAATCAAAGCTACCTAAATTCCATTTGTATGAAGAAATTATAGAAGAAGTAAGTAAAGTAAAGTATCTAGGACACTATATTTCATGTGATCGCTCAGATGATGAGGATATGGGTCGTCAGCGAAGGCAACTTTACATGCAGGGAAATTCAATATTAAGAAAATTTCATATGTGCACATGGGATACAAAAATAACATTGTTTTACGATTTATATGCAACTTCGAATCCTGCATATCAATCTAAGCATGTACACACATCCCAACTGCAACTCACGTAGGCTATGCATATGTGAATGGAAAGATTGTTCAACTCCTACTGCTCACCAATGTATACAGCACAACTATGGTGGAACTATAAGAAAATGACAGTGAATAGACTAAGTATCTCATATCACAATATCATGAAAATGTTTCTGGGGCTCTCAAAATATGAGAGTACAAGTACGCTATGTGCCTATATGAACTTACACTGTTACAAATCACTCATTAGAAAGCTAACATATAAATTCATTCAGCGCCTTAACACTTCTGAGAACAGGATCATTAAAATGCTACAAACTCCAAGCATAGTGTACACCTCCAGGATCCAGGCACACTGGAGGAAGTTGCTCTATATTTAACCTTAAGTAATGATTTCAGGTCTGCTACTCTACAGAATTAGCATACAGGTACTGATCCTCATAGTGCAGTACAGTACCGATATTCCTATACTGTACTGTAGCAACATACTGTACCGGAAGCTAAATGATGTGAGGCATGGTACTGTACACAATTAGGACAGTGGTTTTGGTAACACAGTAGTTTGATGACCACTGTTTTTGGTTGAGGCAGTGCTGTGAACTACATGATAGCAAGCTGGGTATTATTTAATTTCTTTTTATTTTATGTAGCCTATGTACAGTAGCTTATATATATTTATATATATTTATGTTACTGTAAGGTATATATGGACCCCAGTATGGTCCCCTCTGTACTGTGTGAGTCTGAAATAAAGTATTATTATTATATTATTATTATTATTATTAACTAACTCCACCCAGAAATCAGCTGGACGTTTTCTATCACGTCCAACCAAGAAGGATAAAAGTACAGGCCAACACCTAGTCATAATAAATCCTTTTGAGTTATAATAATAATAATAATAATAATAATAATAATAATATTTATTCAGTTAGCAATTTACAGAGTTGGTACCACATAGTATGTTACAAATATATATGACATGTACCAGCCTTGCATAATTCCAACTAAGGATAGCCCAATAAGGCCGTTAGGCGTATTTCCATTGGGGTCCTTGTGGGATTAGGTTAGCTGGGGAAATGGGGAGGATAAAGAAATAGATATTTAGATAAAGTATTTCTAGGGGGTTATTTTAAGATATCTTACATCCTATAGTAAATATCAGTAATCCGTAATCAGTAATCATTTCAGTTTGGTTTGTCTATCTCTTATGCCGTATTTAGTAGTAGACATAAGCTTGGTGCTCCCTTCTTGCAGCTGTCCAGTTCAGGTGTTCCTTCAGGCTACGTCTGAAGGAATACAGTGTTCTCTTTTCACGGACTGATTGGGGTAGGTCGTTCCAGTCTTTGATGGCAGTGAAGAAGAATGTTTGCTTACCCTGTCCTTGGATTCTCGGGACCTTAAAATTAAACATCCTGTTTCTTGTATTATGTCCACTCCTCTCATTTGCTTTAACAAAATCATTCTTTAGATACTCTGGAGCTCTGTCATAGAAAATTTTGAAGGCATTAGTGAGCCTGATTTTTTTGGCCCTGTCAGAGACATTGAGCATACCTAGTGACTGAAGTTGTTCCTGGCCAACATGTGATCTGGGTCCTAGGTTCAGCATGAACCTAACCATTTTATTTTGAGTGACCTGAAGTTTGTGCTGTGCTGATTTAGATGATGCAGAGTACCAGGATGACACAGAATAGTCAAAATGACATTGAACAAGCGCTTGGCAGAGGGTCTTTTTGGTCGCCGCGGGCAAGCATCCCACCTGTCTATACAGGTATTTTATACGTGCTCGACAGTACATGCATCTGAAACCTGATTGAAACTTATAGAATAGATAATTTTGTTTGAGGTAGTGTTCAATTTGGGTGTATACCGCTCTTTCAAGGATTTTAGATACAATACATAATATGCTAACTGGTCTGTAGTTGCCAACTTCTAGTTTATTTCCTTTCTTGAATAGAGGGGTTACAATAGCTTCCTTCAGTTCAGCAGGTACTGTGTTGGTGTTAATTGACAAGTTGATGATGTGGGTTAGGGGGCCTACTATACCAAGGGCTCCATCTCGTAGACATTTGGCAGGAATTTTGTCTGGTCCTGTGCTCTTATGTACATTTAGGTTAGACAGCTCGCCAAAAGTGTATTTTGGTGTAACATTTTGCAATCCAAATGTGTTCGGGTGTATGTCTTTATCTCTGTAGAAATTACGAAAGGTGGCCGTTGTTGTCGTGTATTTATTGAGAGGTTGAGGTAGGTTCTGTGCAAGTGTGTTTGCTATGGAAGTGAAGAAGGAGTTGAAGTAGGTTGAAATTTGTCGTTTATCGTGGCAAACCTGATCATTAATGGTGAGAGCAATATTAGTGTTAGACGAATCCCTTGTCTTGTTGCTGTAGCCTGTTGTTTTTAGGTGCCTCCATAGTTTCTTTGGGTTATTCTGATATTCCTCTGCCTTATTGTGAAAATAATGTAGGTAGTAGGGGTAGGCAGCCCCGCCCAGGGAAGTACTACCGCCAAGGTTTCGGGAGACTCAGGGAATAGCCTGAATTCCATTTTCTCTCCCAGGCCTTGGTAGCTGGATACATATCTTTCTGCCTTACACATCAGGGGTATCAGGAAAACCTTCTTTATATAACATACACATCCAACTTCACGACATTGCCCTACATCGCTATCCTCTATCCATAAAACACTACTCTTCCCACTACATATCATACATGCAACACCATACACTTACCTAATAAATATGGCAGTACAATTGTTAAGAGCAAACCTGGTGGTCCCTCGGATATCCATCCCCGGCAGGGTTGGGTCATTGACACAGGGCCCTCCCGGTCGTCATCATGCGACTGTGTCAAGAGCATTGCAACATCCCAAAGCTGCTCGTCGGTGCAGCTTTTTCTTTAGTAATATAAGGGTACTTCACTCTAACATCAATTCTGTACACCAATTTCTTCAAGCAGAATCCCCTAGTCTCCTTTTTTTGACAGAGACTCAAGTAACATCCACATCTGACACGTCTAGATTTAATTTTCCAGGTTATCAACTGCTCCAAAATTTCAGACCTAAAGGAGGTGTATGTTGCTTCGCAAAATCTGAAATTGCCCTGGAGGTTTCAATTGTTTCAATTGTCCCTATTTTGATTATTCTATATACAAATTAATTTCTGCTGGTAAATTTAAATACATATGTTGCATCTACCGTTCCCCAAATACTCCTCCAGAGCAAAGTCTTTTTGATTCTCTGTCCTCACAACTCAGTGTCCTCAACTTAAATGCTTCTTCTGAAATCACTGTGTTGGGTGATTTTAATGTCCATAATGTTGAATGGCTCACTCATTCAGCCAGGACTGATGATGCTGGTCTTGAATGTGAGCTATTTGCAGACTCATTTAATCTCACTCAACTAGTCAACCAACCCACCCGTGTACCAGATAATCCTAATCATAATTCCCACCTACTGGACTTATTTTAACAACCAATTCAGAAAATTATGATGTTACAGTGAGGTCCCCGCTTGGATCTTCTGATCACTGTCTGATACAGGCCACCTGTCTATCACCTACCACACCTTCCCACTCTGAACCTGTTTTGGTGACTAAATGGCATTACGATAGGGCAGACTGGGAGGGTCTTCAAGGTTTCTTTATTGATATTCCCTGGACCTCTTTCTTTTCTAATGATGCACACTCCACCTTGAGCCACATACAAGATTTTGTAAAAATTGGAATGGAAAATTTTATTCCTCATCAAAAGTACAGTAAAAGATCTAATTCACCTAAATGGTTTGACCATAATTGTGCTAGAGTAACTGAACAAAAAGCAATAGCCTACAATGCATACACAAGATCAAAAACACATGAAGCCTTTAATTACTTTAGAAACATCAGAAATCATGCCAAAACTGTATTAAACCTAACTAAATCAAACTTTCTCCACAAGCAGGCAAATAAACTTCTAAATAATCCAAATGATAACACAATATTTTGGTCTACTCTTAATTCATTCAAATCCAACTTCACTACTGCTTCATCCATTCCACCATTAAAATCTCCGACTGGCAATCTTGTAAGTGACCCAAGAGGTAAAGCTAACCTTCTTGCAGATATTTTCTCCACCAACTCAACCTTAGATGAAATAAATCAAGATGTCCCTGTACTTAATTTTAATTCGCCTGAAATTCCCTCACTTAAGATCCACACCAGACATGTCAAAACTATTTTGCAGAATCTCTCAGTAGATAAGGCTCCTGGTCCAGATGAAATTCCTCCAATAGTACTTAAGAATTGCTCCTTGGTGCTCGGTTCTGTATTGGCAAAAAAATTCCGTCTGTGTACTCATACCTCATGCTTCCCAGTACCCTGGAAAGAAGCAAACATTCATCCAGTTCCTAAAAAAGGTGCCTCTTCAGATCCATCAAACTACAGACCAATAGCTATAACTTCCACTCTTGGTAAAGTCTTTGAAATTATATTAAATAATCACATAATTAAGCATCTTGAGAATAATTAATCAGTGATAGGCAATATGGTTTTAGACGATGTCGATCAACTGCAGACATTCTTTGCCTTCTTAAGCATCAAATCAACCAAGCTACAGACCAACATGGTGAAACACATACAATAGCACTGGATATATCAAATGCATTTGATAGAGTCTGGCATCAATCCTTATTGTCGAAGATGTCACACTATGGCCTTGCATCATTAGTTCCACTAATTTCTTCTTATCTTCATAACAGAAAAATATGTGTAATGGTAGATGGCCTTTATTCTCAATTTCACTCAATAAATGCTGGTGTTCCCCAGGGATCAGTTTTGGCCCCAATTCTGTTCCTCATTCATATCAATGATCTCATATCTACCACTCATAATCCAATACATTCCTACGCAGATGACTCAACACTCCACAGTTCCTTCACATTTACCAATTCTTTCACCCAACCCGATCTTATAAATTCAAAAATAAACACTGCAATTTCTCTGAACCAGGACCTTTCTAGAATTAATGGATGGGGACAAAAGAATCTAGTTTCCTTTAATGCACAGAAAACCAAGTACATTCAATTTCATAACCGACAGAATCTCACTGACTCCATATATTTTTTAATGATGTAAATATTCCCACTTCCCCTAGTATTGACATTCTCGGTGTAACATTAACTACTAACTTGAGCTGGACACATTATGTTAGAAGCATTGCTAAGAATGCCTCTAAAAACTGGGACTCCTGTACAGAGTTCGAGAATTCTTCACTGACGAGCAGTTGGCCGTAATATATAAAAGTCATGTGCGTTCTCAGATGGATTACTGTTCACCTCTGTGGGGTGGAAGTGGAGTGGTTGCATTGAGGCAGTTGGAAAAAATTCAAAATAAAGCTATTAGATTAATCAATAACCCTGCAATCACACAGGACCTTCCTACATTATCCATACGAAGAAACGTTGCATCCCTTGCATTATTCTACAGATATTTTCACAGCAATTGTTCCGAGGAACTTGCTTCAATTGTGCCGCCTCTCCACATCTTTCCCCGTAGAACTAGGGCAGCTGAGAGCGCCCATGAATTTACACTTTCTCCTCCACAATGCAGAACTTCTGCTTATCAGAATTCATTTATCCCCAGAGCTACTACTCTTTGGAATTCACTTCCCTCGAATTGCTTTCCACAAACTTACAATTTACAAATGTTTAAATCCAGTTGTTACAAACATTTTATGAATGGAGGATGCCTTTAGGCACATGGACCTTTTTGTTTTATCTGTGTTTTTCCTTCCTCCGTTCATTGTCTCTTAAAAAAAAAAAAAAAAATTAGTTTTCGCTGATTTCATTTTCCTACTTAGTTTATTCCTGGCCCTGTTGAACTCATGTTTCAGACCTTGATCCTGTCTATGTTTCGCTAGCCTTTTTAACAGATTGTCTCTGTGTTCCAGATGGTGTAGTATGTCATTGTTGATCCATGGGTCTGACCTTGCTTTAATTCGTATGTCTTTCAGAGGAGCTATTTCGTCTAGGATGTTTGTGATGATGGTTCTGAAGCCAACCCATGCGTCATTAACGTTTGTACTTCCAAACACTGGAGACCAGTCTGTATTCCATAAAATGTCCAGAAATGTTTCCTTGTTGTAGTTTCTGAGTGACCTTGTTTTGATAACCTTGTGATTCTCTAGGGTAATTTTTGTGGTTTCCGTTAAAGGCATGCAATCCCAATTGCCGCATGCACGACATCAGGGACTCTGCCCAGTCCCAAAATATAATCTCTTACCACACTCCTCCTCCCTCACATCACTCTCCTCCGCCACTGTACATGACTTCACTTCGCTGCTCCACCTCACCACCCACATCATCTCTTCCACCACTTAAAAGAACACACTAACGTCTCTCTCCCACAGCCTCTCCAAACATTGCAAATCCTGTTTTCCACAAATATACCAATTCCGCCTCATCCAACTCCTCCTCACCCTCTGAACATTTTCCTTCCCCCGCATCTCATTTTTTCACGCCCCAATACATACATTCACTCCGCATATCCCATTCATCAGACCCCAACACCGTCAATCAACGGACACAAGTACCAGCTCCGCCCACTTTCAACAACTCTACCATTTTTCGCAACAAACAACCTCATCACCAACGCTTCTCCACCTCACCTCCTCCATCACATAAAAGAAATCGCCAACATCCCTCTTCCGCCATCTCTCCACCCAACCTACACCCCATTTCCCACCAATCTATCACCCCACATTTGGGTTCCCTCGTCGCCCCAATTACAAATATCGACGAAATCCAGTATGAAGGGAACCGAGACGCCACCCTTGCAAACCTATATTTATTAGTGGCCCCTCCATCATTGACGAACATGCCTATTACATAAGGCATCCTCTTCAAACACTAATCCGCCGTAGTTTGAATCTACCGCGCAGAGCATTTAAAATCTGAGGAGCCTTCATCATGAGCGCACGCGACCTCACTCATGGCTTCAGTCATTATGAATTGGGTTCTCACTACGAAAAAACTTCGTAAAAAATAAAAACAAAAAGAAAATAAGAATAACTATCCAATAAGCTTTCCATCATATCGTGGATGTACTTGTGAGGATCTTTGACCAGACGCTGATTCAGGCGTCATTCTTCCTTCTCTGCTCTGCGGTCAACCGGCCCGGACGTGTCTCTCCACGTTCCGCTGGTTCCGCATTTGCTGCGTCCCTAGTGAGTTTTTTCTCATTTGTTTACTCCGGGATGTATCGAGTAAGGTTAGGATATGCGTAGCAGGAGTGTCCTGGGCTAGTTGCCCGCAGTGCAGTGTATTTTGGGTCGTGTGTTTGGGGCATCTATTTCGGATGTATCCTCGTGGTCCTGTTGTGGACAGGTGAACTTTTTCACAGTTAGCTAGTTTTGTGATGCAGGCGGCTTTCTTTACGCGTTATTGCTTCCTTTTATCTTTCTGATGAGGTAGCGTATTTTTGCTGACGTTCCCAGCGTATTTTTCTTCACTTAGTGAAGTTTTTTCTGGGTCCCGAGTCAGTTCTTCCCTTTGCCGGAAGTATTTGCTACAGTGGTGTGTTGGCGGTGGTTCCTGTTGTGATATAATTCAGTGCTTTTTGTTTATATTCCGACATGTTACTGTTATCCGTCTGCCTAGGCCTAGCCAGCCTCTCGTAGCTTTTCCACTTATACAAGTGTTATTGATTTATTTTCTAAATATGTACTACTGTGTCATGTGTGTCCTGGTTTAGTTGTGTATTGGCTAATTCCACGGACTATTTATGTGTCCTGGGTTAGTTGTGTTTTGTCTAATTCCACGGACTATGTTGGGCCCGGCGTTAGTTGTGTTTTGGCTACGCCTCGGTCCGGTGTTGCGTTCAGATGGTATCTGGACGGGGTGGGTTTTTTCCGGCGGGTTTTTCTCGGTTTCACCTTGATAACCCCGGCTGGTTGCCGAGTTTTGGCCACGCGTGGTTTAAAACAGACTTGTTTCCCCGGCGAGTGGGTGTCTGTGGCTCCCCAGGACTGCGTCTCTTGGGTGCCTGTTTCAGGCTCCTTATGATTCCCGGCGGATTGGCTGTACCCATCTAACAGTGTTCATACGGACACGTGTTGTTTGTAGTTTTTTCGGTTTTGCAAAGCCGATATAAAACTTTGCTGTTGTTGTATTTCCTCCCCGGCGATCTTTTACAAAGAAGTGGGGATAGGAACAATTGGGGTTAACTTTTAAACTTTATATCACCCAGCGGGTGCAACCTGGAAGGGGGGGATGACCGAATTTGCAAAATTCAGTTTAGTTGACCAGACAATTGAGGTATGCATTGTGTATCGCCTCCTTCAACATACGGCGCTTTAGGGCACAATTGGGGTTAACGTTTTTTAAACTAATATTCACACCCGGCGGGTGCTCCTTGGAAGGGTGGGAATAACGAATTTACAATTCAGTTAGTTAACCAGACAATTGAGGGATACGTTTTGTATCGCCGCCTTCAACATACGGCGATCTTAAAAGATACTTCGGGAGAAGTTAGATCTCGTATATTTGTCAGGCTTCCCAGTTTTTGATCTACGAGATAATTCGGGGGCCGGCGTCTTTTTTAGTTTTTTTTTTTCCAAAATTGAATCTTGAAACAAACACCACCGGAAAGACTTAATCAGTTATAAACGCCATGCTGGTCTTTATATACTAGGTCAGAGGGTATTCATAAATCTTTTGGTATTATTAAGATATTCTGAAATCTTTTACTTAGGAAACCCCACCGCGTAGCGAGCTGTAGTCGTTGAGTATTACGTCTCGTTACCCGGCGGGTTATTTAACACTTGTGTGCGAACATGTTTGGGTTAACCTTATGAGCATTAATTCCTGGAAATTTTTTTTTTTCCAGAGCTGGGTCCCGGCGGGTCTATGCAGAACCTGGAGTAAGTATCCCACCAGTCTCTGTCATGGCTACCTTTGCCCCGGTTTTTGCTTTATGCATTACGCCCTCCTGTTCAGGTATCCCTATTTTTGCGCACACCCTTTGTATAAAATGTGTTAAAATGTCTCGTTTGCTGTGAGTTACCTTTCCGGCGTTTTTTCTCGTTGCTCCGAGAACACCGTTTTTGTTTACCGAATTTTAGTCAGGATGGCTCAAAATAGGTAAGTTACCCCGACGAGTTTGGTCGCTTGAGGGCTCATAAGAAACTGCGTTTTCTGTGGTCGAGCCTGGGATCAGGCTTCCTGTGTTATTCATTGCTTTATGCATTACGCCCTCCTGTAATGTATAGTTTAGTGTGGGTTACCTTTCCGGCATTTTTTCTCGTTGCTCCGAGAACACCGTTTTTGTTTAACGAGTTTTTAGTCAGGATGGCTAAAATAGGTAAGTTACCCCGACGAGTTTGGTCGCTTGAGGGCTCATCAGAAACTGCATTTTCTATGGTCGAGCCTGGGATCAGGCTTCCTGGGTTATTCCTGTCGAGGGGGGCTCCACACAGTTTTCTAGGTGATCAGGCTGACACCTGTTGGACTTGGTTTTCTCTGCTTTTCAAATTGAAACAATGCTGTCTGTTTGTTTGGTCTTTACCTCCCGGCGACCTTTTTACAAAGAGGTCTGGGGCAGGTATAACTGGTTTGACATTGCATATAAAACCCGGCGGTTGTACCTTCGGGTGGTTATATTAACGGATTTGCGATTCGAGATAATTTGCCAAACAAATGATTGATAC
Organism: Paralithodes platypus; assembly: GCA_032716605.1. NCBI lineage: Eukaryota > Metazoa > Arthropoda > Malacostraca > Decapoda > Lithodidae > Paralithodes > Paralithodes platypus. Next base: position 84,019,519 of record CM064487.1, read on the forward strand.
AATAGGGTATCACGGCCTTCAAGACGGCGATCTATGAGGGCTTCTGGGAGAAGCCGGATTAGAGATTAAGGTAGGCTTAGACTTTTTATGGGATAAAAAGATGCCTGAATCTTACTAGTGTTTCAAGTGTCAAGGGATACTTGAAAGACTTCATCTTTAATAAAGATATGCTTCATCTTTATGAGGATTAAGAAATTATGCTTAATTCTTTTGGACAGGTAAAAGATATGCTGAAATCTTTAATAAGCCATCGAAACAATGCCGTTTGTTTGTTTAGTCTTTCCCTCCCGGCGACCTTTTTACAAAGAGGTCTGGGGCAGGTACAATTGGTTTGACATTGCAGATAAAACCCGGCGGTTGTACCTTTGGGTGGTTATATTAACTGATTTGCAATTCGCGATATTTGTATTTCCTCCCCGGCGATCTTTTACAAAGAAGTGGGGTTAGGAACAATTGGGGTTAACTTTTAAAACTTTAAATCACCCGGCGGGTGCAACCTGGAAGGGTGGGATGCCCGAATTTGCAAAATTCAGTTTAGTTGACCAGACAATTGAGGGATGCATTGTGTATCGCCTCCTTCAACATACGGCGCTTTAGGGCACAATTGGGGTTAACGTTTTTTCAACTAATATTCACCCGGCGGGTGCTCCTTGGAGGAATGGGAATAACGAATTTACAATTCAGTTAGTTAACCAGACAATTGAGGGATACGTTTTGTATCACCGCCTTCATCATACGGCGATCTAAAACGATGCTTCGGGAGAAGTTAGATCTCGTATATTTGTCAGGCTTCCCAGTTTTTTGATCTACGAGATAATTCGGGGGCCGGCGTCTTTTTTAGGTGGGTTTTTTCCAAAATTGAATCTTGAAACAAACACCACCGGAAAGACTTAATCAGTTATAAACACCATGCTGGTCTTTATATATTATGTCAAGAGGGTATTCATAAATCTTTTGGACAAATTAAGGTATTCTGAAATCTTTTACTTAGGAAACCCCACCGCGTAGCAGGCTGTAGTCGTTGAGTATTACGTCTCGTTACACGGCGGGTTATTTAACACTTGTGTGCGAACATGTTTGGGTTAACCTTATGAGCATTAATTCCTGGAAATTTGCTTTTTCCAGAGCTGGGCCCCGGCGGGTCTATGCAGACCCTGGAGTTAGTATCCCACCAGTCTCTGTCATGGCTACCTTTGCCCCGGTTTTTGGCTTTATGCATTACGCCCTCCGGTTCAGGTATCCCTATTTTTGCACACACCCTTTGTATAAAAGGTGTTAAAATGTCTCGTTTGGTGTGGGTTACCTTTCCGGCGTTTTTTCTCGTTGCTCCGAGAACAACGTTTTTGTTTACCTAGTTTTAGTCAGGATGGTTCAATATAGGTAAGTTACCCCGACGAGTTTGGTCGCTTGAGGGCTCATAAGAAACTGCGTTTTCTGTGGTCGAGCCTGGGATCAGGCCTCCTGTGTTAGTCATTGCTTTATGCATTACGCCCTCCTGTCATGTATAGTTTAGAGTGGGTTACCTTTCCGGCATTTTTCTCGTTGCTCCGAGGACACCGTTTTTGTTTACCAAGTTTTAGTCAGGATGGCTAAAATAGGTAAGTTACCCCGACGAGTTTGGTCGCTTGAGGGCTCATCAGAAACTGCGTTTTCTATGATCAAGCCTGGGATCAGGCTTCCTGGGTTATACCCGTCGAGGGGGGCTCCACACAATTTTCTAGGTGATAAGGCTGACACCTGTTGGACTTAGTTTTCTCTGCTTTTCAAAGCCATTGAAACATTGCTGTCTGTTTGTTTGGTCTTTACCTCCCGGCGACCTTTTTACAAAGAGGTCTGGGGCAGGTATAATTGGTTTGACATTGCATATAATATCCGGCGGTTGTACCTTTGAGTGGTTATATTAACGGTTTTGCGATTCAAGATAATTTGCCAAACAATTGAAAGTGTAAAGGGATACTTGAAAGACTTCATCTTTAATAAAGATATGCTTCATCTTTATGAGGATTAAGAAGTTATGCTTAATTCTTTTGGACGGGTAAAAGATATGCTGAAATCCTTAATAAGCCATTGAAACAATGCCGTTTGTTTGTTTAGTCTTTCCCTCTCGGCGACCTTTTTACAAAGAGGTCTGGGGCAGGTACAATTGGTTTGACATTGCATATAAAACCCGGCGGTTGTACCATTGGGTGGTTATATTAACTGATTTGCAATTCGCGATATTTTGCCAAACAATTGATTGATACAATAGGGTGTCACGGCCTTCAAGACAGCGATCTATGAGGGCTTCTGGGAGAAGCCAGATTAGAGATTAAGATAGGCTTAGACTTTTTATAGGATAAAAAGATGCCGGAATCTTGCTAGTGTTTCAAGTGTAAAGGGATACTGGCAAGACTTCATCTTTAATAAAGATATGCTTCATCTTTATGAGGGTTCAGAAGATATGCTTAAATCTTCTGGACGGGTCAAGATATGCTGAAATCTTTAATATGAAACTAAAGGGACAACGAAAAGTAGTGATGGAGTGCTACGGTTCGTTGACCGGCGGTTTTGAGGCACATATTTTGTACCATTTTTTGGGGGTAACCCTCTGAGCATTAATCCCCGGAAATTTCTCTTTCCAGGGCGGAGTACCGGTGTTGCACCAGGTGACCAGGTAGTTCACGGGGGCGGGGTAGTTTTCTCCCAGTCTCTGTCGTGTCGGCACTTGAACCTCTCATTGCGGTATGTTCAACGCCGTTAAGCTCAGGTAGCCCTATCTTATTTCTATTTGTTAATGAAATATTTAATAGTTGAATCATAATAAACATATATATTTTCTATGATTATATTATGATAATATTATGTTTATTGATAGTAATTTATTTTAATACACTTAAAATATAAATTACCTTAATTAGTATACTTTCTGATTTTGCTCCCCAGCTCTACTTTCAATGTGTTAACGAGCTATGGGAGTTTTTAATTATCATAAACCTTTACGGGACTCGGACGAGGGCTCCCATTCAGGGAGTATACCGAGCTCGCAAGCGAGGGACAGCCACAGCCAAGGTGTATGGCGATACTCACAGTCATACCTCACCCGCCGGCCGATAACGCCGGCGGACGAACCTAACGCTCTGATGACGGACGAGAATAGGTTGATTTACATTTATCTATTTTCAGCCGCCAGACGAGTCTCTAATGTGCCACGTAGTCCACAAACTACAGGATTAGCGAGGCGTTGTCTCGCTAATCGCGCCCCTGTGGCCGACGCAGTGGGGTACCAGCATTTGAACACGTGGTGCCCGCACCCAGTGTCACTCCTGGTCGGGTTGTTCCACTTAGAACACAGTTGGAAACCTAGAAACCTCGCGGACTTGTTCATTTTGGACAGTCAGGAGGCCAAGTGGCTAGCACCATCTGGTAGCGACGTGACCAAGATATTCACGAATCATTATACCCAGTCTACAAAGCGACAGTTTCCATCGCATTGGCAAGCTTGTACGTCTCGGATTCTTCGAACAATACGAACTGTGCCCCCGGTGGCGTGGGTTGTTTATTATTTAATTTATCTGTTCATGCAGAAACATTTATCTGAAAGTGATTTATGTGGGCAGGTTTTAAACTCCGCCCACCTTCCCCGTCGGCTCAGGCCTACATGGTCTCTGGACAAAGCATCGTCGCATTAGTTTTTTAATTATTTATATTATCTGTTTGAGCAGAAACGTTTATCTGTGGTAATGTTAAAAAATTACTTAACTGCGATTAAAGTGCCCTTTTTAGACCTTACAGGTCTCTCCATACCGGTAGCGGAGGAAACAGGTTTTATGAGGGCATGTTTTAAACTCCGCCCACCTCCCCGTCAGCTCATGCCTACTTGGTCTCTGGACAAGGCATTGTCTTTACTTCACTCTCGTCTGTACCAAAATACTGCAGATTTTGCATTACCCTTTACAAAAGGCTGTATTCCTTTTGGCTTTGGCCATCGGGAACAGAGTGTCTGAGCTGGCGGCGATGAGCAACACACCTAATTGCCTTAGGTTTGGTAGACTTAATGAATGTATTCACATTGCACCTTCCCCGGGATTTGTAGCCAAGACTGAGCACAGTGCACACATGTTTTCTGAGTTCACGGTGCCGGCGTTAAAAAGGGGAAAGGTGCACCATTTCTATGGCCAGTGCAAGCTCTAACCAAATATTTGAGAGTGGCTCCTCTAACCCCCAAACTGCTTTGTGGGTAGCGAGTACGGGTAAACGCTTACTGAAACGAAGATTAGCTTCTCTTCTGGTCGAAGTCATTAAAGAGAGTAATCCCGGCGTTGTGGGTAGGGCCCACGATTTACGCAAATGGGCAACCTCTTTACGTTTCCTGAAGAACTTTTCAGTAGAAGATCTTTCGTCCACACAGTTGTGGGCGTCTAATCATACGTTTTTGACTAGATACTTGTCAGTTGCTCTAGACAAACCTTCCTTACTATGAATAGCTTTAAGGCAGAGGGTCTAGGTGGCCCTTCAGTCACTTTTGTTTACTTTCAAGGAAAAAGGGGGGGGGGGGTGCAGTCAGTGTAACATAGGACACCCTAGACCCCGCCGGAATGTAAGAGCTGTGATACAATTTATGGATAATGTGATATGAAAATTTCTCTGCGAGAAATTGTGCTAGTACAATGTTAGTACAAACAACGGGGTTGTTATAGTAGTTTTAGCTGTGAAAGCAATTTAGTATTAAACAGTGGAGATCTTTTGCAAATTATTTCCACGAATATTATGGGGTTTATTATGTGCACATGTAAAACTTATAACTTGTTATTTTTGTCACCACTCGTTGAGTGGGGTGCCTTTGTAACTACAGATCTGTTCACAGAATCTCCAGAGTTACCCTTTTTTGTCAAGCAGGCTTCTTTGAAGCACGCACCTGCTTGAACCCCTTTTTTGTATATATATGGGCTGCGCCGTATTTATATATATTTTCAAAGTAAGAATACTATGAGGTTGTTTGATTATCTGCTTTTCTAGAGTTATGATATGATTACGAATGTCCCCCTCCAGTCTTAGAAATCAGGCATGTTCGTCAATGATGGAGGGGCCACTAATAAATTATAGGTTTGACTCCTGTAAGGAGATAAAGAAAACCTAATATTTAGTAGTGGCCCCGTAATCATTGACGACTGGGGCCCTCCCGACCATCCCCTTCCCATTCGTTGATGTATTAAGGATTTTGGTTTACTTGATATGTCAGTGAAGGAAGAATGACGCCTGAATCAGCGTCTGGTCAAAGATCCTCACAAGTACATCCACGATATGATGGAAAGCTTATTGGATAGTTATTCTTATTTTCTTTTTGTTTTTATTTTTTACGAAGTTTTTTCGTAGTGAGAACCCAATTCATAATGACTGAAGCCATGAGTGAGGTCGCGTGCGCTCATGATGAAGGCTCCTCAGATTTTAAATGCTCTGCGCGGTAGATTCAAACTACGGCGGATTAGTGTTTGAAGAGGATGCCTTATGTAATAGGCATGTTCGTCAATGATTACGGGGCCACTACTAAATATTAGGTTTTCTTTATCTCCTTACAGGAGTCAAACCTATAATCTACTGTATATGTAAAGAATACGTGTAAAATCCAAACTGATCAACAAGAACAGCAGGTTTTCCAGGCCTTGTTAAGAATCCTTCCCTTGTACATCTGGCATAATTTCCTCATCCATGGCCAGACAAACTTCCAACAGAATATTCACACCATCAGGGACATGTTGAAACCGCACTACCAAACACCTGCCCTGATTCCTCACCAACCTACAACCCCTAATGCTCCCTTCTTGACACCGCTTCAAAACCCACAACCTGTCGCACCCTGAACTCTTATCAACCTTAATCAACCCCGTCCAAACCTCAACTTCTCCCGTCCTGCCATAAACACAAACCCCCCAGTTTGCTACATCAACAGTTCTACTACCTCTAGCCAACCCCAACTCAACTTCACATCTCACCATTCCTAATCCATCATCCTGTCATACCTTACCTTCCCCTCTACCTCAGAAAAACCAAACCTCAGTCAAAGTGCCAGACAATTCCAAACCACCACTGACATCTCCATCTACAACCCCACGCTCAAAACTACCATCTCGATCACTAAATCCTCAAACCACAACCTCAACAAGCCTCCAAGAAAAAAACTAAAGTTTTTCCCCACCTATCCCCGCTCACACCTCTATCCACACGATTTTCTCACCAAATTCAGCTCCTCCATTAGCTTACATGAAGATATATCCTCAAATCCCTCTTCCAAATTCTCTCCACCCATATCCACTACCATCTACAAGAAATCCACCAACACCTCCTCAATCAAATCCTCCACACCCTGTGAACACCTTCCGCACCCATTATCACCCAAGAAAAATCACATACCGCCCACTTCAAATTCAACACAACTCCAACAACCCCCACAAGTTTTTCATTCTCAAATCCTACCAACTTCACCCCACCTCAAACACAAAACTCTTCCACAACAAACTCTCCAACTCTGTTTTCAAACCCCATCTCCGTCCCTTCTCCATCACCACCCCACATCCTGACCCTCAAAACAACCATCCTCATCAAATCATCAACAAATCTCAACCTCAATCACTCCTAACAATCCCACCGCTGCCACCAATGAAATACTGGGTGCGAAGGGAATTTAACCCTCCTGAAAACTCCGCAGGTTTTGAGATGCCTGGTGTGGGGTTCGAACCCTGGTTAGTAACCATATCACCCCAGTAGGTCAACCAGACCCGCACGCTAACCCACTGTACAACCACAGACGTACAATAGGATAGTAACCTTAGTTCTCCTTGAAAGAACCAGGTGATAGTCTCGTGGTGATTCACGTGATGGGTTTTTAGACTTCGCCATCAACGACTATTTTACACTATCCAGATGTCAACTCGGGTAGTACAGTATTGGGGTTGCGGGATTTTTTCGAGAGCATTACAATTGTTAATTATGAAAACTTGGTATTAATATGAAGCAAATATATACTGTACATATATATGTATACACACACATCACACAATCACATACAAATATATATATTATAGGTTTGACTCCTGTAAGGATATAAAGAAAACCTAATATTTAGTAGTGGCCCCGTAATCATTGACGAACATGCCTATTACATAAGGCATCCTCTTCAAACACTAATCCGCCGTAGTTTGAATCTACCGCGCAGAGCATTTAAAATCTGAGGAGCCTTCATCATGAGCACACGCGACCTCACTCATGGCTTCAGTCATTATGAATTGGGTTCTCACTACGAAAAAAACTTCGTAAAAAATTAAAAACAAAAAGAAAATAAGAATAAGTATCCAATAAGCTTTCCATCATATCGTGGATGTACTTGTGTGGATCTTTGACCAGACGCTGATTCAGGCGTCATTCTTCCTTCGCTGACATATCAAGTAAACCAAAATCCTTAATACATCAACGAATGGGAAGGGGATGGTCGGGAGGGCCCCAGTCGTCAATGATTACGGGGCCACTACTAAATATTAGGTTTTCTTTATCTCCTTACAGGAATCAAACCTATAATTTATTAGTGGCCCCTCCATCATTGACGAACATGCCTGATTTCTAAGACTGGAGGGGGACATTCGTAATCATATCATAACTCTAGAAAAGCAGATAATCAAACAACCACATAGTATTCTTACTTTTGTAAAAAAGAGATATTCGGGTGCATAAACTTTATACAGCCTAAATCTTCAAAAAGGGGTACAAGCAGGAGCGTGCTTCAAAGAAGCCTGCTTGAAAAAGGGTTAACTCTGAGATTCTGAGCACAGATCTGCTAGTTAAGAAGGCACCCCACTTAAAGTAAGTGGGGAAAACTAAAAACTTATAAGTTTACATGTGCACATATAAACCCCATTAACTAGTGGATATATTCCTAAAAATATAACCAAACATAAATGAATTCTTGTACATTCGTAGAAGTACTGAACTCGTGTACTGATGCAGAAGTAATTACTGCAAAAGTAAAAGTCGTAGTGGCCACTACCGAGATTTCTCAAAAATCTATTGCTTCACAGCCAAAGCTACTTACAACAAGAATTGTTGTAACACTACTATTGGCCTTTAGCACAATTTCCTGCAATGAATACTACAGAGAAATTTTATAATACAATGCCTACAACCAGTATCACAGCTCGTATGTTCCGAACACATACTCCGGAGGGGTCTAGGGTGTCCTATGTCACACTGACTGCAACCCCCCCCCCCCTTTTTCTTGAAATTAAACAAAACGTGACTAAAAGGGCCACCTAGACCCTCTGCCGTAAAGCTATACATGGCAAGGAAGGTTTGTCCAGAGCTACTGAAAAGTATCAAGGCAAAAACTCCTGAAACAGCCCACAACTGTGTGGACGTAATAACTTCCACCGAAAGATTATTAAGGAAACGTAAAGAGGCTGTCCCCTTGCGTAAATCGTGGGTCTGTTACGGCTGGATCGGCAATACATATTCGGGATTCTTGATCGTAGGACAGAAATGGCTTAAGTGACAACGACACGCTCGATTCCAGTCCCAAATACTATATGCTCCAGACAACAAAAGCACCAACGCCCTACAGAGTTATCGTCTACGGTAACGAGGTACCTTAACTCGGCGAAAGTGTACAACAGGGGTAGGCTATGAGGCTAAACTCCCTCAGACATTTATAGGTTACGTTATTACTAAAGAAATGCAATACTCAAGAAACTACGTTAATATTAAGCCTCTAATAATGTAGAATAGAAGCAGGCTAAAGGTATGACAGTGAAATGCTAAATGACAAATGTACACGCCTACTTGAAAGCGTGTGCACTACAATAACTGTCCCCTACTAACATGCACTAGCATGTAGCATACAAGATGTTCATGATCCAGTAGATACCTAATAATACACATGGGAGGAACATAAATAGTAGTCACTTATTATAATAATGAATCTATACTTGGAATAACTAAAAGGTTGCAGGCAACAGTACTGCGCCGGTAGCCTACTACCGCATAGGCTACTTCGCTTCTCTCACTCTGTCTCCCCTCCGAGTCCGTATGCGCCCTACGCAACAGAACTCCGGACACAGCAGCAAAACGACAGTGCAGTTAATTGATACATGAAAGTATTAATAGTGTTGTCTTGTGTGTGAGTAATGTGTATTGTAAAGGGTTACATACATATACTTAAAGAGAGCTGCAATGCATAGTAAAATAAAGATATATCCCACTCATCATCCCCATGTGTTCTAGCTAGCAGGCCAAGTCACAGGAACAACGATTCCCAGCACCGAAAGCGAGAACCCAGGAGAAGACTGTGGAGAACACAAGGACAGATAAATTACGTTACTCTACTATACCGGCACTACAAGCGAGCTGTAGTCTCGGGTACTACACTCGCTCCTGGCTCGGTATGCAAATCAAGGCTAAGTCCTCGTCCCTCTACAGACAACTCCTGGGCATGGTCGGGCTCTTACACATGGCACCAGTCTAGTCACAAATGGGATGATGAGCGGGGCATATAACTCGTGAACATGTAGAACGTTCACCAACTATCCTCATCGAGAAGATCGCTGTTCACATTAACCCCTTAAATCTAATACATGTAAATATATGCTTGTCCTAAGAGTAATACGAGAGGTGAGTGCTGAAACTCCTTTAGGACCTCAAGGGAAGGTTATGCATTTAAATAGAGAGAAGAATGAAATGAGAGTAATGTCGTCAGAGAGAAAGAGTGCAACAGTGAGAAGTTGGGAGAGAGGGCAAGGGATGTTAGAATCTCAAAGGTTCTAGGCAACCTGGTCATGGAACACGCAGCCAGCCTCCAGGCAGTGTGCTGTACGACAACATGGGCCCAGCCCAGGCAGCGTAGGCAGGCAACAATGGACTACCAACCCTGTCGCGCCTAGCTATAAGCGCAGGGCTGCCAACCAGTCCATACGTCTGGCAACCCACCCGGCCGGCAGCGTGGCGCGTTGCTACCCTCTTGCTCTGAAGCCTAACTCACTCTCTCTCTCTGAACTCCCATTGTCTTATCTATCAACTTCTCTATTGATACTACATATTAAATGGAAGGTCTCGACATGGCTTAAAACAAAACCCACCACTGGTTAGCACATGACGAGACCTTTGCAGAGATACAAAGAACATAGTTATAAGTTGTCACACTCAATATACATTGCGGCTGACGGTAGCCAGATCACGGGCGGTACAGTCGAGTACCAAGGAGTACAATCAGGTTGCGTTGCAAAGCACTGGGGTGCGTCACAGCCCCCCCAAGATTTTAGATAATCGACCTTAGAAGCATTATCAAAATCTGACAGGCAACCAACCGACCTGCTACCCTTAGCTGCCACTAATTGCAAAAGGTGCACAACAACTGAAGTGTGAATTATACATAAAACACAATATCGCATGCATCATGCTACAACAATAAAGACTTACAAAACTAAAAAAAAAGAAAGAGTTTTCTCGTTTATTTTATTGTTTTATAATCTTTTTGGACGGCGTTATGATAGCCTAATTTTACTCCTGCTCAACCCACACACCGTGCACGACTATCTTGGATCATCAACCCTTGATAGACAATCTGCTACGACGTTCTCACTCCCGGCAATATGCTGAATGTTGAGATTATACTCTTGGAGCATTAGGGACCACCTGGTCAACCGCATATTCCGATTGTGAAACTGATTTAGGAATTTCAAGGGATGATGGTCCGTATAAATCGTCACTACCGGGCCGTAGGCTGGAACATAAACTTCGAAATGTTTGAGCGACAAAACGATAGCCAGAAGCTCCTTCTCTATAGTCGAGTAATTCCTTTGTGCCGAATTAAACTTGCGAGAAAAGAAGCTCACTGGGTGTTCCAAGCCCTCGGAATCAGTCTGCAGTAACACTGCCCCGGCACCCACACCGCTGGCATCAGTCGCCAGCTGAAAACTCCTGGAGAAGTCTGGGGCCCTCAAAATCGGATGTGTACACAGCAGGTGCTTGACTAGGTCGAAAGCCCTCTGAGACTCCGCAGCCCAACAGAACTTCACTGACTTCGACAGTAGATCAGTTAACGGTGCTAAGACAGTAGAGTATCCCCGGATGAAGCGCCTATAATAGCCTATCATACCTAGGAACCGCATGACCTGGCGCTTAGTGGTGGGCCTGGGAAACATATTGATAGCCTGTATCTTGCTCAGGGGGGGGCACACCCGGCCTAACCCGACCACAAAGCCAAGATACTGCACAGTAGCCTTTACAAACTCGCACTTCCTCAGGTTCACCACCAGCCCAGCATCGTGCAACTTCCCAAACAGGGTCTCTAAGTGCCTTAGGTGATTTTCAAAATCGTCATCATACACTATCACGTCATCAAGGTAGACCGTGCAGTTAGGGATTTCGTCACAAATATCGTTCATCAGGTTCTGAAACGTGGCAGGTGCGTTCTTAAGCCCATAAGGCATTACGTTGCATTGGTAGGTCTTGCCATCTACCACAAAACCACAAACTTGCTTAGCTCGGTCCGACAGGGGTACTTGCCAGTAGCCTTTTACAAGATCAATTTTAGTAAGGTACTTTGCATTCCCTATCTTGTCCACGCTGTCGTCAACTCGAGGCAAAGGGTAAGGGTTGGTAGTGGTCAAGCCATTTAGCCTACGAAAATCTATGCAGAACCGCACCTTGCCGTCAGGTTTTGGCTGCAACGTGACGGGTGATGTCCACTTCACATAACCTTCAGTGATCATCCCTCTCTCAACCATGTACTTTAACTCCTCCCGTAAAGCTGGCAACTTTACCGGGGGCACACGGTAGGGCACTGACTTGAAGGGCACATTATCACCGACGTCCACGTCGTGCGTTACCTGAGTAGTGAGACCTGGGTGTTCGGCGAAAACAGAGGGGTATGACCTGAACAGGCCTAGGACAGCAGCACCCTGGTGCTCAGGCAGGTGACTTACAGCTTGCCTAGCCTCTTGTTCAGTATTCCCCGCCCACTGTTCCGCGGAAATGACACAGTCCCAGCTATCCTCCTCAGCAGCATGACTGTCCCCACCTCCTTCTCCACCCTGGCCACTGCAGGCCAGCACAGGGACAGTGAGAGGCTCTGAGGGGCATCTCACATACTCTTTCATGAGGTTAACATGACATAACTGATGTTTTTTCCTACGGTCAGGTGTTGCAACGAGATAATCAAGGTCGGACAGTTTCTTAGCCACCACATACGGCCCAATGAACTTGGCAGAAAGGGGGTGTCCAGGCAAAGGTAAAAGCAACATTACCTCCTGACCCACCGAAAACTCCCGAAGCTTCACCTTGGCGTCATACTGGTGCTTCATGACCGCCTGTGCATTAACCAAGTTATTACCTGCCGCTGCCATGCAACCTATAAGTCTCTCCCGGCTCTCAAGGACATATTTAAGTACAGACCCCGGCTTCTCTTCGCCCTCCCAGATCTCTTTCACCATACTTAAAGGTCCTCTCACATTATGGCCAAAGACTAGTTGATTTGGACTGAACCCCAGGCTCTCTCCTGGGACTTCACGTGCAGCGAACAGAACATACGGCAGACCCAAATCCCAATCAACGTCATGTTCTGCACAGTAACAGCGTAGCATACTCTTCAGGGTCGAGTGCCACCGCTCCAAGACTCCCTGACTCTCGGGATGGTAGGCTGACGACACTACAGAACATATACCGTGCAACTGAAGGGTTTGCTTGAACAATTTGGATGTAAAATTGCTCCCCTGGTCTGACTGCACCTCACGTGGAAATCCATAACGGGAACAGAACAATAATAAGTTTTTAACAACTGCCTTTGCCGAGCCGTTTCTCATGGGGTATGCGTCCGGGTATCTCGTAGCCACATCCATGATTGTCAACAGGAATTTATTGCCACTACTAGTAGGCGGGAAAGGGCCAACCAAATCTACTACAACTTTGCTGAACGGAGGCCCGGTGACAGGTATGGGAAACAAAGGTGCCTTCGGGATTGTCTGGTTAGGCTTCCCCGTTGTCTGGCAGGTCGCACACCCAGCCACCCATGCACAGACATCAGCCTTGACCCCAGGCCACCAGAAAAACCTGCCCAATGCCGCCAATGTTTTTGTTACCCCCAAATGACCCGCCACCGGCACATCATGCGCCAGACACAATAAGGACTCTCTATACTTATTTGGAACAACCACCTGGTCTACTACCCTCGCACCGCCCTCCCACTTCGATTTGGGGTCTAAAAATCTGCGGTACAATATCCTGTTGAGCCTAAAGAAATCTCCCGGCTTCGCATCCCCATCTTCCTCCAACTCTATGGCACCATTGCTATAACGAGCTAGGCTAGCGTCTTGCAGCTGCTGCTCACTAATGTCCCCGGGCGTCAATGCATCAAGATGGTTTTGTAATAAGACATTACCCCGGCTAGTAGGCTCTACTGCCTTAGTGGCTCTCGCTACAGCTCTTGCCTCACGCGAAGTCTTACCCAACTCTGCCTTGTTACACACCATATCTGGGCCAGAGTCAACTCCCGTGTTTATTATAGGTCCAAGTACCGAATCACCGAGAAGTGCAGCAGAATCAATGTCCCTTTTCCTGCCCTTAGCAACCTTCTCCTGATCCTTCCTCCACTGTCCCCGAGGTTGAGTGCTAGGCTGTGCAGGAGCCGCAGAGCGAGATCGGGTTACCACACAGGCCATCTCATCCTGTTGGCACCTCCCAACCCATTCCCGATTCTCACCATCCACGTCGGACGCCCTCTCGGCAACGGACTAAGGGTGGAGTCCCGGAAGTGGGCACCGCAAAGTCGTTGCCGAGAAGAAGGTCGACGCCCTCAACTGGCAAACACTCAACGATCCCTACATCCAGCTCCCTGCACACCTCTCCCACTCTCAACTCCAACCTCACAAGTGGGTATGACCTCGTAGCATTTATACCCTGCACCACAACAACTCTGGCCGCATTTATCGGTTTCCCTGTGAAGTTCCTCAACAAAGTTTGCGAAGCCCCCGTATCCCTCAGCAAGTCAACCCTCCGTAGTTCACTCCCCCAGCTCACAAACCCGTGTCCCCGATGGCTACAGAAAGCGTCCCGGACAGGTGTCGAGCCTTCCGTACGCTTCTTTACCGCGTGTGCCTCAGCTGCTGACAACCTACCCCGGGCAGTTGCTGCAGCCTTCAGAGACACACCGATACTGTGAACCAATGACACCGGCTTAGCGGGAGTGTTACTAGGGCACTCACGTGAATAATGGCCTAGCTTCTGACATTTGTAACATTTCACATCCCCAATGGGCTTCTTCCCTTGTGCGGGCGAAGAAGGGGCCTGACCTTTAGTAAACGGGAGAGGCTTGTGTTTGTAGGTGTTATTAGGTGCAATGCTTTTAGTGTGGTTATGTGTGTCATAGGATTTGTTATTATCGAAAACTCTGGTGGGTGGGGTATAGCGCCCCTTCTGCCCTGACTCAGCCCTCTGAGCGGCACCGCAACCACGAATCAATGATAATCTGAGGTCTGCCATCTTGGCAGCCTCCTCTACTGTCTTGGGACATTTTTCCTTAATGTTCAGCGTTAGATCGGTTCCAGTACATTTGTAAAACTGTTCCAGATAGAAAAGTTGCTTAATTTCCTCAGCCGACTCTGCGTGCTCGGACCGAAACCAGTTATTACATGCATCTGTTAAGTCCCGTGCGTGCTCCATAAAACTGACGTCGCTCTTCTTATTCACGCCACGGAACTTCAATCTATAAGTTTCGGGTTGCAGTTCGTAGGCCCGGAGCACAGCCTCCTTCACCAGTCCATACACGACACTCTCGTCCAGTGACAGTGCATCGTAGGCTTTCAACCCCTTACCCACTAGACGTGATGAAACTAATGCTGCCCATTTAACCTCCGGCCAGTCATACTCACGACACTTCTTTTCGAAACGAGCAAAAAACTTAGTCACTGCTGTCTCATCAAATGCGGGTACTAACTTAATTAAATGCGAAAGTGAGTCTGTAACCCGGTGCCCACCACCGAGATGACGCCCCGTGGTCTCTACTCTAGACTTCTCGACATCCATTTCAGCCTGGTACCTGGTTGCATCCTGATTGGCTTGGATTCTAGCAACCTCTATGCGTTCTATACTAGCCTGTTGTATCCGAGTCTCCTGCAGCTTAATCCGTTCTATACTAGCTTGTTGTATCTGAGTCTCCTGCAGCTTAATCCGTTCTATACTAGCCTGTTGACTCTCTCGCAACTTAAGCTTAGCTAGTTCTAGCTGAAATAACATCTCAGGAGACAGGCCTGGGGGGGGAGAGCACAAAATGGGGGATCCACACCGAGACGTGTTTACGGGTAAGCCAGCTTGCCATTGAGAACCCTCCTGCTGCATCGTGCTAAGACTCGCTGGCTGAGGGCCCAGCTCAGGGGTAGAGTGGAATGGAGGCTTGGAGGGAACCCCCCAAGACCCCACTCCACCCACCGCCCCATCGCCATCACCCAACAAACATGCCACCAAATTCTTCTTGGGCCAACTGTCAGGACAGTCCCGCCCCAAAACCGTGGCTAAACAGCGAAGACCGTAACAATCAATAGCCTGCAGGCGCTGTTCGGTCAAAGGTGTCTGCAAAAATGCCCGGGCATCCCTCTCTCCACTTATAACACTCCCCTCCCTAAATATCTGCTGTACTTGCTGGTCACTAGGCTGTACCGTGTTATCCTCCCCCGTAAATGATGAGTCATTAGACATAGTGCTGGTTATACAATTGCTGTTCAAAAAAAAGTGCTTATTACTAATTGCAGTCTCGACTCACAAAATGTTAAAGATGCTTGAATGACTCTACTCTAGACACCTAACGAAACAATTTGCAAGTCCACCAATACAATAATGACACAATAAAAATTCCTCCAATATGCAAGAAAATTCTAGCCAGCTCTACTAGGTAGCATAGAATAGTTCTCCAAAAAACATGTGATAGGATACTACTGAATCTTGTGCAAGGTCGCCATTTTGTTACGGCTGGATCGGCAATACATATTCGGGATTCTTGATCGTAGGACAGAAATGGCTTAAGTGACAACGACACGCTCGATTCCAGTCCCAAATACTATATGCTCCAGACAACAAAAGCACCAACGCCCTACAGAGTTATCGTCTACGGTAACGAGGTACCTTAACTCGGCGAAAGTGTACAACAGGGGTAGGCTATGAGGCTAAACTCCCTCAGACATTTATAGGTTACGTTATTACTAAAGAAATGCAATACTCAAGAAACTACGTTAATATTAAGCCTCTAATAATGTAGAATAGAAGCAGGCTAAAGGTATGACAGTGAAATGCTAAATGACAAATGTACACGCCTACTTGAAAGCGCGTGCACTACACTAACTGTCCCCTACTAACATGCACTAGCATGTAGCATACAAGATGTTCATGATCCAGTAGATACCTAATAATACACATGGGAGGAACATAAACAGTAGTCACTTATTATAATAATGAATCTATACTTGGAATAACTAAAAGGTTGCAGGCAACAGTACTGCGCCGGTAGCCTACTACCGCATAGGCTACTTCGCTTCTCTCACTCTGTCTCCCCTCCGAGTCCGTATGCGCCCTACGCAACAGAACTCCGGACACAGCAGCAAAACGACAGTGCAGTTAATTGATACATGAAAGTATTAATAGTGTTGTCTTGTGTGTGAGTAATGTGTATTGTAAAGTGTTATAGATATATACTTAAAGAGAGCTGCAATGCATAGTAAAATAAAGATATATCCCACTCATCATCCCCATGTGTTCTAGCTAGCAGGCCAAGTCACAGGAACAACGAGTCCCAGCACCGAAAGCGAGAACCCAGGAGAAGACTGTAGAGAACACAAGGACAGATAAATTACGTTACTCTACTATACCGGCACTACGAGCAAGCTGTAGTCTCGGGTGCTACACTCGCTCCTGGCTCGGTATGCAAATCAAGGCTAAGTCCTCGTCCCTCCACAGACAACTCCTGGGCATGGTCGGGCTCTTACACATGGCACCAGTCTAGTCACAAATGGGATGATGAGCAGGGCATATAACTCGTGAACATGTAGAACGTTCACCAACTATCCTCATCAAGAAGATCGCTGTTCACCTTAACCCCTTAAATCTAATACATGTAAATATATGCTTGTCCTAAGAGTAATACGAGAGGTGAGTGCTGAAACTCCTTTAGGACCTCAAGGGAAGGTTATGCATTTAAATAGAGAGAAGAATGAAATGAGAGTAATGTCGTCAGAGAGAAAGAGTGCAACAGTGAGAAGTTGGGAGAGAGGGCAAGGGATGTTAGAATCTCAAAGGTTCTAGGCAACCTGATCATAGAACACGCAGCCAACCTCCAGGCAGTGTGCTGTACGACAACATGGGCCCAGCCCAGGCAGGCAACAATGGACTACCAACCCTATCGCGCCTAGCTATAAGCGCAAGGCTGCCAACCAGTCCATACGTCTGGCAACCACCCGGCCGGCAGCGCGGCGCGTTGCTACCCTCTTGCTCTGAAGCCTAACTCACTCTCTCTCTCTGAACTCCCACTGTCCTATCTATCAACTTCTCTATTGATACTACATATTAAATGGAAGGTCTCGACATGGCTTAAAACAAAACCCACCACTGGTTAGCACATGACGAGACCTTTGCAGAGATACAAAGAACATAGTTATAAGTTGTCACACTCAATATACATAGCGGCTGACGGTAGCCAGATCACGGGCAGTACAGTGGAGTACCAAGGAGTACAATCAGGTTGCGTTGCCCAGCACTGGGGTGCGTCACAATACACAAAAATCTTTTTGAGTTTAATAAATATG
>CM064487.1:84039819-84364819 GCA_032716605.1 Paralithodes platypus
TCTGTTGAGCACCATCTCTCCTCCTACAAACCTGATCTTCTCTTCCTCACCGAAACTCAGGTGTCTGTAGCAACATCCAGCAACCCCTTCTCTGTATCCTCCTACTTTCTCTATCCTAGTTTCAAAGCCAAAGGCGGATGTTGTGCATATGTGCACAACAAACTCACTTGCTCTCGTGTTCCCGATTTCGACTCCTCTGAATTCTCAACTTTATGGCTCAAACTTTCCTGTCATTCTCTTACTAAATATTTCTGTGCTGTCTATCTTTCCCCTAACTCTACCAACTTTCCCAAATTCTTTGACTATCTAAACTCTACAGTGGAACACATTCAATCCATTTCTCCTTTCTCAGAAATCTCCATCTTAGGAGATTTCAACGTTCACCACCGCCATTGGCTCTCCTCTCACACTACTGATCCACTTGGTGAACAAGCCTACGTCTTTTCTATCCTAAATGACCTAGAGCAGTTAGTTCAGCAACCCACCCGTATCCCGGATCGCATCGGAGATCGGCCCAACATTCTTGACCTGTTTCTAACTTCTAACCCTTCTTCTTATACTGTCGATCTTTTCTCTCCTTTGGGCTCCTCCGACCATAAACTTATCTCTGTCACCTGTCCTATCTCTCCAGTACAGCCACCCGATCCTCCTAGCCGGCGGCGCTTGTGGCACTTTGGCGCTGCCGACTGGGGGGCTCTTCGGCAGTACTTCTTTGATTTCCCATGGAATGATTTCTGCTTCCATGGCCGAGGACCCTCGGAGAGTGCTGAACGCATTACCGAGGTAATCCTATCGGGCATGGAAGCATACATTCCATTCTCTTTCTCTCAGACTAATGCTAAAAAATCTTGGTTTACTCACGCCTGTTCTACTGCTGTCCGCAATAAGGAGGAAGCATTCAAACGGTACCGACGCCTTAAAACTCAAGACTCTCATTCTTCATATGTTTCTGCCCATAATCAAGCCAAATCTGTTCTTCGACTTGCCAAACACTCTTTCATCAATAATAAATGCACTGAACTATCCAACTCTAGCTCTTCCCAAGCTTTCTGGCATCTAGCCAAAAACCTCTCCAACAATTTCTCTTCCTCGTCTTTCCCTCCCCTTTCCCACTCTGATGGCACAACCATCACTTCTTCCTCTGACAAAGCTAAACTCTTCGCTCAAACTTTTGCTAGAAACTCCACCTTGGATGATTCCGGTGCTATTCCTCCCTCTCCGCCCTCCTCTCTCTTACTTATGCCTAATATCCTAATCTCTTCTAAAGATGTACTTTCTACCCTCTCTGGTCTTAACACTAATAAGGCGTACGGTCCGGACGGTGTTCCTCCTGTTGTTCTCAAAAACCGTGCTTCCGTGCTGACTCCCTGCCTAGGCAAACTCTTTCGTCTCTGTCTATCCTCTAACGTCTTCCCTTCATGCTGGAAGTTTGCTCACATTCAACCTGTCCCAAAGAAGGGTGACCGCTCTCAACCCTCCAACTATCGTCCAATTGCTCTTATCTCTTGTCTTTCTAAAGTTTTTGAAACTATTCTTGCTTCCAAATTTCTTAAGCATTTCTCTTCTCATAATCTGCTCTCAGATCGCCAGTATGGCTTCCTAAAGGGTCGCTCTACTGGTGATCTTCTTTCATATCTTACTAACTCTTGGTCATCCTCCTTTCGGGACTTCGGTGAGACTTTTTCTATTGCACTAGACATATCGAAAGCCTTCGATAGAGTCTGGCATAAATCTTTAATTTCTAAACTACCCTCCTTCGGTTTCTATCCCTCCATCTGTGCCTTTGTCTCTAATTTCCTTTCCGGCCGTTCCATAGCCGCGGTTGTGGATGGCCATTGTTCACTTCCTCACCCTATAAACTCAGGTGTTCCTCGGGGCTCTGTCCTATCTCCTATTCTCTTTCTAATATTTATAAATGATCTCCTTAACTGTACCTTAATTCCCATCCATTCATACGCAGACGACTCAACCTTACACTACTCCATTAGTTTTTCAGAACGCCCCAGCCAGCAATCCCTCAACGACAAACGTAATGAAGCCATAGAACTCTTAAATTCTGATCTAAATACTATTTCCAATTGGGGAAGAGAAAACCTTGTTAACTTTAATGCTTCCAAAACCCAATTTCTCCATCTATCTACCCGTCAGGATCTCCCAGCGGACTATCCCATATTCTTCAACAATTCAAAAATCAACCCTTCATCTTCTCTCAATATTCTTGGTGTCTCTTTTTCTTCTGCTCTCAGTTGGAACGACCATATTACCAGTCTTGCTAAGGCAGCCTCCCAGAAGCTGGGTGTGCTCAACCGCCTTAGGGGGTTCTTTTCCCCTGCACAGCTTCTTGCTCTGTACAGGGGCATAGTGCGCCCTTGTATTGAGTATTGTTCACATGTGTGGGGAGGTTCCTCTCACACCGCTCTCCTAGACAAAGTTGAAAGGAAGGCCTTTCGTATCATTAACTCCCGTCCACTCACCAACTCTCTGCAATCTCTCTCTCTCCGCCGCAATGTTGCATCTCTCTCGCTATTCTATCGCTACTATAATAATCAGTGTTCCTCAGAGCTATCCCAGTGCATACCACCTCCTTTACGTAGGGCACGTGGTACCCGTCTTGCAACTCAATCCCACCCCTACTCTGTGCAACTCTCCAACCCAAGAGTGAAACGTTACTCTTAAACTTTCTTCTACTCAACAGCTGAGCTCTGGAACTCTCTCCCAGAATCAGTCTTTCCCTCTTCCTATGACTTAAATTGCTTCAAACTCCGTGTGTCCAGGCATTTTGGCTCGAACGTCCCTTGATTTTGGCCCTGTCACTCTTTCAACTATGGGGGAGGCACTCGCTATAGGCAGTTATGCCTTTTGCCTCCCTCAATCACATAGAAAAAGAAAAAAAAATGTATAACGGCGCGCTAGTTAACCCGTGGAGCCCCGGCTAGTTTTGTAATGTTTGTTCACCAGAACCCGGCCGGTTTTCAAAAAATTGTTTTATTCCAGAAACAATAGCGAATGGGTTAGGAATGAAGGAAAAACCACGAAAAACCGGTCAAAAAGCTTAAAGAATGGTCCTACAGAGCCCCCGAAAACGTATTTTACACGAGTAAAAAATTGAAGGCAATTACCCAAAAAAAACAGGTTATTGCGCGCTCACGCGCACGCACGTGGACTTTGAGAGTTTTCAACCATCGGCACGGTTGCGTGGGATACGTACACAGTTCCCATACAAATCTGAGCCCTCTTGAGTGGCTACACCTGAGGTTACAGTCGGCGCAATTAGGGTGACGCGTCAGACGCGTCTCTGGGGCTGTGCGTTACATACATCGCCGACGCGTCAGACGCGTCGCTGGGGCTGTACGGGTTAATTTAGTAATGCAACGTTCATAGTTTCTAATCTTTTACTCATAAAAAATTTCTTTCTTTTTCTAATGGTTACCTTTTTTTAATGACGTTCCCTAGGAACTAAGTAAAGGGTTTCACCCTAGGATGTACTTTTTATATATTTGGGTCGCGTTATGCTTTCTCCGGGACCCTCACGGGGGTCTCCGGGGACCCCTTATATATATAAGGCTCTCACGTCATTGACTACGGAACCATTACTAAATAGTTAGTTTTCCTTCCATCCCTTCGGGTTGTCAAACCCGTAATTTTGACCTACCTAATGACATTAATATGTACCCAATGATTAAAGGATACTCACTTTGATCCACAATTACTGTTCCACTGCTCCACTAAGCTCTAGGTACAGTCCAAAGCAGTGGACATCAAGTACATTCCAAAGGTAAATCCAGGTGTCACTTGTGCCATATCATCATCCCCCTCCCCTATGAACCATTCTTAGAACCCCTTTAAGAACCACTTATAACATATTAATCAAGATTATCTGCACCTTTATCTAAAAAAAAATATTAAACATGATTTTCTTTACTTTATCCTCAACCAATGAACCATTCTTAGAACCACTTAGAACACATTAAGCCAGATGAATATGAGAAGGAAAAGAAAATTACATGAGAGTTCAGTAGCACTAAGTTTTTCTCCCTTATCCAACACTTACATACCGGTAAGTGATCTGCCTTGTGTTAGAGGGATCTGCCTTGTGTTACAGGGATCTGCCTTGTGTTACAGGGATCCGCCTTATGTGGGACAATCGGCTTTTTGCAGTCTCCCATATTCTTATGTTCTTATATTTCGCCTTTCTTGGTTAATGGCAGCACTGCTTTCTTCCTCGATCGAGTGAAAATCCGCGGATAACGCATACTTTTTCGCGGATAATCGCGGATAACGAGTAATGGGATATTTAGGGGTGTCCGCGGATAGCAAGGATCGCGGATAATGGGAGTGCACTGGCAAAAACATGCTTACACGCACGCGGCTGGACTTTGAGGGTTTTCAACCATCGGCATTGTTGC
This sequence comes from Paralithodes platypus, assembly GCA_032716605.1. Taxonomy (NCBI): domain Eukaryota; kingdom Metazoa; phylum Arthropoda; class Malacostraca; order Decapoda; family Lithodidae; genus Paralithodes; species Paralithodes platypus. The sequence continues at coordinate 84,044,226 of CM064487.1, forward strand.
GTGGGATACTTACGCAGTTCCCATACCAATCTGAGCCGTCTAGGTGCCATAGGACCGGAGTAATTGACCGCGACGCACCCTATGCGTCTCTGGGGTTTAGTGTAACATACAATGCCGACACATAACGTGCGTCTCTGGTACTCGAGGGGTTAAACAAATAAAATAAAGATCGTTTTGTGGCGAAAAAAAAATATGCATGCGCAACCAAAATATTTAGTCTACAGCGGTTTTCAGCAACAATTACATTTAGTACGGTACACTCTATTACAGGTATATCTCATAGAAAGAGAAAAGGTTGATCTATAATATTTACACAGCTAAACCCAATAATAAATATAAGTTGGTCCTCCGGTAACACGTGTTTTGGAAACGCGGTTTTGGTGGCACGCGGTAACCCCCAAATATCCAAAATGTTGCTAACACGGTCAATACTTACACTGGCGCGGGGTCCAGATGGGCGCCGAACCTTTACTCCCGATTTTCGTACCTCATATCTCTTTAAATATATGGCCTAACCAAGTGTTTATGCCTACCAGAGGTAGATATGATCGTTGTTGTGCGTTGGGTGAAGACTAGAACACCCTACATTGTGTAGTTATTGTGTGAGGTGAGCAATAATAAGACGGCGAGTTAGGCGGGAATTCCGAAGCTACGATTTTTGTAATTTACCGATGCTCATATCTCTGCAAATATATGGCCTAACCAAGTTTTTATGCATACCGAAGGTAGATATGATCGTTCCCGTGCATTGGGTGAATACTAGCACACTCCACATTGTGTAGTTAATGTGCGAGGTGAGAATAATTACCAAAACACACTTATGTTATTGTTTGGCTGTCGAGTGAGTGTATGTGTTGTCATTGTGTGGACAACATGGCTAGGCTATCTCGGTCGCCGAATCTTTACTCACGACTTTCGTAATTTACCGATGCTCATATCTCTGCAAATAAATGGCCTAACCAAGTGTATATGCCTACCAGAGGTAGATATGATCGTTGGTGTGCGTTGGGTGAAGACTAGAACACCCTACATTGTGTAGTTATTGTGTGAGGTGAGAAATAATAAGACGGCGAGTTAGGCGGGAATTCCGAAGCTACGATTTTCGTAATTTACCGATGCTCATATCTCTGCAAATAAATGGCCTAACCAAGTGTTTATGCATACCAGATGAAGATATGGTTGTCGCAGTGCGTTTGGTGAAGACTAGAACACCCTACATTGTGTAGTTATTGTGCGAGGTGAGAAATATGATGGAGGGATTTCAGAGCTTCGATCGAAAAATGTCGGCTACTGCTGTGACTCTCTCTCCTTAGCCTAGCTGCCTAGCCTAAACAAAATATTTATTCAGAGGTAAGAGTTGTTGCAATGGGCAAATCAACTCATTGCACATGTCAAATAACCGTTATCATTGATTTAATTATTATAACATAGGCTTCTATGGAGAAAAAGTGGACTTTGTGGAAATCCCCAGAACACCAAGGTACCTTTAACATGTAAATATATGGGTTCGGTAACGCGGATTTTGCTAACACGGGCGGTAACCAGAACACATTGGCCGCGTTACTGGAGGACCAACTGTATTTTGATTGATACAAATGATGTTTTCCAACATCCCTTCACTGTTATTCTAAGTTAAAAAAATATACAGAGCGGTCGCGAAACACTTCCCCATAGAGAATTCTTGTGTATTGCCCATAGGGTATTCCTATATATTTGATCTGCATTCCTATATAGTTGATCTGCATCTGTATGTGGTATCCCAGGTTCGAATCCCGGTGGATCACATGCTTGCTTTCATTAATGACTTTGGGAGGTGTTTGGTGTTGGACTGAAATAAATAAAATTAGATTCTTCAGCTCTCACTTGCAAATACCCGGAATTCCCTATGGGGAAATGTTTCGCGACCGCTCTGTATATACTGTACTGTATTTAAATAGACATGCAGACTGACCATAATTTCGACGGGTACATGAAGACACTTGTTGACGAGAGCGTGCCTGATAAAGAGCCTCCCGCGACCCTGCATGGTGGACACACACGGACTGTTGGTCACTGCTTCCACGCTCTCTTTGTACCCACTCTCCACACTGGCAAATGTAAATAGAAGGTAGGCTATGAGTGCTGCTTTAACATAAACAGCACCTGCATTGTCTGTCATAAACCACAAAAAGAATGCTTCACTGGTGCCATAGTACTATCAAATACGCTGCTTCATATCCAATAATATTACGAATCAATGAAACCTCCCAAGCTATCTCTGACACCTTCTCTCTATCTCTCCTACCATTCCACACTTAGCCAGACCTATGAGAGTTCCGTATGGAGCTCAGTGGTCTGGTTAACCTGCTCTTGTTGTTGAAGATGTGTTTATTTTATACTAGCCCTCTGGGCGGTTAATCTGCTCTACAAAACTAATTTCACACTTCCTCCCTCTCTCCCTCTTAAGGGGACCGACCGGTTAATTACAAACTTCCAGGTCTTACTTTCAATTTAAATTAAATTTGGCACAGGTGTATATGACCATAAAACTAGATAAAAAAAACAAATTTTTTTTTTTTTTGCTTTTTTCTTGCAATTTAGGTAAAAAAAACATTGAAAATCATAGCACTGCAGAAAATGATAAAACTCCTACAGAAATCCCCATGTGATCAAACAACTCACAAAAGGTGTATCTGTAGTTTCTATAAAAAATATTTTATATATTTTGTGTATTTGTTCGATTTAGGTGATTACGGATTCAGGCGAATATATTTATAGAAAATTACAACTTTGACGACATATTGTGAAAAAAATTAAATTACTAGAGTAAATTGGCTTTATACGCCTTTTAGTGTTTTTAATTACCTTTCCAATGGTATATTATAGGTTTGACTCCTGTAAGGAGATAAAGAAAACCTAATATTTAGTAGTGGCCCCGTAATCATTGACGAACATGCCTATTACATAAGGCATCCTCTTCAAACACTAATCCGCCGTAGTTTTGAATCTACCGCGCAGAGCATTTAAAAACTGAGGAGCCTTCATCATGAGCGCACGCGACCTCACTCATGGCTTCAGTCATTATGAATTGGGTTCTCACTACGAAAAAACTTCGTAAAAAATAAAAACAAAAAGAAAATAAGAATAACTATCCAATAAGCTTTCCATCATATCGTGGATGTACTTGTGTGGATTTCTGACCAGACGCTGATTCAGGCGTCATTCTTCCTTCACTGACATATCAAGTAAACCAAAATCCTTAATACATCAACGAATGGGAAGGGGACGGTCGGGAGGGCCCCAGTCGTCAATGATTACGGGGCCACTACTAAATATTAGGTTTTCTTTATCTCCTTACAGGAGTCAAACCTATAATTTATTAGTGGCCCCTCCATCATTGACGAACATGCCTGATTTCTAAGACTGGAGGGGGACATTCGTAATCATATCATAACTCTAGAAAAGCAGATAATAAAAACAACCACATAGTATTCTTACTTTGAAAATATATTTAATTAACGGCGTAGCCGAACAAATACAAGAAAAAGGGGGTTCAGGCAGGTGCGTGCTTCAAAGAAGCCTGCCTGACAAAAAATTGGTAACCCTGAAGATTCTGAACACAGATCTGTAGTTACAAAGGCACCCCACTCAACGAGTGGTGACAAAAAATAACAAGTTATAAGTTTACATGTGCACATAATAAACCCCAACATAAACTTGGAGATAAATTGCAAAGGAACTCCAATAATCTAAAACTAAATTGCTTTCGCAGCTAAACTACTCTAACAACACCGTTGTTTTGTACTTAACATTGTACTAGCACAATTTCTCACTGAGAAATTTTCATAACACATTTTAACCTTAAATTGTATCACAGCTCTCATACTCCGGCGGGGTCTAGGGTGTCCTGTGTCAACTGACTGCACCCCCCCCCCCCCCCTTTCCCATGAAAGTAAACAAAAGTGACTGCAGGGCCGCCTAGACCCTCTGCCTTAAAGCTATACATGGTAAGGAAGGTTTGTCTAGAGCAACTGACAAGTATCTAGACAGAAACGTATGATTAGACGCCCACAACTGCGTGGACGCTATGTCTTCAACTGAAATTTTTTTTAGGAAACGTAAAGAGGCTGCCCATTTGCGTAAATCGTGGGCCCGACCCACAACGCCGGGATTACTTTCTTTAATGACTTCTACCAGAAGAGAGGCTAATCGCCGTTTAAGTAAGCGTTTACCCGTACTTGCTACCCATAAAGCACCTTGGGGGTTGTGAGGAGCTACTCTCAAATATTTGGTTAGAGCTTGTACTGGACATAAATTATGATGCACCTTTCCCCTTTTTAACGCCGGCACCGTGAACTCAGAAAACACGTGTGCACTATGCTCATTCTTGGCTACAAAACCTGGGGAGGGTGCAATGGAAATACATTCATTAAGTCTACCAAACCTAAGACAATTAGGTGTGTTGCTCATCGCCGCCAGCTCAGACACTCTGTTTCCGGTGGCAAAAGCCAAAAGGAAAACCGCCTTTTTTAAGATTAATGCAAAGTCTGCAGTATTTTGGTACAGACGAGAGTGAAGCAAAGACAAAGCTTTGTCCAGAGACCAAGTAGGCATGAGCTGACGGGGAGGTGGGCGGAGTTTAAAACATGCTCTCATAAAACCTGTTTCCTCCGCCACCGGTATGGAGAGACCTGTAAGGTCTAAAAAGGGCACTCTAATCGCAGTTAAGTGATTTTTTAATGTTACCACAGGGAGGTGTGGTGGAGTGGTCTTGCCACTGGCCTGGTAATCCAAAGGTCCCGGGTTCAAATCCCGATGTATCAATGGGAAGATATTATTGGGATGGAATTTGTGCTGTACCTAGTATCAGTGCATTACCACAAGCCCACCGAAACGTCAATAAAATACCCTCATTGTTCCCTGATTAAATAGCAGTGTATGAATATTCCCATATTCAAAATATGCTATAGGGGTGCAATGCCTGGTGAGTTATCTGCTCAACAGGTGGCGTTGTGTGTGTAAGTGTGAGAGTCCGAGTGTAGGGGATGAGACAGTGAAGCACGGGAACGAGATGGCTTCAGAGATGGGGTCGTTTCGGGCCATGAGTGAGCACCGTGCCTCATGTGAAGGCAAGATGGCAGGTGCTCGTTGTACTCTACGTGCTTCACATGTCTCACTCCCTAGACTGGAACAAGACCTCACGGGCTTCACTGTTCATTGTAAAGCGGTGAATGTTAAGGCTCTCAGCCTATGCCCGAGAGGAAGTAAGTTGGAATATAGAAAAAAAAAAAAAAAAAAAAAAAAACGTTTCTGCTCAAACAGATAATTTAAATAATTAAAAACTAATGCCACTGAGGGTACAGTTTGTTCTGTCCTAACGATCCAAGAAGTAAAGGCTTGCCAATGTGATTGATACTGTCGTTTTGTAGACTGAGTATATTGATTAAGTAATTTATTTGTCACATCTCTACCGTATGGTGCTAGCCACTTGGCCTCCTGAATGTCCATAATGCAAAAGTCAGCGAGGTCGCGAGGTTGCCAATCGCGTCTAAGTGGAAATACCCGACCGGGAGCAATACCGGGTCCGGGCACCACATTTTCAATTGCTGGTACCACAACTGCGCCGGCCACAGTGGCGCGATTAGCGAGACTAAGCCTCGATAATCTCGTAGTTTGTTCACTACGTGGCACATTAGTGACGCATCTGGCGGCGGAAACAGATAGATGGAGCTCCATCTGTTCCAGTCTGTCACTAGGGCGTCTGGCCCCCCTGCCGGCGTTTTCGCCCGGCGGGTGAGGTATAGATGGAGTTTGTGAGTCTCCTCGGACGCAAAAAGATCCACTTGTGGATGGGAGAGCTCTGCAATCATTAGGTTGAAAATGGGTTGCTTGAGCTCCCATTCTACTGTCGTGCTCTGTCGCCGGGATAGAGCGTCTGCCCAGACGTTCGCTACGCCTGGGAGATACTAAGCGTGCAGATAAATATCTAGACTGTTGGCTAGAGCAAAAATCTCTTCTGACACGTTTAGCAACTTCCTTGACCTCGTTGACCCTTGTTTCTGGATACAGTGGACTGCATTCAGATTGTCCATTCTGAAGGCCACCGACTTGTCCCGTAATGCCGGGCCGTGAGCCTGAAGGAAATATAAGGGGACTAGTAATTCTTTGACATTGATGTGCGAGATTTCTAAGTGGGACCAAAGCCCCTGACCCTGGTGCCCCTGATTTGACTGAAATCCCCAACCTATTGTGCCTGACGCATCCGTGTCTACCCATACCGTTGGTGGAGGAGAGGTCCATGACATTATTGAGTGCAATGTTTCCCTCTTCGCCCAGACCGCTAGCAAGGTGTGGATTAATTTCGGGATGGGCCATAATTTTCCCGCCGGTAAGAGCGGGAAATATTTGTTGCCTTCCAATATTAATCGTTTTACTTTCAACCGGCCCAACTTGACAGTTAGTTGAATCCAGTTGAGAGAGCCGACCAGAGACTCCCAGACCCTCCGTGTCGTAGTCAGACTGTGAAGAAACCTGAACAGTTTCCTGCGAAACCTGTTGCGATTGTCCACACTCTGACTCAGAGTGAGAGCGGCGGTGTCCCAGACCAGCCCTATCCACTGAATTACTCGTGAGGGAACAAGGTTTGACTTTACCAGATTTACCTTGAAGCCTAGAGTTTTGACATGATTCAAAATGATATTGACATGTTTTATGCATAATTGTTGTGTCTCTGCCACCACCAGCCAGTCGTCCAGATACCACAACACTCTGATCCCTTGTTTTAACAATGGCATCAGGGCTTGCCGGACTAGTTTTGTGAATAATCGAGGTGCTAGGTTCAAACCGAACGGCATCCTCTGAAAAACAAAATTTTGGTGCCTGATCCGTAAGGCCAAAAACCTTTGAAATCTTTTGTTGACCGATACGTGCCAATAGGCGTCTGTCAGGTCTAGTGAACACATCCAACCTCCCGGCGGAAGTGTTAGCCTGATTTGGTGTACTGTTAACATTCTGAAAGATTCGTTGTGAATGTGAAGATTCAGATAAGACAGGTCTACACGACCGGCCTCATCTGAACACTGTCCCTTTTGGGAACCAAAAATAGTTTGGACGTGAATACAGGGTAATTTGGGGGGACCGGGATGATGACATTCTTGGCAATCATTTCCTGGGCTAGTGACTCCACCTCTAAAGAAACAAAATTCGCCGTTGTCGGCTGACGTAATCGAGGTCGCCGGAGCCACTGCCAAGTGATGCCTTTGCGTGCCACCATCCGTGCCCAAGTGTTTAACGGCCATGCTTGGTGACACGTTCGGAACGACCCAGTTAGCAGACAAGGGTTCGCCGGCTGTACTACCCTCGGTTCCTCCGGCCTTAAGGTAGGCGCCGGGAGTGAGAGAGACTTTAGTTTTTTGATGGTGGGGTTGGTGCTGGCCGCTTCGCCGGCTGGCTGGTGTTGGTCGAAGACTGGCCCTGACCTGGTTTATTTTGGCCGCGTCCTCTCTGACCTGAAAACCTATTCTGTCTATGCCTGTACTGACCCTGGGGGGAGTGGGAGGACTTAGGCGGAAGAAATGGTTTAGATCCCCCTGGCTGGGCTTTAGTAGTAGGCCTGGGTTTGGGGAAGTTAAATGCAGGTTTCTTAGAAGGGGTGGGACTGTGCTTAACGGCCTGTGCCATATTGAACACCGTTCGCCATACTTCAGGGGACATTAAAGAAGGGGTAAGTACTGGTGACATCACCACCTGGTTAGCAATGCGCTCAGGTAGCTTGCGAACTAACGACATCCTAAGATCTTGTCGTGCTCGCACCGCCTCAAGCAAGGCGGTGCGTATGTCACCTAAGGATTGGATTGACGACTGAAGAATCAGTCGCCGGGATAACTCAACCGATCTTCGAGCATCCGCGTCTGCGATTGCCTGAGTAGATCGTAGTAAAGACTTAGCCACCTGCTGAGATACTATGTACTGTGAAAACAGGCGAAAAGCTTTTCCTCGTAGCCTAAATTCTCTGTCTAGGTGAGTAGGGGTAGGGGTAGTGAACGGGTCCTTCAGTTCACAAAGATTAATCTTAGGGGCAGCTAGGAATGCAAACAAAGCCGCCGGGACTCCGCCGGCAGAACCCACCGGCATGGAAAACCATGAATGTGAGTCCTGAGGGATCTGGTGGGAAGATTTAGAAGTGAAAGTGGTTGCAAAGTTTTGAGCCTCTACCTCCCAATCCACCCAAGGTCCTGGACCCAACTGTCCCACCTTCAAAACTGGATTAGCTGCGTCGTCTGTGACGGTCCGTAAATCTAGTTCAGGAGTAAGAGCTGACAGAGTCTTAATATCATTAAACCCATCCAGCTTAGACCAGTCTGAAAATAGTTTTAAAGCTGAGGCAGGGGGTAAAGCAGGCTTAGAAGCATACACAAAATAATCCTGGTGATAATAACTAGGTATAGCCTTAATGTTTACGTCCAGAACATTACCTAAGGCATCCATGGCCCTTAATTTCTTTGACTTGTTGCCCTGGATAAACCACTCACGCGGTACCGGGAGTTCCCCTGACAAGGTAGGTTGGGCAAGCTCTGGTTTAGAGGGGTTCAAAAGAACCCATGACTCGTCTGGCCCATAAAGGAGGGGCATAGCTACCTTTCTAAGAGGTGCTTTGTCTAGAGGGGGTGGATTAACATCCGTTATGACCCTGACATTTGAAGTTGTCAATGCCGCCGTGGCAGGCTTAGTGCTCCTTGCAGTTGACAGAGTAGGAGGGTTAGGAATCTTAGATAAATCAATTGACGTCATCAGAGGCCGTACCGTAGAGCTTGTCGAGGGAGCCCCCAAGTCCATTGTGGGGTTTTCTTGTTGCTGACCAAAAAATTTAGATAAAGCATGAGTAAGCAACCCATCAATTTCTTGTGCTGTAACAAACTGGTTAGATGAAGAACTTATAGGAGAATCATTATTATCTCTTGCGGCGTCCAAGCCTGAGCCTGACCCTTGTCCTTCCATATCCGAAATTATTGAAACTTCGTCTTTTCCTCCCGATCCTCCTGAGAAGACCCCGCCGAGGCAGGGGTACCTTGTTTCCAAGATAAGTCTGGGATAGAGGATGGGGTCGCCGCGTCCCTGTGGACGTCGGCTACTGTGTGACTCGTATGAGTCGGACGTGGGTGGTCAGACCGTGGTTGGGCAAACCGCCAAACACCAAGGCCCTGGCCTACGCTCTCTTGAGAGTCTGAAACATTCTCAATTATTGACCCTCCTGAACTTTCCATTTCCAGGGTTAAAATATTAATTGGCAACTCCTCTTTAGGGACAGGTGCTGCACTGGACTCAGAGGCCCTAACACAAACTCTGTCAGGTGTAGAGGTACGATGAGATGCACTAGACTTAGGGGAATGTCGAGAGGACTTCCGATGTGAATCCTTTTTTGAGGATTTATGGCTGCGGTGTGACCGCGAACTAGTCTTAGATCTGGAAGAATCTCCGCCGTGACCACTGGTGGAATCTTCCGTCTTACTCTTCTTACTCTCCGGCGAAGAGGCCCGACTAGAAGACTGTTGTCTGAGAGGTGACCTTGACCTAGATCTCGCCTGCGACGAGGAGGCGGATGCCGGGGGTGTAGGCTCTCTTGGGCGTTTAGTTGTAGTCGCAGACGATACAGAACCCTGACTAGTCTCCGTCGGCTTAACACTCGTGACTCTAGAGGAACGTTTAGGGGGAGGGTGTTCTGACAGCAATCTATCCCAAAGTGGGACGTTGTCACATTGAAGTGACTTATGCGCGACAATGGTAGTGTAGGCCGACATTTGTTGTCGAACCTCTCTCAACGCTACCGCCGCGGTCTTATCATTATCACAAAGGACTTTAACATCTAATTGAGAACAAAAGGAACAATTATGCATCACCCAGAGACCCCTTGAACGGTCTAGACATTTAACACACCTTATGCAAAGGGTGTGTGCAAAAATAGGGATACCAGCACAAGTAGGGGTAATGCACAGGGCAAAAACTGGGGCCACGGTAGCCATGACAGAGACTGGTGAAAACTACCGCCGGGTCTGTATTGGTCCGCCGGAGCTCAGCTCTGGAAAAAACAAGAAAATTTCCAGGAATTAATGCTCATAAGGGTAATCCAACATGATCGCACACCAGTGTTAATAACCCGCCGGGTAACGAGATGCAAAGACACAACTAACACATCTCGCTACGCGGCGGGGTGTAAAGTCTAAACAAATCTTTTGCTAAAGAAAGTAAAGAATACCCTCTGATATAATGGTCCAGCATGGCACTTATAGTCTCTCGGAGGAGGTGACTGTCTCAAGATTCAATTTTGTAACAAAGCAACCCCCCAAAAGACGCCGGCCCTTGAATTATTATAGTAGAATAGCCCAGGGCAGGATGATACGAGATCTAATGTTTAACGAATTGTCCCAAAAGATCGCCGTAAGATCGAAGGCGGCGATACCTGATAGTATCACTAAATTAAATAGGTTAAAATGAATTTTGTAAAATTCCTTAATTCCTCCACCTAGGAGCACCCGCCGGGTGTGAGAATCGATATATAACCTAATTGAACCTTCAATCGCCGTAAATAGTAAAGGCAGCGATACACAGAGTATCACTATAATGGATCGGTTAACTAACTGGAAGACCTAAGTCGTTCATCTCACCCTACCCAGGTGCACCCGCCGGGTGAGAAGTTTTAAAAGTTAACCCCATAAGTTCCTGTCCCCGCTTCTTTGTAAAAGATCGCCGGGGAGGAAAGCCTAAACAACAGCTAGGTTTTTTCATGTGGTTGTCGTAAAACCAGGTAGAAAAAACACCTAAAACGTATGTCCACAAGGACGCCGTTTTATATGGATGGGTACAGCCATCCCGCCGGAAATCAAAGGAGGCCTGAAACCAGGCACCCACAGAGACGCAGTCCTGGAGAGCCACAGACACCCCACCCGCCGGGGATACAAGCCAGTGTCAACAACCACGTGTGGCCCAACACTGCTCTCGGCCAGGATTTTTTCACGGTGAAACCGAGAAAAAACCCGCCGGAAGGAAACCCACCCTGAACAGATACCATCTGAACAACACACGACACGAGGATAGCCACGCACGGCTAACCCAAGGTCACAGCATAATCCGTGGAATTAGCCAATACACAACTAAACCAGGAAACAATTATAGTCCGAGGAATTAGCCAATACACAACTAAAACCCGGATACACATGACACAGTAGGGCATATTTATAAATAATAAATAATAACACTAGTACATGTGGCAAAGCTACGAGCGGCTGGCTAGGCCTAGGCAGACGGCATAAAAACAGTTGAAATATACACACACTGGAAATATCACAACAGGAACCACCGCCAACACACCACCGAGCAACAACTTCCAACCCAGGGAAGACTGACTCGGGACCCAGAAAAAACTTCACTAAGTGAAGAAAAATACGCTGGGAACGTCAGAAAACACACAGCTTACCTCATCAGAAAGATAAAAGGCAGCAATAATTAACGCGTAGTGAAAGCCGCCTGCATCACAAACTAACTCAACTGTGAAAAAGTTCACATGTCCACAACGTGACCACGAGGGTACATCCGAAATAGATGCCCCATACACTCGACCCAAAATACACTGCACTGCGGGCAACCAGCCCAGGACACTCCTGCTACGCCTATCCTAACCTTACTCGATACATCCTGGAGTATACAAATGAGAAAAAACTCACTAGGGACGCAACGAATGCGGAACCAGCGGAGCGTGGGGAGGCACGTCCGGGCGGGCTGAGCGCAGAGCAGAGAAGGAAGAATGACGCCTGAATCAGCGTCTGGTCAGAAATCCACACAAGTACATCCACGATATGATGGAAAGCTTATTGGATAGTTATTCTTATTTTCTTTTTGTTTTTATTTTTTTACGAAGTTTTTCGTAGTGAGAACCCAATTCATAATGACTGAAGCCATGAGTGAGGTCGCGTGCGCTCATGATGAAGGCTCCTCAGTTTTTAAATGCTCTGCGCGGTAGATTCAAAACTACGGCGGATTAGTGTTTGAAGAGGATGCCTTATGTAATAGGCATGTTCGTCAATGATGGAGGGGCCACTAATAAATACACCATTCCTATAGGTCCAATAATAACTGTAGAATAACATCCGATAGTGTGGCATATAGGTTCTGAGAAAAACAGGTGAAAGTCCAAGGTAATTAGGTGAACATTTTTACTTTTGTTTTTTAGATTTACAATATTTTACGCAGGAACATGGCAAAGTAGAAGATAAAGCATATGGGAGGTTGTAGAGTAGCTTACGCTCTTTCGATTTATATAGGTACTCTCCTCGTACGACCAGTAGTTACTGAGCATGTTAATTTCAAAGTTCGCTATATAACGTTTTTAGAATTACAGGAAAAGTTTGGAAAACATAAAAAAAAACGATTTCCAATGGGTTTTCACTAATAACATTTCCCTGGCTTATGAAGGGATATTGACTCTTGTTGAGTAAACACCTATTGGTATTTTCAGGATTTCGATTTTTTTTAATCCTAAATTAACCGGTCGGTCCCATTAACCCAGGAACTTAATGCAGAACTTCTGCTTATCAGAATTCATTTATCCCTAGAGCTACTACTCTTTGGAATTCACTTCCCTCGAATTGCTTTCCACAAACTTACAATCAACAAATGTTTAAATCCAGTTGTTACAAACATTTTATGAATGGAGGATGCCTTTAGGCACATGGACCTTTTTGTTTTATCTGTGTTTTTCCTTCCTCCGTTCATTGTCTCTTAAAAAAAAAAAAAAAAAAAAAAAAAATGCGGGAAGACTCTTAAGAGTTCCCCCGGCGGACTGCGGGAAGACTCTTAAGAGTCAGAAAAAAAAATCGAGTTTAAACATCGAATTGTTTTTTTTTTTTTTGCCCCTGGGCCATGCAAAATATCACTTCTCTACCTCCCCTCCTTCCCCACTTTCCTCCCCTCCTTCAGTTATCACCTATTTTCCCTGTTATTCCATTATTCTGAGGTATATTTTCGTGCTAACATTAGCGAGTTGCAAGCAGGGCATTGTCATCACTGCTAGCAAGCGAGTGCAAGAGAGAGAGAGAGAGTATCGATCGACTGTGTCTCAGTGGCCTTGGGGGAAATTGGCGGGAAAGCAGGTTGCCTCACCCATACATTATATAACTCGCGGCCTGTATCTCCGATTTTGACCATCCAAACGCTGTTTTCACTCGTTTTATTGTTGTTTCAGGTTAATACCTTTATAATCAACCCATAATAGGCGCGTATGGATAAGTATTAATGCTATTTATGGTAAAATGAATATTTTAGTGATGGAAACAGCTCAAATACGTCAGCACAGGCGGACGTTTCTAATTACCCCCATGCGCACTTCTTAGGTTAAGCATCAGCCCCATCCTTCCCTTATCATCAAGGTAATATTTTAATTCTCTCTTTGAATAGAGGGTCAGTCTCCATATCTTCCCTCCTTGTTTGTTTACACATAAAGAGAGCGGCAGCCACTCACTTTTCCGTAATTTTCTTCATAGCAAATAAATCCTTTGTGCAACTATCATTTCGCTCATAAATAACTTAAGAGACCCTAAATAGTTTAAGCATACTGTATACCTGAAGAAAGCATTTTTAATATATTTTTCAATGCTATATTGATTATTGCTCTATATAAGAAAGGTTAGGCTACAATAACTAAAACACCTCAAAATCAGCCTTCCGGTTGGGTATATCATAATATTTGACCACCTTTCATGGGCTCATGAATACTTTATTAGTGTTTTCTCTTCATAATAGATCCTATAGACCTTATCTATGAACAAAAAAATATAGACAGTATATAAGATGCAAGTCCATTAACCCTCAGACCCCGAATGGCCTCTGAGATGGCCATATCGATCTAGCGCCGTAGAGCCCGGATGGCCTCTAAGGCGCCATTGCTTGAATTAGTACTTATGAAGCGCGCGCATAAATTTTGTTTGTTGACATACAGTACGCAGCGCCACCACGCTTGAACTACGGGCCAGCCGCCATTATGGATACCAAGCGAAATATCGATCGCGTTGTGTCCGGTTCGGTGCCTCCTACGACGCCCGCCCCAGCTCGTCGTGTTTTACGACGGCGCCTCGCCAAGGATGTTCTCTCTCCCGGAGGCATTGATAGAACCTTACGTGAGTAAGATTAGCAGGAAGTGACAATGATAGTGACATTGACGAGATGAGTAGTGGACATTCGTCGCGTTATGCATCGAGTGCTAACTTGAACAATATTTCAAGTGACGAAGAGCCTGAGTTCAAGGGCTTCTTGAGTAAACACGAGAGCGACGCAAAACCTGAAGGTGGGGAAATTAGTATCGCGAAAGTTGGTGAAGGTGGAGAGAGTGATGTTGGGAAAGTTAGCGAGTGGGAAAGTTCAAGGTCAGCCTCCAAATTGTCCTGAGTGAAGCCACTCCAAGCCCTTCACCAGTTAAATCGCCGTTCCAGGTATGATTCTATAGGAAGCAGGTACTAGAAAAGGCGGCTGCGGCAGCCAGGGAAGAGGCAAAAAGGCGAGATGAGGAAGAAGATGATGAGGTGATGAGTGAGGGTGAGCGTGGTGACTCATAATTTGCCCGTCCTTTGTCTCCTTTGTCCACCCAAGCTGCCCCGGGCGACCGCCATTGTTCCCCACCACCCTCACCACTGCCGAGGGTTGAAGACCCCCCACTTTCGGCCTATTTGCCACCTGGGTCCCCTGACAGGAGATATACTGCTGCCGAAAAGGGAAAAGGCAGAAAATTAGGGGTGCACCGGATAGTAGATTTTGCTATCCGGCCGGATACCGGATAAGCCGGATATTAAAACAATTATTCGGCCAGATACCGGATAATAAACAAATTTGATTTAGACAAAAAATAACTGGATACTTACCAAAGATACCATAATTTTTTATCTTCTCTTGCCTATTATTTTATTTTTTATTTTATTTTTTATATATTCCAACTACTCCCTCTCAGGCATAGGCTGATAGCCTTTACACTCTACCGCTGAACACGGTGAGGCCCGTGAGGTCTTGTTCCAGTCTAGGGAGTGAGAAATGCGAATCACCCATTCATGGCTCGAACCCAACTCCATCTCTGAAGCTGCTTCACCTCTGCGCTTCACAGTCTCACTCCCCAGGCTCGGACACTCACTCTCAGAACGCCACATATTGAGCAATTAACTCACTAGGCATTGCCCCCCTGTAGCATATTTTGAATATGGGAATACTGTATTCATACAGTGCTATTTAAAGGGGGAGTAGGGTACGGACTGGAGGAGCAGGATGGTGTAATTGCTGAAGGAATGGTAGATGGATTAAGGATTATGTTTAGTAATGTGGATGTGTTTACCCAGGACAAGAAAAGAGAACTGATATGTAGGTTGCAGGATGAAGAGGAAAAACCTGATGTCATAGCCCTACAGGAAGTAAGACCAAAAAATGCTAGAAATGAAAGGGAACTGGTGGAATATAGTTTGGAGGGTTTTGAGTTATATGAGAGAAATGCTATTAGAGCAGAGGTCGGAAGAGGACTGTTTATTTATGTAAGAAAAGAGCTCAAGGTTAATGAGGTGGATATGAGACAGCAGTATTGTGAGTATTTGTGTAGTGAAGTAAAATGTGCAAGAGGATCAATTCTAGTTGCCTCTATATATAGAAGCCCAAATAATAGCAGGGGAGAGGATGATAACCTACTGAAAGCTATGGAGGAAATAGATAATAGAGAGAACAAATATAAGATTTGTATTGGAGATTTCAATTTGCCAAGGATTAACTGGGCAAATTGTACTACTCCAGCGGGACAAGGTAGCCTGGAAAATAAGTTTATAGAGAAAGTGAGAGATTGTTTTTTAACGCAACATATTGTAGAGATGACAAGATATAGAGATGGGACGCAGGGGAGTGTACTGATTTGATTTTTAGCAATTAAGAGGATATAGTGGAACATGTTAATGTGGATAGCTCTATAGGTCATAGTGACCATGCCTGTACTGTATAAGCTTTAGTTGTAACATTAAATCAGAGAGGGATAATAGAAGCAATAGAAAAATATACATGTATGATAGAGCAGATTATGAGCTGCTGAGACGGTGTTTGGACATTGACTGGGGGGAATACTTGAACGGTGAAGACGCTGAAGGAATGTGGAGGAAAATTAGAGTCAAACTGGAGAATGCTGTATCCAGAAGTGTACCAGTAAGGGAATATAAGGATAAAACAAAATTGAGGAAAAGAACGAACCCAGAATTGCCAATGAAAAGAAAACTTTGGACATTGATTAGAAGAAAGAAACGATTGTGGGAAAGATTAAAATTGTTAAAAAAGAGCAGGGGGTCTAGTATAGAAGCTAAAGAAGTGGATCTGGAACGCAGACAAATAAACAATAAAATAAGGTGGGAAACAAGGAGGGGGGTGAAGGAGAGGGAGAGAGAGATTGCTAGAAATGTGAAGGATAATCCAAAAATATTCTGGAAGTACATTCAGGAAAAGTTAACAAGAAGAATAGGGATCCCAGAGCTGGTAGGGGAGTTGCATGATGGGAGTAGAGTGGAGACTGATAAGGAGAAAGCAGAGGTGCTGGGGAAATACTTTAGGGGGGTACTAACAGTGGAGTCGGATGATGCAGTGCCTACTATTCCCATCAAACAGGCACCGGCACTAGAAATAATAGTGTTTTCCCATGCTAGAATAAGAAGGGCTATAGAAAAACTGAACAGAAGTAAGTCACCGGGACCGGATGGGATACACCCAAGAATCATAAAGGAAGGAGGTGAGATGTTAGTAGAGCCATTGAAAATGTTATTTGAGGTATCGTTTAATACAGGACAAATCCCGATGGACTGGAGAGAGGCGAACATAACAGCTATATTTAAGAAGGGAAAGAGAAATGACCCAGGGAATTATAGACCAGTCAGTTTGACAAGTGTTGTGTGTAAACTAATGGAAACGGTAATTAGAGAAGGAATAATGGATCATATATTAGATTAATCAATAACCCTGCAATCACACAGGACCTTCCTACATTATCCATACGAAGAAACGTTGCATCCCTTGCATTATTCTACAGATATTTTCACAGCAATTGTTCCGAGGAACTTGCTTCAATTGTGCCGCCTCTCCACATCTTTCCCCGTAGAACTAGGGCAGCTGAGAGCGCCCATGAATTTACACTTTCTCCTCCACAATGCAGAACTTCTGCTTATCAAAATTCATTTATCCCTAGAACTACTACTCTTTGGAATTCACTTCCCTCGAATTGCTTTCCACAAACTTACAATCTACAAATGTTTAAATCCAGTTGTTACAAACATTTTATGAATGGAGGATGCCTTTAGGCACATGGACCTTTTTGTTTTATCTGTGTTTTTCCTTCCTCCGTTCATTGTCTCTTTTAAAAAAAAAAAAAAAAAAAAAAAAAATATGAAGTCAAACCAACTTTTCAGTGGGAGACAGTTCGGATTCTTGCCGGGGAGGTCGACGGTACTACAGATAATTAAGGTGGTAGATGATTGGATGCAAATTCTAGAAGATGGTGATGTAATAGACGTGGTATATTGCGATTTTATGAAGGCCTTCGATAAGGTCCCACATAAAAGGTTAATAGAGAAAGTTAGAAGCTATAATATAGGGGAGAAATGTGTGAAATGGATAGAAGCCTTCCTGAAAGATCAGAGACAGAGGGTACTGGTGAATGGAATAGGCTCGGAGTGGAGGGAAATTACAAGTGGGGTACCTCAGGGATCTGTGTTGAGACCACTGCTGTTCGTTATATTTATCAACGACTTACCTGAAGTTATAACTAATGGAAGTGAGGTATACCTGTATGCGGATGACACTAAGCTGTATAGAAGAGAGAGGACTAAGGAAGATGTGGGTTTGCTACAAGGAGATGTGGAGGGCATGAAGGGATGGTCTGAGCATTGGTTAATGCCTTTTCATCCAAAAAAATGCAAGTACATGTGGATTGGGACAAGCAAGATAGACAAGGTAGGATACAGTATGTATGAAGCGATGGAGGAAGTGAATGCAGAAAAGGATATAGGAGTAGTGATAGACAATAAGTTAAATTTCTCAGAACATTTAGCGGAAAAGATAAACAAAGCCAATAGAATTGTAGGGCTGATAAGGAGGACATTTGTGTCACTTGACGAAGAAATCTTCAGGAATCTCTATACAGCGCTGGTTAGGCCGCACCTGGAATATGCGAACCAGGTGTAGGCTCCATATATGGTAAAGGATATAGAAGCAGTGGAGAAAGTGCAGAGGAGAGCTAGCAAGCTGGTACCAACGTTGAAGAACGCGGGCTATGAGCAGAGGTTAAGGGCACTGGGGCTTCCGACACTGGCATATCGGAGAAAGAGAGGGGATATGATAGAGACTTTTAAGATAGTGTCAGGAAAGTACGATGAGGATGTGTGTGAGGGTATCTTCTTGATGCGGGAGGGAACAAGAACGAGAGGACACTCTAAGAAAATTTACAAAGAAAGAAATAGGCTTGAGAAGGCAAAGAACTCATTTTGTGATAGAGTGGTAAATGAGTGGAACGCACTTCCCCAGTATGTTGTCGATTCCGAATCAATAAGGGAGTTTGAGAGTAATCTTGATAAAGCATGGGGAAGACAAGATTTGAAGTTTGATTATAAAACAAAAATACAGAATAGTAAAAATGTTGCGTCTGCTACCGCCGCCGCCAACACCGTGAACGACCGCAGCAGTGCAAGTACTGGTACTGAGCTGGATACACAGGCCTAGTTTGCCTTTTTCCAGAGGATCTACTGTAAGAAACTGTAAGAAAATTTAATCAGGGAACAATGAGGGTACTGTATTTTGTTTTGGCATTTCGGTGTGCTGTGGTAATGCACTGAAACTAGGTACAGCACAAATTCCATCCCAATAATATCTTCCCATTGACATATTGGGATTCGAACCCGGGTCCATTGGATTACCAGTCCAGTGGCAAGACCACTCTGCCACACCTCCCCATTGCATTAAGATAGCTTGCATGAACTTCATATAACCTAGTTATAGGCCTGTCGTTTTTTCGATATTCAACAATTTTCTTGAACATACAATTATTTTGTCATCTCCTCCAGTCTCCAGTCTTGCATTCATGCTAATTTGAATGTCAACAAACTTTAGGAATTAAAATGTTAAACTTGCAAACTAAACAAACCAAAACTGGGACGATACAAGATAAAGGTAAAATAACTTATCAAAGTCGCTATGTGGAAATAACGCTTACTAAAATATTTGTTTTGTTATGTAATAAAAGAACACAATCCATCACATAGGGTGTACATTACTACATGAGCAAGTTAATCTGTTTCCCAAGCAAACTAATCGCACACATAACAACGCACTATCGTCACGTTCAAGGAATTAGTCAATTTGGGATTCATAATTTAAGGCTAACAATGAAGAAAACAGTTTTGATATCAGTTCCGGGTAGTCTATAGTCAGTTCTGTATGTTACGCATAATAAGTTTCCCTCACCCACTGTTGTCATCCCTGTATTCTCACTTCCATTGAGGAAATACTGTATGACCCCCTCCCCCTTTTTTGTCTGTGCATGAAGGAGACAAAAGGAAATGCTGCCTGTAACAAGGGTCGCCCCTAAAGTTGAAAGAGTGATAGGGAGTCAAATTCAAAATCTGGACGCACAGAGTTTGAAGCAGTTTTTAAGTCAAAGGAGAAGGGAAATACAGATTGATGGAGAGAGTTCAGAGTGTACATATTGAATAGAAGACTGAAAATCGGTTGGACAGAATAAGGGTGGCAATCTGTTGAAAGGCGGATGCCCTTCACTATCTGTAAGGGAGGAGGTATACACTGAGAGAATTCTGAAGAACACTGATTATCGTAATAGCGGCAGAAGAGTGAGAGAGATGCAACATCGTGGTGTGTAGCAAGAGATTGTATGGAATTAGTAAGAGGCGGTGAGTTGATGGGACGAAATGCTTTTGACTGTACCCTTCCGAATAGTGCGGTATGGGTGGAACCTCCCCACACATGCAAACAGTACTCGATACATGGGCGCACTCTGCCCCTGTACAGAGCAAGAATCTGTGCGGGGGTAAAGAGTCTAAGAGACCCTACCCAACTTCTGGGAAGCTGTTTTTAGCAAGAGTGGTGATATGGACTTTCCAAGAAAGATCAGAAGAAAAAGAGACACCAAGAATATAGAGAGAAGACGAAGGGTTGATTTGTGTGTTGTTGAAGAGTATTGGATAGTCGTGTGGAATATTGTAACGAGTATAAAGATGGAGAAATTGGGTTTTGGAAGTACAGTAGGGTCCCGCATAAAACGTGTTCGCATAAAACGAGTCTCGATTAAAACGACCGACCTAAAATATTAATATTTAATTTTCGATCAGAATGAATGTGATCACATAAAATGAGTCCGCCGCCAAAGTGGGGCAAATCCGAGGAGTTTTCATATAGAGCGCCGAAATATCGTACAAAACGTACAAAATATCGTACGCTTTCATATAAAACGCCGAAATATCGTACAAAACGTACGAAATATCGTTCGCTTTGTACGAAAATTTTCGCTTACAGTGAACATTGACGATATTGCGCCACCAAAATGCTGTGTTCACATAAAACGAAATCGCATAAAACGCCCTCGTTTATCGACCATAAACTCGTTTTATGTGAGACCCTACTGTACAGTAAACCCTCGCTATCTCGGACTAATTGGGGGGAGACCCAGTCCGAGATGACCGAAAATCCGAGATGTCCGAAGTCCGACTTATGTCCGACTTAAGAGAGGCAAATGTCCGATTTGGAAGAGGGAGTCCGAGCCACCAGAGAAAACGGAGACTTCCCTATCACTAACAACTTTGATTCAAGATAAATTACAGTACCTGTACAGTATCCAGCAGACATATATTATAAATATCACTTTCCTTCTCCATTTCACTGTCCTTCTCCACCTCACTGTAGCCTTAGATCTCGGAATTTGCCCTTAGATCTCGGAATTTTCCGAGATATATGACACCTGTCCGACAGACCATGTGGGCCCTCGGAGTATTCCCCTTACATCTCGGAATTTTCCGAGATATACGGCGAACTTTCCGAGAGGCCGATGCCAGTCCGAGTAGTCCGGGTTTCCGACTTCTAGAGGTCCGAAATAGCGAGGGTTTACTGTACAGTATTGAAAATAACAAGATTTTCTCGGCCCCAATCGGAAATAGTTGATAGATCAGAAGATAGGCGTGCTATGGCCTCACCATATGAGTTTTGGAGTGATTGCATTGTGGGACATTGTAGAAAACTAGTTAAATAGAGTAAGGTAGGGTCATCAGCATATGAGTGGATACGACTAGAGAAGATCATTAATGAATATTTGAAATAGAACTGTAGATAGGACAAAGCCCAGAGATACACCAGAGTTGATAGGTTGAGGAATTGAGCGATGGTCATCCAAAACTGCAGCTATGAAACGGCCAGTAACGAAATTAGAAACAAAGGCAGAACTAGAGGGATAGAAGCTGAAGGAGAGTAGTTTGGAAATAATACGGTTTTGACAACCCGTAAGGGAAGGAAGGAAAAACTAATATTTATTGGTGGCTCCTGGAGTCAATGACGTAAGAGCCTATGTTAATATGGCCTCGTTCCGGGCTCCTCTGAGCCCGGGTTAACCTAGATCACGGCGGTCGAGAACCAAGATCATCATAGGGGGTACCCCTTAATCATTCCTACGGTACGTCATTGGGACGGAGCCCCTGAAAAGTAGGAAATAAAAAGAAAAGAATTAGAACAGTTTGAACACCGCGCCTACTGTACGCGCGCTCTGATCTTCCTCTGTTTCCCATACACAGCTAGCCACCTGTCCCCCTCAGGGACTATCTCTAATGTAATATCAAGTTGAGCATGTGTATGGGAAGGGGATGGTGGGAGGGCACTTTTCGTCATTGACTCCAGGAGCCACCAATAAATATTAGTTTTTCCTTCCTTCCCTTACGGGTTGTCAAAACCGTAATTTATTGGTGGCTCCTTACGTCAATGACGTAAGAGCCTAGAATATCACGACCGGTGGAGGGACCTTCATATGCTCATCAAGCTAAACCGCAAGAATCTATTAGGAAGATCAAAACGAAAACTGTGACATGTGTCTAAATTATTATGTTCCTTCCAACAACCAACTATACTCCTAAAATCGATTAATGAAATTTACAAACACATGTGGCAGTCCGTGGATTCGAATCCAGGATGCTCACACCGAAAATCAACACCTTATGCATCGCACCACGTAGACAGTTAAAGAATGGTGGACACTGCCTACGATTTATTATGCAACTTCGAATCCTGCATATCAATCTAAGCATGTACACACATCCCAACTGCAACTCACGTAGGCTATGCATATGTGAATGGAAAGAGCAATTAATGGGGCCTTAACCACTAGGGAAGTCCTCTCGATAAATTACCCCTGAACCAATATCAATTATTATGTTCCTTCCAACAACCAACTATACTCCTAAAATCGATTAATGAAATTTACAAACACATGTGGCAGTCCGTGGATTCGAATCCAGGATGCTCACACCGAAAATCAACACCTTATGCATCGCACCACGTAGACAGTTAAAGAATGGTGGACACTGCCTACGATTTATTATGCAACTTCGAATCCTGCATATCAATCTAAGCATGTACACACATCCCAACTGCAACTCACGTAGGCTATGCATATGTGAATGGAAAGAGCAATTAATGGGGCCTTAACCACTAGGGAAGTCCTCTCGATAAATTACCCTGAACCAATATCAATTATTATGTTCCTTCCAACAACCAACTATACTCCTAAAATCGATTAATGAAATTTACAAACACATGTGGCAGTCCGTGGATTCGAATCCAGGATGCTCACACCGAAAATCAACACCTTATGCATCGCACCACGTAGACAGTTAAAGAATGGTGGACACTGCCTACGATTTATTATGCAACTTCGAATCCTGCATATCAATCTAAGCATGTACACACATCCCAACTGCAACTCACGTAGGCTATGCATATGTGAATGGAAAGAGCAATTAATGGGGCCTTAACCACTAGGGAAGTCCTCTCGATAAATTACCCCTGAACCAATATCAATTATTATGTTCCTTCCAACAACCAACTATACTCCTAAAATCGATTAATGAAATTTACAAACACATGTGGCAGTCCGTGGATTCGAATCCAGGATGCTCACACCGAAAATCAACACCTTATGCATCGCACCACGTAGACAGTTAAAGAATGGTGGACACTGCCTACGATTTATTATGCAACTTCGAATCCTGCATATCAATCTAAGCATGTACACACATCCCAACTGCAACTCACGTAGGCTATGCATATGTGAATGGAAAGAGCAATTAATGGGGCCTTAACCACTAGGGAAGTCCTCTCGATAAATTACCCCTGAACCAATATCAATTATTATGTTCCTTCCAACAACCAACTATACTCCTAAAATCGATTAATGAAATTTACAAACACATGTGGCAGTCCGTGGATTCGAATCCAGGATGCTCACACCGAAAATCAACACCTTATGCATCGCACCACGTAGACAGTTAAAGAATGGTGGACACTGCCTACGATTTATTATGCAACTTCGAATCCTGCATATCAATCTAAGCATGTACACACATCCCAACTGCAACTCACGTAGGCTATGCATATGTGAATGGAAAGAGCAATTAATGGGGCCTTAACCACTAGGGAAGTCCTCTCGATAAATTACCCCTGAACCAATATCAATTATTATGTTCCTTCCAACAACCAACTATACTCCTAAAATCGATTAATGAAATTTACAAACACATGTGGCAGTCCGTGGATTCGAATCCAGGATGCTCACACCGAAAATCAACACCTTATGCATCGCACCACGTAGACAGTTAAAGAATGGTGGACACTGCCTACGATTTATTATGCAACTTCGAATCCTGCATATCAATCTAAGCATGTACACACATCCCAACTGCAACTCACGTAGGCTATGCATATGTGAATGGAAAGAGCAATTAATGGGGCCTTAACCACTAGGGAAGTCCTCTCGATAAATTACCCCTGAACCAATATCAATTATTATGTTCCTTCCAACAACCAACTATACTCCTAAAATCGATTAATGAAATTTACAAACACATGTGGCAGTCCGTGGATTCGAATCCAGGATGCTCACACCGAAAATCAACACCTTATGCATCGCACCACGTAGACAGTTAAAGAATGGTGGACACTGCCTACGATTTATTATGCAACTTCGAATCCTGCATATCAATCTAAGCATGTACACACATCCCAACTGCAACTCACGTAGGCTATGCATATGTGAATGGAAAGAGCAATTAATGGGGCCTTAACCACTAGGGAAGTCCTCTCGATAAATTACCCCTGAACCAATATCAATTATTATGTTCCTTCCAACAACCAACTATACTCCTAAAATCGATTAATGAAATTTACAAACACATGTGGCAGTCCGTGGATTCGAATCCAGGATGCTCACACCGAAAATCAACACCTTATGCATCGCACCACGTAGACAGTTAAAGAATGGTGGACACTGCCTACGATTTATTATGCAACTTCGAATCCTGCATATCAATCTAAGCATGTACACACATCCCAACTGCAACTCACGTAGGCTATGCATATGTGAATGGAAAGAGCAATTAATGGGGCCTTAACCACTAGGGAAGTCCTCTCGATAAATTACCCCTGAACTAAGAGTATAGTCGTAAGAAAAAGATGTATAAGGCGGGTACCATTAACCCTCCAGACCCGGTTGGGCTCTGAGAAACCCATAAAAAAACCACCCCGCACTACCCGGTAGGGCTCTGAGGCTCCGGCAGCTTGAAAGCCTGTAAGCTTGGTGTGCGAGGCGTCCGTCCGACGCATGTAAACAACAGCCGGCTGGACCGACGCCGCGCATCTCCGACCACAAGAAGGAGTGCGTCGCTTGTTCGTGTGTGCCTATATGTTATTGTTAAGTAGCCAAAAGTAGTGTAAAGTGGCTGTTTTTGCCACAAAGTTATCTCCAATGAAATCGTCCTCACAACTGAACCAGTTGACTTAGAGAGCTCTACTTAATGCCATTCTACAGGTACGAAACACATCTACGCTTGGGGATGTGCGGGAATGTGGAAGCAGTCAAAATAACAAAGATACGGTAGCCTAGGCGTAGACGTTTTTCGGCCAAAACCCCCGGGTTTTTGGAATATACTGTATATGGAATACATAGCCGGGGCTGGAGGGTTAAAGAAGCCTTATCTCGGAAAGACAAAACTACTGAGGTGTGAATACTGATAATTGTATATCACAAAATTAAAATTAGACTAAAGTTATGTATTTATAGTTGCAATAACGTTTAGATATTGTTATGTAACAGATCTAGTGCAGTAATAGCACTCTTGTTATTCATTCCGGATTGTGTCCTGCCAACTTGTCCTGGACTTACACGCGTCCCCCCCCTTTTTGTTTTCGGAGGTGCGGTGTCGCAAAGACAGGCTTTGTTTACATGCGTCGGACGCACAGCTTTCAAAACACGCTTAATAGGCATTCAAGCAAATGGTGCTCATGAGCCCATCCAGGTGCCGGGCACTAGTTTGTTATGGGCTCCTCAGAGCCCAACCGGGAACCGAGGGTTAAGGAAACCATACTGGCGATCTGAGAGAAGATTATGAGAAGACAAATGCTTAAGAAATTTTGAATTAAGAATAGTTTCAAAAACTTTTAGAGATGCAAGAAATAAGAGCAATTTGACAATAAATTGAGGACAGGTTGAATGAGGGCAAACTTCCAGCAAGAAGGGAAGATGTTAACCCAGTGAGACCCAGCGTCGCACGTGATGCGTCGGCAGTGTTTGATCACCAACTCCCAGAGACGCATCATGTGCGTCCGACATATTAAAATCAGTTACGTGGCTCGTAAGGTAGGAAATGGCGGGAGAATAGGAGGGGGAAGTACCGTAGTGTGTGTGGGAGCCGGGCCGGTAGGTGTGAGCGGGCCAAGACAGCCGCGCGGCTGGTGGTGGTGAGCTTAGTGGGGATACTTTACACCCTTAGTTCACCGCCACTTTGAACCTTCATTACTCCGGTCGTATGGGAGCTAGAGGCTTGAGATTTATGTGAGACACTCCTTAGGATGTATGCCGTACAATGCCATACTCAGTTTTCACCCTAGTGCTCCCGGGCGGGTGGTCATGCGGGGGAGACGAACTTTCGACCCCCCCCCCCGCCCCCCAAATGACCGAGGTGAGTTTTTTTTTATGTTTTTCTTCATTTCTCACCATTCTCTTCCATTTTGGCTCAACAAATTTGTTTGAGGCTCCCCCCCCCCAAAAAAAAAAAATATCTGAGGTGATTTTTTTTTTTTTTTTTTTCATTTCTCATTCTTGTCTTCCATTGTATAAGGTGTTGATTTTCGGTGTGAGCATCCTGGGTTCGAGTCCACGGACTGCCACATGTGTTTGTAAATTTCATTAATCGATTTTAGGAGTATGGTTGGTTGTTGGAAGGAACATAATAATTTTAGCAAACAAAAAAAAGAAGTGAAAATGGCTTGGGACTGGGGTGAACAAAATATTATAACTAGCCGGGGCTCAACGGGTTAAACAAAAGACAGAGATGAAATAGTTTGCCTAGGCAGGGAGTCAGCATGGAAGTACACTTGTTTTTATTACAACAGGGCTAACATCATATGGTCCGTACGCTCAAGTATGTTAGAAATATATAAGAGTGTAACAGTACTAACAGGTAGGGCAATTATTAAACAAAGTTGAGTAAATAATCTAATTCCCCAAGTAAGGACCTAGTGCAGCAAAGTTGCAAACTTAATATGTTCCCTTCAGGTCCAATATATGAATCTGTTTGTACCACTTGGGCTGTTGTATCATCTACCAGTTGAGTCACAACAATAGTCAGAGCAGTAGTGCTCACTGGTGGCCATACATGCAAGGTTGTGACTGCAAAATCAAACTTAATTACTCAGATTTATACATTGTACAAGTTTCATTGAAGTGATTTGTTTCTATTGTTATTATCCGGCCGGATAAGATAAATATCCGGTCGGATACCGGATAATTGCAATATCCGGCCGGATATGTGATCCAGTGTACCCCTACAGAAAATTTATAAAATAAAGGCACGCAAACTAAGTAGGCTTTGTTCGAGGCCCCCTATACAGCATAGATAAAATGAAGTCCGGGAAAGCCGCTGGGAGCTCCGGGATTGTCGCCGAGATGCTAAAAGCAGCTGGAGATATTGGGGTAAAATTGGTCACAGAGCTGATTAATGCTATCATAAAGGAGGAAAAAATTCCCGATGCATAGCAGAGTGTTATAGTTATAGTAAATATATACAAAGGCAAGGGTGACTCCTTAGACAGGGGAAATTATCGGGGTTTGAAAATGCTCGATCAAGTCATGAAAGTAAGCGAAATATTTATTACAGTTCATATTGTCGATGCCTTTGATGATTTTGAACACTTGAATTAAGTCGCCTCTTAACCTAAGAAGTGCGCATGGGGGGTATGAGACACCACACTCCTGTGCTGACGTATTTGAGCTGTTCCCATCACTAACATCGTTATTTTACCATAAATAGCATTAATACTTATCCATATGCGCCTATTATAGGTTGATTATAAAGGTATTAACCTGTTACAACAATAAAACAAGTGGAAACAGTGTTTGGATGGTCAAAATCGGCGATACAGGCCGGGAGTTACATAATGTATGGCTGAGGCAACCTCCCTGCCCTCCACCCCTCCCCTTGTCTGGAGAGACACTGTTCCGCAATAGTCTCTCTCTCGCTCTTTCCCACGCTTGGTAACAGTGATGACAACGCCCTGCTACCAACTCGCTGTCGCTGTCGCTGTTTCGTGTTAGCACGAAAATAAACCACAGAATAAGGGAATAACAGGGAAAATAGGTGATAACTGAAGGAGGGGAGGAAAATGGGGAAGGAGGGGAGGTGGAGGAGTGATATTTGGCATGGCCCAGGGGCAAAAAAAAATAAAATAAAAACAAAAGATTTTTTTTTGGGGGGTGTTTTAAATGGATTTTTGTTTTCCCTTACTCTTAATGCTCGGTTCACACATTCACGTATATTGCTCCCGACAGCTCCCGTCAGGCGTAATCGCCAATTTTGTGTTCTGACGGGAGTAGTACGGCCGTGAACGCCTGTATAACCACGACTATTGCACTTCCCGTCAGACGTACCGTGACGGGGCCAGTGTTACGTCAGTCGTAATGTAGTCGTAGTGAACTACGTACGTGTTTGCGACTTGCGTAAGCATGTCCCCGTTCGTCCGCATGGGCTGCCCGATTTGCGGGAACACAGGCCACGCCCATGCCACGCCCCCACAAGACCTGTGTAGCTGAGGCCGTACGTCTTGGGATTGTTTAGGACCTACCTGGACCGGTTCCGGACAAACGTAGGCACACCCCGTCTGTCCAAACACAGACAAAGACAGTCTTTGTCAACCACGTAGGTATTGGTTGGAATCTGGGAACTACAAAAGGGCAGGACTGGCCACACCTTTGCCATTCCCACTCCTTCCTCGGCACCATGAACAACATCGCGGAATTCATCCTGGAGGAGTTAAATTTTGTGAACTCCCTAATCAAACCGGAGAACAGGCATAACACGCGGCTAATGAAATGGATCCTTTCCTGCATCGAAATCTTGGAACTACTTGCAATAGCAAACTTCATCTATCAAGAGGAACAAGAGAAGAAGGAAAGGAGCAAGAGGAGAGACCATTCATCCTTGTAACCTTTAACCCGCTGAGTGCCAGCCAATTTTGACGGTGTACTTCTGCCAGTGCCAGATTTTTTTTTTTTTTTTTTTTTTTTTTGGCTAAATCTATCAAGTCGGGAGAGAAAGGAAGGATACTGGTAAAAAAACACTCCCCTCGCCAGAAATCAGGTCCCCGATGGTCCCGAAAGTAGCTGAAAAGACACTATAGACTACAGAGACTTTTATGGTATCGGAATGTATGGGTGGGAGGGTGGTTTTGGGGTTGGTGGGGGGAAGGTAGAAGGGTAATTGACTTGTGTTACACATATGAAGCCGATTGGTGAGGTAGTTTCGCCACCACAGATTTTCCTTTTTTTCCTTTTCTTCGTACGGAGACGCTAGAAGTGGGTGGTGGGAGGCGGTTGGGGGTGTTGTGGGGGGAAGGCAGAAGGGACTTGTCATACAAATATGGAACCAATTGGTGCAGTCGTTTCGCCGCCACAGATTTTCCTTTTTTTTCCTTCTGACGGGACCGACAGTCAGCGAGTGGGTGGGAGGAGGGATTTGGGATATTTGTGGCAGGCGGAGAGGTGGCAGGCGTCGAGGGGGCAGGCGTCGAGGGGGCAGGCGTCGAGGGGGCAGGCGGAGAGGTGGCAGGCGGAGAGGTGGGAGGGGAAACCTTCCTGACCTTCTTCCCGCTTTTCTTGGTATTCATGGTGACAGGGCAGGGCAGGGCAGGGCAGCGTGCAGAGGGTGGCAGGGTTGGCTGTAGGTTGTTGCTCCGGTATGGTGAGAGTTATGACTGACGGCAGTGTGTCCCGCTGGTCCTTATATACCCCCCGTACATCGTTGCCGCGTCTTCCCGCCAGCCCGCAGTGCGGCGGTGTTGCTGTATACTTCCCGACGAACGTAAACTTTCCCGTTTGACGGGAATATTTTACGATTGACGTGAGCAGCTCACGTCTGACGTGCGAGCGGCTACGTCTGACGAGGCTGCTCCCGTCAAACGGCCGTGGTGGGCCGGACGGTCGTAAAAGTTCCCGACTTTTGACATATGTGAGCGCGAGCCACGTATCTGATTCCAATTTCAAAACATACCGGGCGGCATCGCCCGCACCAACCGCCTCCCCGACCCGCGTGGCTACTCCCGCCATGCGTACCAACCCCCCCGACTGTACACAATTTCATTTACGTTTTGCGTAATATGCCCTTACGTTTGACCAAACTACAGTACCAATATTCGGGTGTCAACTACCAATAAACCTTCATACGGGAGCTGTCGGGAGCATATACGTGAATGTGTGAACCGAGCATAAGTCTTCCCGCAGTCCGCCGGGGGAACTCTTAAGAGTCTCCCCGCAGTTCCCGGGTTAACCTGTGCTGTACCTTAGGATACAGTAATAAAAGTCCCCTGCAGTCCCAAGCAATGTGGCCAAAATGCCAGGAGAGACCACCTTTCCACCTCTAATAGATGAGGCAAGATTGGATCTCTCAATTTTTTTTTTTTTTTTTTTTTTTTTACAAAACTTTAAAAAAAAAAAAAAAAAAAAACTTAAGCCTTGTACAGCAGTTATAAGAAAAGTACATTACTGACGGCTATAACCGTCGCTGGGACTGTGGAGTGACTTATCTATTGACGGCTATAATCGTCGCTGGGACTGGAGGGGTTAATCTGTGCTGGGTTAAAGGAAATAGATTTAATTCTCTATGATGCTCCTTGTTTGGTTTGTTCTTTAGGCAAGGTATCATTTTGGTAACTCTACGTTGAACTCGTTCTAGTTTGTCTATACTGTATCTTTTTGGTAGTAAGGGCACCAGGATTGAACACGCAATATTCCAGGAGAGAGCGGACTAAAGAATTGTAAAGAGTTAGGACTACATCTTTGGATTTATGCTCGAATGACCTGCCTATGAAGCCAATTATTTTGTTTGCCTTCTTAACAACTTCTGAAAATCAGGACTTTGAGGTTTTTCAACCATCAGCATTGTTGTGTGGGATACTTACGCAGTTCCCATACAAATCTGAGCCCTCTAGGTCCCATAGGACCGGAGTAATTAACCGAGACGCACCCTATGCGGCTCTGGGGTTTAGCGTTACATACATAGCCGACGCATCACGTGCGTCTCTGGTACTCGAGGGGTTAAACTGGGTGCCATTCATTGAATAGTTTGCTTTCTCGTTTCGGTTTCCGATATGGAGTACAGTAAACCCTCGCCATCTCGGACCTCTAGAAGTCGGAAACCCGTACTAGTCGGACTGGCTACGGCCTCTCGGACATGCACTTCCGTATTTCGGACATTTCCGTCATCGTTCCGACAGTCTCTGACGTTGTCGGACTTTATATAAGTATTCGGAAAATGTCCGTCATAACCGTCCTCTGATATCTCGAATATTTCCGAAATGTGTCGTAACGGTGTCCGACAAAGGATGACGTGTCGGATGACGACCTCACGTCACCGGACAATAAGGGTGAATATCCGATATTATATTTTTCAATTCCATCACATTAGAAATGATTCAAAGATTACAAAAAGTCCAATTAAAACATAGTTATGTTAATGTGTAAGGGAGTTAGGTAGATGAATTAGAGAGATAGATAGATAGAAAGAGAGTGTATATCGAGGGAAAAAAACAAAATAAAAAATCTATCAAACGTAAATCTTCCGTCTCTACTCGCACGGAGGGGAGAGTTGAAATATTTTGTTGACTATGTTATTTATTATTTATCTATGTGCTGGAAGGATATTATATTTTTCAATTCCATCGCATTAGAAATTATTCAAAGATTACAAAAAGTCCAAATAAGACATAGTTATGTTAACCCTCCAGACTCAGAAGGGCTCTTGAACGCCCATAAAAAACACACCCGAGCTACCCGGAAGGGCTCTTAAACACCCATGAGCTCAAAGCCTATAAGCTTGGTGTGAGGCGTACATCCAACGCATGTAAACAACAGCCGGCTGGACCGACGCCCCGCATCTCCGGCCACAAGAAGGAGTGCGTCGCTTGTTCGTGTGTGCCTGTATGTTATTATTAAGTATCGAAAAGTAGTGTAAAGTGGCTGTTTTTGCCATAAAGTTATCTCCAATGAAATCATCATCACAACTGAACCAGTTGACTTAGAGAGCTCTACTTAACGCCATTCTACAGGTATGAAACACATCTACGCTTGGGGATGCGCAGGAATGCGGAAGCAAGCCAAATAACAAAGATGCGGTAGCCTAGGCGTAGACGTTTTTCGGCCAAAACCCCCAGATTTCGGGGAATATATATACAGTAAAAGTCCGTTAATCCGACGACCGATGATTCGAATCCCCCAATAGTCCGAATTTTTCAATTTGAGGCCAAATCCGAATTCACCCGATGGTCCGAATTTCAAGAAGTCCCAAAGTCCCCTTTTTGAGGCATTAGGCCACTCAAATGACACATAATGGAGCACACACATATCATATGTTCATGAATTCACTTTAAAAGTTTACCATTGTCATTGTAGCCTATTACCTACTTCAAAACATTCAGATTAATGGTCAAAGGAAGCTACTGATATAAACGTAAACACCTTCGTCTTCTTCTTCTTCCACATCGTCTGCTAGAGAGTTTGTTTTGCTCTTGAACGCATCCTTGGGACGCTCCGATGCGCTACTGGCTTGCACCGCATTTTCTACAAGCGCATTCAGTCTTGAGCTTGAAAACGCACCTTTGGACGTATTAGTCTTGAGCTTGAAAACGCACCTTTGGACGTTCCGATACACTACTATTTATAGTTCAGTGATCGGAGCGTCCCAAGGGTGCTTTCAAGATAACAAGACAAGGGTGCTTTCAATACAATATAATATAACAGAGCACGTCACAAAAGGAAAATCACAAAAGGAAAATTACAAGAACCTCTCAGGGAAGTGCCGTTGTTAAGGCATTACTTCCCGAACCACATCTGATCTTCAAGAGCAAGACAAACTCGCTAGTAGACGGAAGAAGAAGAAGACGTTTATATCAGCAGATTCCTTTGACCATTAATCTGAATGTTTTGAAGTAGGTAATAGGCTACAATGACAATGGTAAACTTTTGAAGTGATTTCATGAACATATGATATGTGTGTGTGCACCATTGTGTCATTTGGGTGGCCTAATGTCTCAATGTTTTCGTCATACACAGGTTCATAGGGGTAAAGTCCGATAATCCGAAAAATCCACTAATCCGAACGAGGGCCGGTCCGCTGCCCTTCGGATTAACGGAAGTTTACTGTACTGTATAATACATAGCCGGGGCTGGAGGGTTAATGTACAGTATAAGGGAGTTAGGTAGTATGCATTAGAGAGATAGATAGATAGAAAGAGAGTTGCGGAGGGGGAGTGAGCGATTTTATGTGGAAAAAAGCTAAAAATACCCTGGCAAAAAACTTCCGAACCATAGGTAAATCTCGGTAAAAAATTCGTAAAATCGAGCCAAAGTGTTTGTTGTGCGGGCAAGGGGTAGTACTATGCAACCTTCGGTAAAGTGAAAATTCGTTGCAAGTGTTCGTTGTGCAGGGGTTTACTGTACTGTGTTTTGTATTACAGATTATAGGGTTCGAATAGGGTTGTCTTCGTTTTCTAGGTTGACGCGGACGTCTCTCTTGAGGTTGGATTTTTTCCGTAGTCTCCGATTTCATTGTTGTCTCGGACGGACATTGGTTAGGTCGGATTTTATCCTCTGTTAGGTCGGACACAAGCCGGACTCCGGACATCTCGGATTTTCGGTCATCTCGGACTGGGTCTCCCCCAAATTAGTCCGAGATAGCGAGGGTTTACTGTACTTTACATTTATCCGCATTGACATACATTTGCCAAATTTGAGCCCAATGTGACAACTTATCTTTATCTAGATTATGTTGCATATCTTCAACATGTTCATTTGAGGGTACTGTACAGTACATTATTTGCAATTTTAGTATCATCAGCAAACTTTGAGATTATACAGGTGAGACCCTCATCTATGTCGTTAATGTAAACTAGGAAGAGAACTGGCCCCAGTACCGATCTCTGGGGTACCCCGCTACTTACATTGATCCATTTAGATGCTTTACCATTTATGACTAGCCTACACTTTGCTTCCTGTCACTGAGCCAATTTTCTATCCATATCAACATACCCTCTTGTATTCCATGCGCTTTTAGTTTTATCAATAAACGTTTGTGGGGAACTTTGTCAAAGGCCTCTTGAAAATCAAGGTATATAATATCTACAGCTTTACTTTCATCATATAGGTTACATACATACATACATACATACATACATACATACATACATACATACATACATACACTGTACATACAAGTTTAAAGACCGTTTGTCCACAGAAGCTGTGGTTACAGTCTCACGTCCTAAATATAGGTTGAGGATATCGTGGAAGAAGTCTAAGAGGTTTGTTAAGCAGGAGCGTTTATTACAAAAACCATGTTTAGTATCTTAAGTATGTTGTTTTCCTCCAAGTGATTTACGAGTTTGTCTCTTATGAGTGTTTCTAGCATTTTACATACAACTGAGGTTAAGCTAATTGGACGATAGTTACTAGATAAGGATTTGCTCCCTTTTTTTAATATCGTAATGCTGGACTACGAATATGAGGGGAGCTGCACGTAGGGGTAAACCTAGAAAGTTGTGGGATCAGAAACTTCGGTCCGATCTCACTATAAAGAACTTGACGACAGGAAGCCTAAAACAGGGTCGCCTGGAATGCCAGCATTTATGATGTAAGACTGAAACCACTCTTGTGGATGAAACGGTCTTTAAACTTGTACTGTATATATACTGTATACATACTGTATACAGTACAATATATATATATATACAGTATATACAGTAATAGGTTAGCTAAATGAGACAGCCTAAAACAATACCTATTATGGATCACTCTTTAAATGATCATTATTCATGTAATCATATGACAATTATGATACTTCATTAACCCCTTCAGACAGTTTGCACGCGATCGCGTATGTAAGTGATTTGGACCAAACACCAATTATCACGCGGATCGCGTATATAAATTGGGAAACTTAGTGTTAACTTCAGTTATTATATACGCGATCGCGTATATAATCGCGTGTGGGGAAATGCTGAGGTATGGTGGTGAGATAGTGATCGAATAGGTATCGAAAAAGTGCAAACTAGCATGGGAGAAGGGGAGTGCACCTGATGACTGGAAGACAGGCACAATAGTCCCCCTATATAATGGTAACGGGGAAAGAGGAATGTGTGATAACCACAAACCACCAACGAATATGTCTTCTAAGCGTAGTAGGGAAGGTGTACAATAGGGTAGTGATTGAGAGTGAGAGCGAGAACAGAGAAATGGATAGGTGACGAGCAGGGCAGTTTAAGGAAGGGAAGAGGATGTGTAGATCAGATTTTTACCCTGAAATGTGTTGTGGAGAAATATCTGGAGAACTAACAAAAGCTGTATGTTGCCTTTATGGACTTGGAGAAGGCCGCTGGTGTAGTGACTAGCGTCTTGGACTTCCACCCAGAAGGCCCAGGATCGCGCCCACGCTCGGTGCATTAAAGGTTTTTCACAAGCACTGAGTCGTTACCGTCCCTCATGAGCAAGGGGATGGGGTAATAGTACAGGACCCCAATGGAAATACGCCTAATCGGCCTTATTGGGTTATCCTTAGCTGGCGCATGCGCTAGCTTTAAGAACTACAGTATTATTATTATGACAGAGTGGATAGAGAAGGTATGTGGAGAGTACTTAGAATATATGGAGTAGATGGCAAGTTGCTGAAATCAGTGAAGAGCATGTATGAGGGAGCAAAGGTGGCTGTATGTGTGGAGAATGAGCAGAGCGAGTTCTTTGATCTGAATGTTGGGTTGAAACAGGGGTGTGTGATGTCCCTGTGGTTATTTACTGTATACTGTATATGGATGGAGTCATGAAAGAAATACAAGGAAGAGCAGTGGATGTTAGTGTATCGCTGATCTATCTATCTATCTATCTATTGCCTGACTCCGTGATCCCCGAAGGGGTGGCCACGAACGAACCGCCCCCATGCACCTCAATCCCCAGTCAGTCGACGTCCCTCCTCCCAACCAGCACCGCCTTCATTCATATACTCCCTCACTCCACCCTTCCACCTCTCCCTCTCTGTCCTTCCACCTCGCTCTCGTACACCCTCTTAGTCAATCTCTCGCTTTCCATACGTTCCATATGGCCGAACCATCTCAAGTTGTTCCTTTTCACACTTTCCAGCACATCTACCTCCACATAACACCTCCTTCTTACTTCCTCATTCGTCTGTCTATCCCTCCATGTAACTCCGCACGCACTTCTCAAGTAACTAATTTTCACCGCTCTCACTCTTGATCTGAGTCTCTTCCCGAACGTCCATGCTTCGCTTCCGTAAGTTAGTGTCGGGATTATCACACTGTCATGCAAGGACTTCTTCATTTCCATACTGACCACTCCATTTCTTGTTACTGCTTTCAACGTTCCTACAACCCTCTTCCCCTGTTGCACCCTCTCCCGCACTTCTTCATCCATAGTCCCATCTTTACTCAACACACTGCCCAGATACTTAAAAGAGCTGATAATCTCCATAGCCTAACCGTTCAACTTCACCTCACACTCTGTGACTTTACCCCTTTCAAAGACCATAACCTTGCTCTTCCCCGCATTTACCTTCAAATTCCGTTTTTCGCACACTGTTCCAAACTCATTTACCAGACCCTGCAACTCCCATTCATTATCGCTCATCAGAACTGTATCATCCGCAAACAGCAGTATAGGCAGCTTCCACTAATTTCCCTCCCTTTTCAGCGATACACCAACATCCACTGCTCCTCCTAGTATTTCTTTCATGACTCCATCCATATTTATTTTTAAATTTGTTCTATGTGATTGAGGGAAGCAAAAGGCATAACTGCCTATAGCGAGTGCCTCCCCCATAGTTGAAAGAGTGACAGGGCCAAAATCAAGGGACGTTCGAGCCAAAATGCCTGGACACACAGAGTTTGAAGCAATTTAAGTCATAGGAAGAGGGACAGACTGATTCTGGGAGAGAGTTCCAGAGCTCAGCTGTTGAGTAGAAGAAAGTTTGAGAGTAACGTTTCACTCTTGGGTTGGAGAGTTGCACAGAGTAGGGGTGGGATTGAGTTGCAAGACGGGTACCACGTGCCCTACGTAAAGGAGGTGGTATACACTGGGAAAGCTCTGAGGAACACTGATTATTATAGTAGCGATAGAATAGCGAGAGAGATGCAACATTGCGGCGGAGAGAGAGATTGCAGAGAGTTGGTGAGTGGACGGGAGTTAATGATACGAAAGGCCTTCCTTTCAACTTTGTCTAGGAGAGCGGTGTGAGAGGAACCTCCCCACACATGTGAACAATACTCAATACAAGGACGCACTATGCCCCTGTACAGAGCAAGAAGCTGTGCAGGGAAAAGAACCCCCTAAGGGTTGAGCACACCCAGCTTCTGGGAGGCTGCCTTAGCAAGACTGGTAATATGGTCCTTCCAACTGAGAGCAGAAGAAAAAGAGACACCAAGAATATTGAGAGAAGATGAAGGATTGATTTTTGTATTGTTGAAGAATAAGGGATAGTCCGCTGGGAGTTCCTTACGGGTAGATAGATGGAGAAATTGGGTTTTGGAAGCATTAAAGGTAACAAGGTTTTCTCTTCCCCAATTGGAGATAGTATTTAGATCAGAATTTAAGAGTTCTATGGGTTCATTACGTTTGTCGTTGAGGGATTGCTGGCTGGGGCGTTCTGAAAAACTAATGGAGTAGTGTAAGGTTGAGTCGGTTGCGTATGAATGGATGGGAATTGAGGTACAGTTGAGGAGATCATTTATAAAAATTAGAAAGAGAATAGGAGATAGGACAGAGCCCCGAGGAACACCGGAGTTTATAGGGTGAGGAAGTGAACAATGGCCGTCCACAACCGCGGCTATGGAACGGCCGGAAAGGAAATTAGAGACAAAGGCACAGATGGAGGGATAGAAACCGAAGGAGGGTAGTTTAGAAATTAAAGATTTGTGCCAGACTCTATCGAAGGCTTTCGATATGTCTAGTGCAATAGAAAAAGTCTCACCGAATTCCCGAAAGGAGGATGACCAAGAGTTAGTAAGATATGAAAGAAAATCACCAGTAGAGCGACCCTTAACCCGGCAAGTGCAGCAAGACTGATATAAGTTTTACTGGTGGGCTGCGGAAAGCCTTATATAATCCAAGGTCTAAAAAAAAAACATTTAACCCTTCAGACCCGGAAGGGCTCTTAAACACCCATAAAAAACACACCCGAGCTACCCGGAAGGGCTCTTGAACACCTATGAGCTCAAAGCCTGTAAGCTTGGTGTGCGAGGCGTATGTCCGACGCATGTAAACAACAGCCGGCTGGACCGACGCCCTGCATCTCCGGCCACAAGAAGGAGTGCGTCGCTTGTTCGTGTGTGCCTGTATGTTATTATTAAGTATCGAAAAGTAGTGTAAAGTGGCTGTTTTTGCCATAAAGTTATCTCCAATGAAATCATCATCACAACTGAACCAGTTGACTTAGAGAGCTCTACTTAACGCCATTCTACAGGTACGAAACACATCTACGCTTGGGGATGCGCGGGAATGCGGAAGCAAGCCAAATAACAAAGATGCGGTAGCCTAGGCGTAGACGTTTTTCGGCCAAAAACCCCCGGGTTTCGGGGAATATATATATAATACATAGCCGGGGCTGGAGGGTTAAATCAGCCCAGTATCAATTTTTTTTTTTTTTTTTTTTTTTTAATTGCCACTTGGCCATGCCAAATATCACTCCTCCTTACCTTTTGATCCTTACCTTTTGATGTGTTCGCCACTCTTCTAGCGGCACCAAGGAGCGCGACGCCCCTCGTTCCCCTCCTTCCACCCCCCCTTCAATTATCACCTTTTCTCTCTGTTATTCCCTTATTCTTAGGTATATATTCGTGCTAACATTAGCGAGTTGCTAGCAGGGCGTGGTCATATGTGTTACCAAGCGTGGGAAAGAGCGAGAGAGAGACTCCCACGCAACAGTGTCTCTCCAGCCGTCTTCACGGCTGGCTGGCTGGCAGGCTGCCTCAGCCATATGTTATGTAACTCCCGGCCTCTATCGCCGATATTGACCATCCAAACGCTGTTTCCACTTGTTTTATTGCTGTAACAGGTTAATACCTTTATAATCAACGTAAACTAGGCGCATATGGATAAGTATTAATGATATTTAGGGTACGATGACGATTTGAGTGAAGAAAACAGCCTAAATACCTCCGCACAGGGAGGGGTGGCCACTACCCCCCCTGCGCACTTAAGAGGTTAAGGAAGCCATACTGGCGATCTGAGAGCAGATTATGAGAAGAGAAATGCTTAAGAAATTTGGAAGCAAGAATAGTTTCAAAAACTTTAGAAAGCCAAGAGATGAGAGCAATTGGACGATAGTTGGAGGATTGAGAACGGTCACCCTTCTTTGGGACAGGTTGAATGTGAGCAAATTTCCAGCATGAAGGGAAGACGTTAGAGGATAGACAGAGACGAAAGAGTTTGCCTAGGCAGGGAGTCAGCACGGAAGCAGAGTTTTTGAGAACAACAGGAGGAACACCGTCCGGACCGTACGCCTTATTAGTATTAAGCCCAGAGAGGGTAGAAAGTACATCTTTAGAAGAGATTAGGATATTAGGCATAAGTAAGAGAGAGGAGGGTGGAGAGGGAGGAATAGCACCGGAATCATCCAGGGTGGAGTTTCTAGCAAAAGTTTGAGCGAAGAGTTTAGCTTTGTCAGAGGAAGAAGTGATGGTTGTGCCATCAGAGTGGAAAAGGGGAGGGAAAGACGAGGAAAAGAAATTGTTGGAGAGGTTTTTGGCTAGATGCCAGAAAGCTTGGGAAGAGCTAGAGTTGGATAGTCGAGTGCATTCATTATTGATGAAAGAGTGTTTGGCAAGTCGAAGAACAGATTTGGCTTGATTCCGGGCAGAAACATAGGAAGAATGAGAGTTTTAAGGCGTCGGTACCGTTTGAATGCTTCCTCCTTATATATACAGTAATATACAGTAAACAATCACAGGGACATCACACACCCCTGTTTCAACCCAACACTCAGGTCAAAGAACTCGCTCTGCTCATTCTCCACACGAACTGCCGCCTTTGCACCCTCATACATGCTCTTCACTGCTTTCAGCAACTTGCCATCTACTCCGTATATTCTAAGTACTTTCCACATGCCTTCTCTATCCACTCTGTCATAGGCCTTCTCCAAGTCCATAAAGGCAACATACACCTTTTGTTTCTTCTCCAGATATTTCTCCACAACACAATTCAGGGTAAAAATCTGATCTACACATCCTCTTCCCTTCCTAAAACCTCCCTGCTCTTTGCCTATCCATTTCTCCGTTCTCACTCTCACTCTCTCAATCACTACCCTACTGTACACCTTCCCTACTACGCTTAAAAGACATATTCCTCGGTGGTTACCACACTTCTCTTTCCCCTTTGCCCTTATATAGGGGGACTATTATGCCAGTCTTCCAGTCATCGGGTGCATTCCCCTTCTCCCATGCTAATTTGCACATTTTCCATACCCATTCGATCACTATCTCACCACCATACCTCAACATTTCCCCACACACTCCATCTGTTCCTGGTGCTTTCCCTAACTTCACACTTTTCATGGCTTCCCACACTTTTGACCTCCTGATCCCCACCTCCTCCTCCTCCACTACTTCTCCTCTTCTCCCTCCCATACCCCATCGAACTATGTTTGCTGGCTCTTCATACCTTACATTTAGCAACTCGTTGAAGTACTCCCTCCATCTTTCGACTCTCTCTTGCTTCTCGGCTAGCATTTTCCCATTCTTATCTTTCACACTCTTACTGTTTCCCTTGCTACCTTCCCTAACTTTCTTGACTTCTTTCCAGAACAGTTTCTTACACTCCCTCCATTTTACACTCAGATTCCTTCCAAATTCCTCATCTAATCTTCTCTTACTTTCCTTCACTACTCTCTTCACCACTCTCTTTCTCTCCACGTACCTCGCTCGTTTCTGCCTCTCCAAATCTTCATTCCCTCTACTACCCAACCACTCTCTATACGCTTTCTTCTTATCTTCCACAGCTATTTTTACCTCTTCTGTCCACCATGCTGTACCTTTCACTCCCCTCCCTCTTCTCCTCACTCCACACACCTCCTCACATGCTGCACAGACCTCTTCCTTAAACACCTTGCTTATCTCCTCCACTTCCTCCATATCTTCCAGGTCGAACCCACCTAGTCGTCTTTCTACTGCTCTCCTGTACTCTTCCCTGTATCGCTGATAAGGGAGGGAAATGAGTGGAAGCTACCTGTACTGCTGTTTGCTGAAGATACAGTTCTGATGAGCAGTAATGAATGGGAGTTGCAGGGTCTGGTAAATATGTTTGGAACAGTGTGTGAAAAACGGAATCTGAAGGTAAATTCGGGGAGGAGCAAGGTTATGGTTTTCGAAAGGGGTGAAGCCACAGAGTGTGAGGTGAAGTTGAACGGTCAGGCTATGGAGATTGTCAGCTCATTTATGTATCTGGGCAGTGTGTTGAGTAAAGATGGGACTATGGATG
Source organism: Paralithodes platypus (assembly GCA_032716605.1). Taxonomy (NCBI): domain Eukaryota; kingdom Metazoa; phylum Arthropoda; class Malacostraca; order Decapoda; family Lithodidae; genus Paralithodes; species Paralithodes platypus. Next base: position 84,085,537 of record CM064487.1, read on the forward strand.
AAGAAGTGCGGGAGAGGGTGCAACAGGGGAAGAGGGTTGTATGAATGTTGAAAGCAGTGACAAAAAATAGGGTGGTCAGTATGGAAGTGAAGAAGTCCTTGCATGACAGTGTGGTAATCCCGACACTGACTTACGGAAGCGAAGCATGGACGTTGGTGGAGAGACTCAGACCAAGAGTGAGAGGGGTGGAAATGAGTTACTTGAGAAGTGCGTGCGGAGTTACATGGAGGGATAGACAGACGAATGAGGAAGTAAGAAGGTGTGGTGTGGAGGTAGATGTGCTGGAAAGTGTAAAAAGTAACACCTTGAGATGGTTCGGCCATATGGAACGTATGGGAAGCGAGAGAATGACTATGAGGGTGTACGTAGAGCGAGGTGGAAGGACAGAGAGGGAGAGGTAATCCGAAAGAGAGGTGGAAGGATGGAGAGAAGAAGTATATGGATGAAGACGGTGCTGGTTGGGAGGAGGGGCGTCGACTGACTGGGGACAGAGGTGCATGGGGGCGGTTCGTACGTGGCCACCCCTTCGGGGATCACGGCGTCAGGCAATAGATAGGATTATAACAGGTGCTCGGTGAAGGGCATCACTAAATGTGGAGCTAGTTGGCAACTTCCTACCGAGCCAGGCAGTACCACAAATAACAGTTCACCCAGGCGGGTGCCCAACCCCGGAAGGGGTTGAAATGGGGGAGCTATCCCGCCTCCAAAGGTGGCTTTCTAGGGCCTTTCCTAGCTGATGCTGAGAGGATTGGGTTCTAGTCATGTGGTGATGGGCTGGCCTATCAGAGTGAGAACTGAGAAATCTCTTCCATACCCATAGCTTACTCTGACTACAGCCTGCCCCCACACATCCATCTCACCGTTCTCATCACATTAACACATTACGTTCCATTCTGTTGACATCCTCTACTTTAACGGCCCATGTTTCTGAGGCATACGTCCTTGCACTTCTAACACATGAGGCATACACCTTTCCCTTCAGGGGGAGAGGAATTTTCTTCATGGCCAATTCTGACCATGAAAAGAATGCCTCTCCCCCTGAAGGGAAAGGTGTATGCCTCATGTATTTACCTAATTGTATTTACCTAATTGTAGTTTACAGGAGTTGAGCTAAGCTCGTGTTGTCCCGTCTCTCAGTCTACTTTTTATCCAATTTTTTCTTGAAAATATGGATGTTCCTTGCCCCTACCACCTCCTCCTCCAGCCCATTCCATTTGTCAATACATCTATAGGGGAAGCTAAACTTCCTGATATCGTTCTTGCAGGTAGGTCTTTTTACTTTGTAGCTGTGGCCTCTAGTTATTCCTGTATCCATAATTAATATATCCTCCCTATCCAGCCTCTCCAGCCCCCGGGTACATTTGTACATCATTATCATGTCTCCCCTCTCTCTCCTCTCTTTTAGACTCGGTAGATTTAATTTGTCTAGCCTCCCTTCATATGGCAGTTCTCTGAGACTTGGAACCAATCTAGTGACTGCTCTCTGGATTCTTTCTAACTTGTGAATATGCTTCTTTAGATGCGGGGACCACACCACTGCTGCATACTCCAATCTTGGTCTAATCATACTCTTCATAATTTTCGCTACCATGGTCTCATCCAAATAGTTCAGGGCAACTTTCATATTCCCGGCCATTGCATACATTCCGCTAAAGAGCTTGTTAATATGTTTCTCTGGCGACAAATTATCTTGTATAATCAACCCTAAATCTTTTTCTTTTTCGGCCTTGCTAATTTTATTATCTCCCATCCTGTACTCCCAATTTGGTCTATTCACACTTCTTCCCATATTTAACACATGACATTTACTTATATTAAATTTCATTTTCCACTTGGTGCTCCATTCGTATATTTTTATCTAAATCCCGTTGCAGCTCCACCACAACTACTTTTATTTGTTATTTGTCTCATAATTTTTATGTCATCTGCAAACATTGACATGTAGGGGTTTATGCCTATCGGCAGGTCATTCACGTACATAAGGAACATGAGAGGTGCCAACACAGATCCCTGCGGCACACCACTCTCAACTTTCCGCCACGATGAGTAAGTTCCTCTAATGTTGGTCCTCATTTCCCTATCTGTTAAATAGCTCTCCATCCATTTCAGCAAACTCCCCCTGACACATCCTAGCGTCTCAAGCTTAGATAGCAATCTCTTATGTGGTACCTTATCGAATGCTTTGGAAAGGTCTAAGTAGATGCAGTCCACCCATCCGCCTCTTTCTTGGAGTACATCTATCACCCTACTGTAATAACATAGCAAACTGGTAACACAAGATGTCCCTTCTCTGAATCCAAATTGCTTTGGGGTTATTATTTTCTTTCTCTCCAACATTTTCATCCATCTCTTCCTAATTAGCTTTTCACAAATCTTGCATACAATACTAGTAAGTGAAACTGGTCTATAGTTTAGAGGGTCCTCAGGGTTTCAATTCTTGTATATCGGAATGATATTAGCTCTTTTCCATTCAACAGGAACCTGTCCTTTATCTAAGGAAGCTTGAATTATGTCCCTCACTGGCTCCACTAATTGCTCTGCACACTCCTTTAAAACCCAGGCAGACACTTCATCCGGTCCCATAGCTTTCCTTACTTCAAGTCCTCTCATCGCAGATAACAGCTCATCTCTAGTTATTTCAATCTTACTAACACCACTCTCCAGTACTCCCGCCTGTGGTTCGTCAAAACCTTTCTCTCTAGTAAAAACTGACCCCAATTTGTTATTCATTACCTCACACATGTCCGATACATTTTCATACGTCCTAGCATCAACTCTTAATTTAGTAATTTGTTTCTTTACCTTCAACTTACTGTTTATATATTTATAAAATAATCTAGGGTCACTTTCACATTTATTTACTATGTTCTTCTCATAGTTCATTAATGTTAACTTGTTAATGTTAACTATGTTAACTTGCCTAATTATGTTAACATATCTATTCCTCTCCTGTTTATATTTATTCCGATTACTCTCAGTGTTCCTTCTTCTTAATCTAGCCCAAGCTGCATCACGCCTACCCAAAGCTCTTTTGCATTTCAAATTAAACCAATCTTTCTGCTTAGTAAAATGTGTTAGAAGTGCAATGACTTATGCCTCAGAAACATGGGCCGTTAAAGTAGAGGATGTCAACAGAATGGAACGTAATGAGATGAGAATGGTGAGATGGATGTGTGGGGCCAGGCTGCATGATAGAATAACAAATGTTGAGCTGAGGAGCTGGCGCAATGCATAAGTGTGTTGATTTTCGGTGTGAGCGTCCTGGGTTCGAATCCCCGGGCTGCCACATGTGTTTGTTAATTTCATTAATCGAGATTAGGAGTAAAGTTGGTTGGTGGAGAGAACATAATAAATAAAGAGTATTAGCGAAGTGATGCGTACAAGTAGACTGGGATGGTATGGACATGTGGAGAGAATGGATGAACAAAATTGGGTGAAAAAATGCAGGTCTGTGATTGTGGAGGGAGCTGCACCAAGGGGTGGACCGAGGAAGACCTGGGATCGGACTATACTGTACGTGCCGATCTGAAATCCAAAAACTTGACAAGTGAAGCAGCCCTTAACCTAACAAGTGCGCATGGGGGTAATTAGAAACGTCCCCCTGTGCTGACATATTTGAGCTGTTTCCATCACTAAAATATTCATTTTACCATAAATAGCATTAATACTTATCCATACGCGCCTATTATGGGTTGATTATAAAGATATTAACCTGAAACAACAATAAAACGAGTGAAAACAGCGTTTGGATGGTCAAAATCGGAGATATAGGCCGCGAGTTATATAATGTATGGGTGAGGCAACCTGCTTTCCCGCCAATTTCCCCCAAGGCCACTGAGACACAGACGATCGATATTCTCTCTCTCTCTCTTGCACTCGCTTGCTAACACTGATGACAATGCCCTGCTTGCAACTCGCTAATGTTAGCACGAAAATATACCTCAGAATAAAGGAATAACAGGGAAAATAGGTGATAACTGAAGGAGGGGAGGAAAGTGGGGAAGGAGGGGAGGTAGAGGAGTGATAGTTTGCATGGCCCAGGGGCCCAAAAAACAAAAAAAACAACAAACATTTGATGTTTAAAGTTGATTTTTTTTTTCTCTGACTCTTAAGAGTCTTCCCGCAGTCCGCCGGGGGAACTCTTAAGAGTCTTCCCGCAGTTCCCGGGTTAACAGGGTTGCCTGGAATGCCGACATTAGGACAAGAGACTGAAACTACACATATGTGTGGAGCACTCAGTCTTAAAATTGTATGTGCAGGTATGTATGTATGTACTGTTCCTTTTACAGTACTTATATATTTTCTAGATCTCAAGTGACGGCGTCTCTTCCGTGGATTGACCTCCCAATCTGCCAACCTAGAGGTTGGCAGATTGAAAGCCAAAGTGTAATTTTTTTCCTTTGCCCCTCAGCTTTTTCTTCATAATTGCTGAGGGGAACAGGGCCCTGGGTGGGTCTTTGGTTTCCCGGGCGTTTCCGCACCCTCCTAAGCTCCCAGCCATGGAGTGGCTTCGGTCACCCAGGCTTTATTGTGGTAGGCAGGGAGGGTTCTGTGGGGGCGCTCGGTTATGGTCTTGGCCTTGCTCGGGGCCTTGGGGCTGTTCGGCCAGGCAGCCTGGCGAACAACAACAACAATAGTTCACCCAAATAGTGTAGCTACTGTCAACAGATGAATAAGTTTTATTAAGATGTCGTAGGGGGTTAATGCTACAGCTAGAGGATTTTACTTGATGTATCAATAACCTCTATGAATAAAAGACCTAAAAATATTTAAATTAAATACAGTACCCTCAAACTCTGACAGGTTCTTTTCAAGTTGAATAAAATTATCTGGATTCTGGAGGTATAGTACTATAGATAGACTGAAATATAGATAGGCATCACCTGCTTGAAAGGGTTAATTCAAAAGTCACCGAACCATAGTTTCCTTTGTGTAGACAATCTGGTGCTCATACGGTGCTGCAGTGGAAAATGTAACAAGATGCTGAAGCACAATGCAGTACAAAAGGTACCGGTACCATAATCTTATAATAAATGCTTAACTCAACCAGTGACTTGACAAGTGGAGAAAATGTAAATAGATGAAATATACATATACTGTATACAGTACATACATGCAATGGTTTAACGTTTTCTATTACATACATTGTAACGGCTCTGACGTGGTACCCTTTCCGCAGTTGGAATATAATACAATATACTGTACAGTACTATAGTCCCATCACAACACCACCCCATAATGTCATCACTTTGGCTGATGTTGGCATACCGCTAACTGTGCCGCAGCAAGACTCAACTAAGTCTAACTGCAGAACCTGCACCTGTAGTATCTGCAAACCTCACTAGCTTCAACAGTACTACAACAAGACTCTACTGTACATTAGGCAACTTTGACTTTAGAACAAAAAAATCCTGCCACAATACTACCCCACCATGTAAATGCTCTGGCTCACTTTGGTGTGGCGCTAAACAGGGCCCAAGTAAGACTAGTAGAGTCCCCTGTGTCACTTATCCGCACCCCACCAGCCTCGGCAGTGCCAACAGCAAGTTATTATTGTATAGTAATGATTGTTGGTCCGCAAGTCTACCGCCATCCTGGTGAATAAGTTTTGTTACCTAGGAGATACCATCCCTGCCGGTGGTGGGGCCGAGGCTGCCACTGTTGCTAGAATTAGATGTGGCTGGGGGAAGTTCAGAGAACTGCTGCCAATCCTGACCATGAAAATAATGCCCCTCCCCCTGAAGGGAAAGGTGTATGCCTCGTGTTAGAAGTGCAATGACGTATGCCTCAGAAACATGGGTCGTTAAAGTAGAGGATGTCAACAAAATGGAATGTAATGAGATGAGAATGGTGAGATGGATGTGTGGGGCCAGGCTACAGGATAGAATAACAAATGTTGAGCTGAGATGTTTAGGTATAAAGAGTATTAGCGAGGTGATGCGTACAAGTAGACTGGGATGGTATGGACATGTGGAGAGAATGGATGAACAAAATTGGGTGAACAAAATTGGGTGAAAAAATGCAGGTCTGTGATTGTGGAGGGAGCTGCACCAAGGGGTGGACCGAGGAAGACCTGGGATCGGACTATACGTGCCGATCTCAAATCCAAGAACTTGACAAGTGAAGCAGCCCGTAACCCTTCCTACCCGGGCAGTCTTACCTAAGGACGGTCGCCCGTACGCGGGCGAAATGGCTGAAAAACGTCTAGGCCTAGGCTACCGTATTTATGTTTATTTTCACTGCTAGAACTTTCCCACTCATCTATAAACGTAGTGCGGTTTTCAATCTGTATTTTGGCGTTGAGTAGAGCTCTGTAAGTCAACTGGTTCAGTTGTGATGACGATTTCAGTGGAGCAAATATTGCAGAGATGTTGCCAATATGGGGGCTTTTCAGACACTAATTTCGTCTTACGTCAGAACAATAACATTGAAGAGTCTTCTCCTTCTTGTTTTCGGAGGTGCGGTGACGCAACGCTTGGGTTTGTTGACATACGTCGTACGCACGGCGTTCAGACCAAGCTTAATTAGGCTATTAAGCTGCCGTCTTAGGTAAGGACGCCCGGGTAGCGGCCCTTATTCTGAGCTGTCCTTACCTAAGGCAGCCCGGGTAGGAAGGGTTAACAAGGTTGCCTGGAATGCCGCCATTAGGACAAGAGACTGAAACTGCACGTATGTGTGGAACACTCAGTCTTAACATTTTATGTATGTATGTATGTATGCATGCCCCATATTAGTCGCCTTGTATGACACGCAGTAGGATGAGTGGGGCAAATTCTTACTTTTCCTCCACCATAAAATAAAGTGCAGTAACACCAAAAAAATATATTATCAGGATATATTGGTAAAATTATCTATTAGCTATTAACCCACTGAACCCCAGCTAGTTTATAATAAATGTACCACCGAGGACCGGCAGGTTTTGAAAAAAAAAAAAATCCAGAAAACACCAGGAATGGGTTAGGAATGAAGGAAAACCCACAAAAAAAACGATCCCCTAGGTCATTAACCCTCCAGCCCCGGCTATGTATTCCATATATATTCCCCGAAACCCGGGGGTTTTGGCCAAAAAACGTCTACGCCTAGGCTACCGTATCTTTGTTATTTTGACTGCTTCCGTATTCCCGCGCATGCCCAAGCGTAGATGTGTTTCGTACCTGTAGAATGGCGTTGAGTAGAGCTCTCTAAGTCAACTGGTTCAGTTGTAATGACGATTTCCGTGGAGAGAACTTTGTGGCAATATCAGCCACTTATCACTACTTTTCACTACTTAACAATAACACACAGCAACACACGACAAGCGACGCCTCTCCTTCTTGTGGTCGGAGATGCGCGGCGTCGGTCCAGCCGGCTGTTGTTTACATGCGTCGGACGGACGCCTCGCACACCAAGCTTACAGGCTTTCAAGCTGCCGGAGCCTCAGAGCACTACCGGGTAGTGCGGGGGGTGTTTTTTATGGGTTTCTCAGAGCCCAACCGGGTCTGAGGGGTTAAGGGGTCCTACGGTGCGCCCGAAAGTCGGATTTACAAGAGGGGAAAATTGAAGGCAAAAACACCCAAAAACAGGTTTTAGCGCGCTCACGCACACGCGGTTGGAGTTTTCAACCATCGGCATGGTTACCTTTGGATACCTTTGGATGTGTTCGCCGCTCCTCTAGCGGCACCAAGGAGCGTGACGCCCCTCGTTATGGGTGGTGATTTGGTGCAGTAGACTGTTTGAAGCGACAGCTCGCTCCCTTGCGAGGATGGGCTCGTCTGGCACTTTTTGCAGTTCGACATCTAGGGCTCTCTTGAAGTTGTCTAACGAGATGTCCTTCATGTCTCTTACTCGCCGTGGGAGTTTGTTGAAGAGACGTGGGCCTCTGTGTGATAACCAGCCCTCTCGCAGAGAGCCCATAGCACCCCTGTTATTCATCCGGGGGATTTCGCATTCCCAGCCTCTCCTATCACTGAATTTCATGACTATCGGAGTATGTAGATTTGGTACTAAACCCTCTGCGATTTTCCATGTGTATATTATTAGGTAACGTTCTCTTCTACGTTCCAGTGAGTACAGATCCAGTGCTCTTAAACGCTCCCAATAGTGTAGATGTTTTTATCGAACTTATATGCGAAGTGAAATTTCTTTGTACACTCTCTACGTCATTTATTTCACCTGCTTTGTATGGGGATGTTAATACGCTACAGTATTCAAGCCGCGGGTAGCACTAGAGATTTGAAGAGCGTTATCATAGGCAATTCACCGTGTGTTTTAAAAGTACGCAGAATCCAACCCGTTTCGCAGCCGCCACTTTGACCTGGTTATGTACTTTGAAACCCATATTTTCAGACATTAATACCCCAAGGTCTTTCACAATGTCTTTCCGTTCTATTATGTGGTTAGATTCTGTTAAGTAATTTGTAATTTCTTTAACACCATTATTATCTCCGTACCGTATTAATTGGAATTTTTCCTCATTGAATTGCATGTTGTTTTCGCTGGTCCACTGGAACACTACATTCATGTCTTCCTGCAGTCGGCCCGTGTCCTCTTGTGTGTTTACTATCTTACTTAATTTTGTGTCATCAGCAAAAGACGACACCGTACTGTGTCTGGTGTTGGTATCTATGTCGCAAATTAGTATGAGGAACAGAAGGGGCGCTAGCACTGTTCCTTGGGGCACTGAGCTTTTGACATCCGAAGGCTCAGAAGTGACTTGGTTTACTGCTACCGATTGTTTTCGGTTTACGAGGAAATTGTATATCCACCGTCCGATTTTCCCAGTTATACCTTTTGCTTTCAGTTTGTGGGCTATTATACCATGGTCACATTTATCAAATGCCTTAGCAAAATCGGTGTAAATGACATCCACGTTCTTCTTTTCTTCTAGCGCTTTAAGAATTTTGTCATAGTGTTCCAAAAGTTGTGAGAGACATGATCTTCCCGCTCTGAACCCATATTGACCGGTGTTATGTAGTTCATTTGCCTCCATGAATGTTGAAATTTTGATTCGCAGGACTCGCTCGAAAACTTTAATGATGTGAGAGGTTAGAGCTACCGGGTTGTGTGGGATACTTACACAGTTCCCATACAAATCTGAGCCCTCTAGGTGCCATAGGACCGGAGTAATTAACAGTGACGCAACGTTGTCGTCGCTGGGGTTTAGCGTTACATACATTACCGACGACAACGTGTCGTCGCTGGTCCTCTATGGGTTAAGGGGACCGGCCGCTTTTTAATAGGGGGTGTCACTGAACTTCGTCCGATTTCAATGAGATTTCGCACACGTATAAAGGATGATGTAACAAGGATTTCTTGTTAATTGTTTTTTTATTCTAGGTCAATTAGTTCCTGAATTAGGGTGAAAATTAGCTCTAAAATTTAAAAAAAATTCGGAAGTCGTATAATTCGAAACCCAAGCACTGTATAATATTTTCAGAGGGATCAGACAACTCAGGACAGGTGGTTTTACAACTCTTTTGATCCACTTTTTTTTTTTTTTTATTTAATTGCGGAATTAGGGGACTCGGAAATTAGGTAATGATTTTGTACTCGGTGGTTAGCTACATATGCCAAGGAGATGTGTCTCAAATTCAAAAAAGGCGTCAAGAGCTTTATAGAGCATTTCACGCGCTTTCCAATGGTACTGTATATAAAACATTCCTATAGTCATCCTCCTATGAAATGAGCTACAAGGTGGTGTCCCTCGCCCTGTGCGGTGTTGTCAAATATTCAAAGCTTTAACAACAAATGTTAGTTTTTCAGGCTATTAACAAATTAATTTTAGCTTTTATGACTATATATATTATATTACAATTTTTAAAGGTTATGTGGTGTTAAGAAACATATAATTTTAAGGATATATAGAAGGAATTTATACAACATATGGCACGCTATTTAGAACATGTTGCCATTTTTCTGGGGACAGCTATAAATAGATCGAAGGAGTGGTATGATATGCGACGTTGCCAAGTAATGTCAATGCGGTTCTGTTGGCTACGCACGCACTCACACACACCCCTACAGATACACACACAAACACACACATACATACACAATCTCCAAAATGCAATATAGCACAATGTAATCCCATCAAAAAAAAGAGAGAGAGAGAGAGAAGAGAGGAGAGAGGAGAGAGGAGAGAGGAGAGAGAGAGAGAGAGAGAGAGGAGAGAGAGAGAGAGGAGAGATGAGAGAGAGAGGAAGAGAGGAGAGAGGAGAGAGGAGAAGAGAGAGAGAGAGGAGAGAGAGAGAAGAGAGAAAAGAGAGAGAGAGAGAGAGAAAAGAGAGAGAGAGAGAGAGAGAGAGAGAGAGAGAGAGAGAGAGAGAGAGAGAGAGAGAGAGAGAGAGAGAGAGAGAGAGAGAGAGAGAGCTGGATACGAGTAATGGCAATGCTTTAAAGGGTCTCAAACAACGACAACAACATCACCCAGGTAAGACGGTCACTAACCCTCATTCCCCGTTTTCTAATAGGTTTGTTTTGGTAAAAATGTGGCACCACCGCACAGGGCGACCTCGACCTCCTTGGAGCTCATTTCAGTTAAGGTTGACTATAGAGGCCCAATAATACATTAATTATAAGATCCCAAAGTGCGACAAAACAGGTGTTGAGAAAAACATGTGAAAGTCTAAGGTAATTGGGTGAACATTATTAACTTTTTATTTTGGTTTACAATATTTTACGCAGGAACACGGCAGAGTAGAAGATACAGCTTGTGGGAGGTAGTAGAGTATTTTACGCTCTTTCCATTTATATATGTACAATCCTCGTACGACCAGTAGTTACTGAGCCTGTCAATTTCAAAGTTCGCTATTTAACGTTTTTAGAAATACAGGAAAAGTTTGGAAAACATAAAAAAAAAAAATCTAATGGGTTTTCACAAATCAAATTTCACTGGCTTATGAAGGGAAGTTGAATAAACACATTTTAACACCTAATGGTATTTTCAGGATTTCGAGCTTTTTAAGCCTAAAAAGCGGCCGGTCCCCTTAATACTGATTAACCCTCTCCGACATATGACGCGATTTTGAGCCTATTAGGGATACTTTAAAGCCTTTGTTACCATCAGGGGTATTTAAAAACCTTTAGTTTAGTTACTTCAACCTCTGCAGTTGTCTTTGAGTTAGCTGTGGGCAGAAAACTAATTGTGGAGAGGTATTTATAAGAGTGAGAGAACTATATTTCTTATTGCTAATCTGGCAACCTCTGTGTCATATGAGTCTGAAGGGGTTAATGTAAGAATATATATAATACAGTACAGGTATATGAATTACCATGAAGAAAATTATGATTATAGCATTAAATATTTTTCACTATGAAACATACCAACTTGTCTACAGTATGAAGATAGAACGGACGAAAGAACTGGAAAGGATATGGGATAACCTTATTTAAATACAGTAACTTGTAAAAAATGCATACAGTATATTAACCCTCGGAATCCGGGAGGCCTAATATGAGGCAAACAAAAATATTGGCAGGAATCCGGGAGGCCTCATATGAGGCAAAATGCGCGGCTACAAATCGCCGCTAAAATCATCATAACTCGGCAACCACGTGTCGTAGCGATGTCATCTCAACGGCAGTCTACAGACAACAAAACGTTCTACAATTTGCAAAAAATGTTACTGCTCTAGGTGGTCTCAATCAGTAGCTACTGAATTATGAAGCTTGACTGTACGAAAATGGCCCCGGACACAGCGATCGGGATCATATGAGGCCCCCCGGATCCAATGGGTTAAAATTGGTTCAAAAGCTGAAACAGTAAGGCAAGTTTTTATACAAAGACACAATAAAAAAAAATAAGTCTGGAGAGAAGGCATGGCAAGTACCTGGTGGCAGTCTTCTCGAGCCAGGACCAGTAGTCTCTTCGTGTAAGACCAAAAGCGGAGTGTGAAGTGTGGTTGAGGCCCTTGCGGAAGATGGCCTCCACCGATTGACACAGAGGTAGCAGGCACGCCGCCTTGTCTTCCACCGCCACCACATCGTTCTGGCACACTTTGGTCGCCTCCAAGATGTGCCCTGAAAGATAAATAGAGGTAAGTATGTATATACTCAGGCACATACCCCACAGCTGGGGGTAGCCGACTCGAGACTTAGCCAAAACAGAAAAAAAAAAAATAATAATAATAATACAATAGGATACCCCATCTACAGTAGCCCCATCCAGGGCCCTGTGCCCCTCAGCAATTATGAAGAGAAAGTTGAGAAGCAAAGGAAAAATGTGATGCTTTGGCTTCCAATCTGCCAACCTCTAGGTAGGCAGATTGGGAGGTCAATCCACGAAGAGATGCCGTCACTTGAGATCTAGAAAATATATAAGTAAAAGGAACAGTTAGAGTAAGCTATGGGTATGGCAGAGATCGCTCAGTTCTCACTCTGATAGACCAGCCCATAACCAATGTAGTTTAGTACCGGTAGTTATAATTATTGTATTAATAACTATGTAAATTGTGTTGTAAATATGTTAATGTGGTGTTATTGAAATTATGTTTTGTGTTCGAGCGATTGCGAATTCATTTTGAAGAATGAGCGCTCTTTTAAATAAGTAAAATTATTATTATTATTATTAATAGCCTTCAAATATTGAAAACAAAATTAGCAGTAGTTTCAGTAATAAGTACGGTACACCTCAACAGGTTAGCTTGGTAGAAGTATAGTTAGGCTACATTACTGATTCTTTCACATTCAGAGGTTCAAACAAATGAGTAACATTAGGCGGGAAGGATGTACGATCCGGGCGTACTGATGTCATGTTTACATAGGTCGTGTGGTCGCGTCTATTTTGACTGCTTTTATTTTCTGTTGTTTGCCCCCCTGCTGGCAATATATATGATGAAGACAATAAATCATGGGGGGGTGACTGGGGGCAAAGACCCCCCCCCCCCCCTCAACCTATTATTGTATCCCCTGACAGTCAAAATAGACGGGGACATGATCACGAGCATGCGAGTAGTGTAAACAAGGCAGGCGGTATGCCCGAATTCTACATCATTACCTATTAGGCTAACTCTTAACATATTCAGCCTCAGAGATTGTAATGTCAGAAAAGCTACTAGGCTAAAGGTCATCAAAATGAAAATACATGCATTTAGCACAAATTAGATATCTTGAATTATAAAAAGGAGACTACTTCGGCGATATTTGCACGCTCTACGCATCAGATTTGAGCGTGTTTTTTTCTTAAATTATCCCACAGCCAGCGTTTTTTTGCCCCCTGCCGGTATTATATATGATAATGACAGTAATTCCTGAGGGGATGACGGACGGTCAAATATGAAGCGAACCGTGGCGGTAGGCTCCTTAAAATTAAATTATACCAAATAAAATATGGTCAAGGTTATCATGTGTCACCAATTCAGGTACTGTACCTCGATTATTATGTCATATATTCAATCTTAATGACCCATATATCATTCCTATATATATGGCATAATGGCATTACCATCGGAAATTAGTATTTACTCATTATCCAACAATGTTACGATATGCCCCCGTATTTTATGTATTTTGTCATCTTCTACATCAATACTAAGATCAGCAGGGGTCTGGGGCGACAGCCTCCAGGTTAGATTAGGTTGTTATTTTTTATTTTTTTTTAGAACAAATACTATGGCTCTATGCCAAGCAGCTGAAAGAGCCGTAAAACATTCAAGAAGGGTAGATATTATTTACAGGTAAGGAGTTGACATAAAAATTGAGAAATTGTAGGAAAGGGGTAACCCACTGAGGGAGGCGTCAATTGAGGCGTCAATAAATTTTTTAAAAGTGGCATATTGTAAACCTAAATAGCCTACTGAATAAGATTACACAATTAAAAATATAAAAAGGGAGACAATGGATTGTAATTAAAACTACTAAATCTTGCCCAATATACCAACATCTTTGCAGAATGCAAAAATTCTTTCTGCAGAAAAGGAACAGCCCTCAGCCAAGATTGCTCTCAGGCTGAGCGGTCTGCGAAAATTTCCAAAGTACCTATCCCTTTGACATTGAAAAGATGGACATTCTATCAGGATATGCTTAATTGTGAGGAGAACAGCACAATCTGTACACTCCGGCTGGTTTGTCCTTTCCATGAGATATCCAAGAGTGAGTCTAGTATGGCCAATGCGGAGGCGAGCAAGAGCAGTTTCCTCCCTACGAACTTTAGAACAAGCCTCGTGCCAAGGTTCTACAGATGGTTTGATCTCTTTTAGCTTATCAAGTACATTGTCAGACCACTCAGCCTGCCATTTAGACAACACAGCAGACTTAAGGGGACCGACCGGTTATTTACTAACTTCCAGGCCTTACTTCCAATGTAAATGCAATTTGGCACAGGTGTATGTGACCATAAAACTAGGTCAAAAACTTTCTTTATTTATTTTTATTTTTTTCTTACAATTTAGGTAACAAAAGGTTGCAAACCCATGCAAGACCCATTCTAGTCCTACAGAAATCCCTATAGCACATGCTGTATGTGATCAAACAACTCATAATAGGTGTGTCTGTAGTTGCTATAAAGAACATTTTATATATTTTGTGTATTTTTGGATTTAGGTGATTATGAATTAAGGTGAAATTATTTTGTAGAATTTTACGACTGTGACAACATGCTGCAACCAAACAAAGTTGGCTAGAGTAAATTGGCTTAATAGGACTTGTAGTGTTTTTAATTACCTTTCCAATGGTATATACACCATTCCTATAGGTCCAATAAACATTTTAGAGTAACATCCGAAAGTGCGACAATATAGGTTCTGAGAAAAACATGTGAAAGTCTAAGGTAATTAGGTGAAAAATTTTACTTTTTTTTTAAAGTTTTATAATATTTTACACAGGAACACGGCAAAGTAGAAGATAAAGCGTATGGGAGGTTGTAGAGTATCTTACGCTCTTTCCATTTATATAGGTATGCTCCTCGTACAACCAGTATTTACTGAGCATGTTAATGTCAAAGTTCGCTATACGTATAACGTTTTTAGAATTACAGGAAAAGTTTGGAAAACATAAAAAAAAAAAAAATTCCAATGGGTTTTCACTAATAACATTTCACTGGCTTATGAAGGGATGTGGACTCTTGTTGAGTAAACACCTATTGGAATTTTCAGGATTTCAAGTTTTTTAAGCCTAAATTAACCGGTCGGTCCCCTTAATTGAGAGGCAAATAATCATTGTAGGGCAACTGGAGGTTACCATCAATGATATCAGCATGCTTAGCTGCAGAATCTGCAGCCTCATTTCCATGGATTCCCACATGTGCTGGTGTCCAACAGAAAGAGACCAGTTTATGTCAAGATGCAAGTGTGACCAGCCATTTCATTATCTCTGTAAGTATTGGGCTCCCACGGAATTCCCCTTGTAGGGCATCGAGAGAGCTTCTAGAATCTGAGCAAATCACGAAGGAGCTCCCCTCAAGGTTCCCAATCATCAAGTGCCCGTAGGATAGCGGATAATTCTGCTGAAAAAATAGAGGCAATTGGAGAGAGGCGTCAGCTAAAAGTAACCCCTTCAGTCACCACTGCATACGCCGTAAATTCTACACTCTTAGAACCATCTGTGTACACCTTCGTGTCCTCTGCATGCTTGCTAGCATGCTGAAAAAACAAAGACCTGAAGACCGGAGCAGGTGTTTCGGCCTTCACAATATTGTTGAGTTCCCTGCATGATTCACGCAGGGGAATGCTCCAAAGAGCTGGCCTCCCCGGAAAATCCCAGACGTCGATCCCCTCAGGCAGAACTTCATCAATGAGGTTAGCTGCAACCAATCCAAAGGGTTTCCATGCCGAGCGGTCGTGAAAAAGACCCTCAGCTGAGAAGAGTGTGTGGCAGATAGGATGGTTAGGATGTTGCTTGCACTTTAGATAGTGTTTCATTAGGAGGTACTGCCTGCGGAACTTCAATGGCAAGACCCCAGCCTCCACACATAGACTGCCTGTCCTAGACGACTTGAAGGCACCAATGCTAAGGCGAATGCCAAGATGAAGTACTGGATCAAGCATCTGAAGTACCTTTGGTTTGGCCAGGCCATAAACCTGACATGCAAAATCAAGCTTTGACTGGATGAAAGCTGTGTAGAGCTGTAGTAGCACCTTTCTGTCAGCACCCCAAGACGTATGAGCCAAACGTTTGACGACATTCATTGAGTGAAAGCATCGGGCCTTTAGATCTTTTATGTGCGGTAACCACGACAAACTACAATCCAAAAGAACACCCAGGAACCGAACTTCATCTTTGAACTGAATGGGTTCACCATGAAGATGTAGAGTCCCTATATCTGGGCAGATACACTTTCTGTGCCTTCAAAAGTGGACTGCAAAGGTTTTATGAGTGGAAAATTGAAAACCATTTGACTTTGTCCATCTCTCAATCCCATTTAGTGCCATCTGAAGTTTGCATGTTATATGAGCCATCTTCCTCCCCATGTAAAATATGCTGAGGGCATCAGCATAAAGGGTGAAGTATACATCTTTAGGGAGGTATATCTTTACATCATCAATACCTATAAGTTAGAGGAAAACACTAAGGCAACAGCCCTGGAAAAGTCCCTCCTCCTGTACCTTCAGCTGAGAACGGACATCGTGCATCTGAACCTGGAACGTCCTATCCAATAGAAAGTTTTTAATGAAGTACATGATATTGCCTCGAAACCCCAGTTGTAAGAGTCTCGTGAGAATACCATGACGCCAGGTAGTGTCGTAGGCCTTCGCAAGGTCAAAGAACACCGCTGTCAAATGGAACTTCTCTTCAAAGCTCACTCGAATATGGTGATCTAAATATAAAATAGGGTCTAAACAAGATCTGTTTCCGGAAAGCACACTGGAACGGGGAGAGATGATCATCCAGCAAGAAGATTAACCTAGAATTCACCATCCTCTCGACCAACTTGCAGAGGGAACTGGTCAACACAATAGGTCTGTAATTCTGGAGGTTAGTATGATCCTTTCCCGGCTTAGGAAACCCAAGGACAATTGCATGTCTCCAAGATGTTGGGAAGACATGGGTAGTCCATATGACATTATAAATGGACAGTAGGAATGATAAGGACTTGGGATGTAAATGTCGGACCATTTTATAATGGATGCCATCATTGCCCGGCGCTGTATTCTTAGCCTGGGCAACAGCTTCCATCAGGTCCTGCATAGTGAAGTCGTTGTTATAATCATAGCATTCAATGTCGTCAAAAGTAAGATGCTTCTCTTCTTCACGTTTCTTATACCGCTGAAATTCAGCAGAGTAATGGTCAGCCTTTGAAACAGACTCAAAAGTACCAGCCAGAACATCAGCAACCGCGTTGGGGGCATAGATCTTTTCACCATTATGGTGCAAAACAGGTGCACGAGGATACGGTTTGCCCTCAATCTGACGAATCTTTCGCCAGACAGTACTCTGCGCAGTGTGACAATTGAATGAGTTAACGTAACCCATGCATACCACTAAAGCCCTCCTCAGAATCTGAAGAGCCCCCCTACGTCTCCTCCCCTTCACAGCTTGCCGGGAGCTGCGAGAATGAGTCGGAGAACCCTGGACATGGACATCCAGAAAAGGTTTTGCAGGGAGATTTGATCCCACACTTGAGAGCAGGCTGAACCTGTTGCTGGTAGAGACTCCCGAACTCGTTGGCACAGAGGCGGGTAGATGTGGCGGGTGTCGTGAGGCAGGTCGAGGAGTGGGTTCAGCGGAAGGTAAACGAGAAGCGTCCCTTTGAGGATTGGCTACCCCAGCATAGGAAAGCCCACCAGCTAACCTCACACCACCGATGACCCTCACCCTCGCCTGCATCGGGCTGATCTCCTGATCGATAATTCTCAATATTTTCTTGGACTTCAAATACTCCGGGCAGGTCACACTATAGGCTTCATGGGAACCATTGCAATTGGCACAGTGGACAGGTCTCATACCATACAGTCCAGTCTCTCATGTTAACCCCCACAGCGGGAGCAGATGATTGTAGTGCTTCGACAGAAATTCACACTGTGGTTGAATCGTTGGCACCTAGTGCAGCGCCTCGGCTTTCTATTATAAGGGGAAACATTGAAGGGCCTCTCCCCATAGTATACCCTGTCAGGATGTATGTCTGTATTAAAAATCAGGAGAAACATGGGCAAACTACCAAGTTGGGATAGGCTACCATATTCACCCCAAATTTGGAGAAGGCCCTGGTTAAAAGGTCTGGAGGTCTTGTCTTCAAGTAAGGGGCATATATAAGTGCGGTGAGGGTGAAGGGTGTACTGAGTGATGAGTTTGCAGTCCGTGTTGGAATCCATCAGGGTTCAGTGTTAAGCCCCCTCCTCTTTATTATGGTCTTGGAGGCACCGTCTAGAGTTTTTAGAGGCGGACTCCCGTTGGAACTGTTATATGCAAAAGATTTAGTCCTAATAGCTGACAATATGCAAGATGCTGAGGCCAAATTCAGAAGATGGAGAGAGGGCATGGCGAGCAAGGGCTTAACCCGGGAACTGAGGGGAGACTCTAAAGAGTTCCCCCGGCGGACTGCGGGAAGACTCTTAAGAGTAAGGGGAAAAAAAATCAATTAAAACACCCAAAAAAAAATATATATTTTTTTGTTTTTTTTTGTTTTTTTGCCCCTGGGCCATGCCAAATATCACTCCTCCACCTCCCCTCCTTTCCTCCCCTCCTTCAGTTATCACCTATTTTCCCTGTTATTCCCTTATTCTGTGGTCTATTTTCGTGCTAACATTAGCAAGTTAGTAGCAGGGCGTTGTCATCACTGTTACCAAGCGTGGGAAAGAGCGAGAGAGAGACTATTGCGTAACAGTGTCTCTCCAGACAAGGGGAGGGGAGGAGGGCAGGGAGGTTGCCTCAGCCATACATTATGTAACTCCCGGCCTGTATCGCCGATTTTGACCATCCAAACACTGTTTCCACCTGTTTTATTGTTGTAACAGGTTAATACCTTTATAATCAACCTATAATAGGCGCATATGGATAAGTATTAATGCTATTTATGGTAAAATAACGATGTTAGTGATGGGAACAGCTCAAATACGTCAGCACAGGAGTGTGGTGTCTCATACTCCCCATGCGCACTTCTTAGGTTAAGAGTCAATATTAACAAAACCAAGGTTATGAATTGTAGATCGAGACGAGGCAATGTGGAAAAGAGCGGTGCATACCCATGTGCAGTGTGTGGAAAGGGTCTGGGAGTAAACGCGATTCAATGTAATATCTGTCGACGCTGGGTGCACCATGGGAGTAAGCGCTGTAGTAGAATAAAGGGACCCCTGCCGAAGGATAAGTCAGAAATAGAGAAATTTAAGTGCGTAGTGTGCAAAGGCGAGCTTGTGTCAAGTGATGATCCTGTGGCTGTGAATTTTAGAAATGAGTCATTGGAGCTGGTGGACAAGTTTTGTTACCTAGGAGATACCATCTCTGCCGGTGGTGGGGCCGAGGCTGCCACTGTCTCTAGAATTAGATGTGGCTGGGGGAAGTTCAGAGAACTGCTGCCAATTCTGACCATGAAAAGAATGCCTCTCCCCCTGAAGGGAAAGGTGTATGCCTCATGTGTTAGACGTGCAATGACGTATGCCTCAGAAACATGGGCCGTTAAAGTAGAGGATGTCAACAGAATGGAACGTAATGAGATGAGAATGGTGAGATGGATGTGTGGGGCCAGGCTGCAGGATAGAATGACAAATGTTGAGGTGAGGAGACGTTTAGGTATAAAGAGTATTGTGTACAAGTAGACTGGGATGGTATGGACATGTGGAGAGAATGGATGAAGAAAATTGGGTGAAAAAATGCTGGTCTGTGATTGTGGAGGGAGCTGCACCAAGGGGTGGACCGAGGAAGACCTGGGATCGGACTATACGTGCCGATCTCAAATCCAAAAACTTGACAAGTGAAGCAGCCCTTAACAGGGTTGCCTGGAACGCCACTATTAGGACAAGAGACTGAAACTGCATGTATGTGTGGAGTACTCAGTCTTAAAACTTTATGTATGTATGTATATAACCCCTTTAATGGAGTTGAGATCATCATGAGGCCACATCAACACCCAGTAGGTCCTCTATAGCCATAATTTGTAAGCGGTGCTCATTAGAATGTGCCCTGTTGACAACATCCTTGCCCTGGGTAAAGAGGTGGGTTTCATCTAATGGACCACTTTTCAGAACGTCTTCATAGAGCAGGAAGGAGTCCAAGTCCTTGAAACTACTCACCTTGGGTGATAGTTTAGCAAAGGTTTGATAAGGAGCTGGGAAGAGGTCCCTCAATGCAGGGAGACTCATTTTTGCAGTCTTGGAAATAAACTTCTTGCCCTTGGAGAGCAAGGGACCTGGTGACTTGGAAAGATCAACATTGACCAATGGGGTCGGCCCCGTGGAGGGACCAGGAGCACTGTCCACCACTGATGCAGATGTAACGGAGGTACTTGAAGTGGAAACTTTTTGAGTGGGGACATCATCGCCTAGATCCATTGATTAAGTGGCCGAGGCCAACTCACTTAAACCCCTATCCGATGAAGGGGGCGGGGTAGTGACAGGACCCTGGGAACTGGACCCAGCAGTATTGGGGACTGGTAAATAAGGCATTACTGTAATGTCACAACAGTAGAAGGACCTGGGGCAGCCACCAGAGCAGCAGCCATAGGCCGTGAGGGGTCCGAGGGTGAGCCGGGGTCGACATCGAAAAGGACAGGCCGAGGAACAGAATGATCAGAGAGAGCCGAGAGAACGCCAGAGTCGTCAACCGTAGAGGGCAAGTTATTAGCCATAGCACGAAAAATAAATTTCATTCCAGCTGCTCCCACACCCACCATGGAGCCACATTTAGGGGACTACAAAAACAGCCCCAGGGATGCAGCCAGAACATACGCCAGGGATAAAGGGTGTCATCAGGGTGCCTCCGTTCGTCAAGTTCGGCACAACACCCAGTCCCCCAGCTTGACGTAATGGGGCCACAAACGTGACCCTAGTTTGATGGGAATAAGTAGGAGCCACCCACAAACACCCTTCAACAAAGCTAAAGAGTAGTCAAAACAAAAAACAGCAACATGCCAGGTCATCAACATGAAGACAGGGCACAGAAGTACGACATCACTGGAAGGCCCCTCTCTTACCAGTGATAAAGGGGGAGCACTTGGTCCACGAGGTCGATGGAACACTAACCCTAGAGAGGCAGGCTAAATAGGTGAGCCCACCGGCCTACGCATCAAGCCCCGCCACCACGGCAAGGTGGCAACTGGCACCCCACCGGCGGGGGATTAGGTTGTTAGGTTTATGTCTAATTTTACACCGGGTCAAAACCACTGATATATTATTTAGGCATATATATTAGTTATATCATGTACTTTAGTGGCATAGGACCTATACTGTATGTCCACACCGTCGGTAATTCATTGTAATGTAATCCCTAAATCGCTACAAACAATTCCTAGATCTCACACCTCTCACTCGATCACAATTTTTTGTTGCGTTGGTGCGGGTCCCACACCTCTCGCCTCACCTCCTTTGATTTATGCCAAAATCTAATTAGGCCCCCTACTGGCAACATAGATGTTGATTTCAATAATTCCTGGGGGCTGGGGAGGGGTGACTCGGAAGGCAGTTTGAAAAAGCAAATAGCAACAAGATATGGCAGATGCAACAGTGGCATGGGAGACTATGGAGCGCGACAAGATTACGGGCGAATAGTTATGAAATAGTGCGAGGGCTATGGAAAGGACTAGGAGTAACTGCGATTATGTATGGCATGGAGGAGGTGGAAACGACAGAGGCAGAAACAAGAAAATTAGAAACGATACAAAATAAAATCGGAAGGACAGAATTAGGGGCGAATAAATACGTAGCACAGGAAGGAATCAGGGGAGAAATGGGGTGGAGTACTTTTAAAGAGAGGATAGGGAAAGCTAAAGGAAAGTACAAAGTGAGGCTAGAAGAGATGGAGGAAAATAGGTGGCCAAAGAAGGTAGGTTATACAAATGGGCGAGCGAGAGAAGTAAATGGAACAGGGAGTATAAAAGAAGGCTGGAAAGAATAAATATAATACAGGACCATGTGGGAGGGGAATTTAGAAAAAGAAATGGGAGGGGTGATTGGGTGAGAATTGAAAATGGGAGGGGATGTATTTGAGAGAAGGAAATGGAGGGAAGGGGTAGAAAACAAAGCCACACTGTCATATTACAGAGGAAAAGAGAAGCCAGCTAGGGAACTTTACTATGATGGGGGGGGTGGGGATCAAAATTGTTGTCTAAGGCAAGGACAGGATCACTAGAGACAAACGAAAGAACAAGGAGGTGGAACTGGATAGGATCTCACTGTAATCAGTGTGACCTAGGAGGAGACCCAATAGTCGAGGACATAGAACATAGTCTAATAGTAACAGAATGTACAAAATATGAAGAGGAAAGAAACAAACTGGAGAGATATATGAGAAATAGAGTTGGGGACATAAGGTGGGAGGAAATAAAACAGAGAGATGACAGAGGGGTAGGGGCATTATTAGGGCTAACAAATTACTGTATATGGAAAAGCGAGACATAGAGATGATGAAGAAGACGCTAGAGGGGATATGGAGAAAGAGAAATGGGTAGACGAAAAGGGTGGGAGGGGAAGAGGAAGGGAAAATGGGAGGGGAGGAGAGGGTGGGGTAGGTGATGGGTAGGTCCAAAAAATTGTCCCTAGCCAAGTACTATCCTTCTACTCTAAACTTTCCCTCTTACTAACATTTTCTGAGCCAGTACCGATAAAAAGGTCAACCCTGTGGATCATGACTGAAGCTTGCAGCAACGACGGGTCCACGAGCGGGTTCTATAGAAGAAGAAGGTGAGAGGGGGCAGAGGCTCAGAGCCCCCCCTCAACTTAACCTGGGGGACCGTATCTTAATTCTTAAGATTAGGATGGGCCTAATGTTTTTTTTGTTTTTTTTGGCAATTTCCGATGGGCTTCATAATGGTAAATCTACTGTTTTACAATCCCTATATTTTCATTGTTTACCTTTCGAAACTGAGTCTTTTTTAGTCTTACCATATTCAGGAAGCCCTACTGATGTTCGACTTGTGGGAGTCTGGGGAAAGCAGCCCCCAAGTAAGTTAGGTTGTCATGTTAGATCAATGTTTCCATTGAAATTGAGAGTCGGCGAGGCAGACACTCGCCGACCGCGGCGGACGACGCTCTCACTTGGAAAGACCATATTACCAGTCTCACTAAGGCAGCCTCCCAGAAGCTGGGTGTGCTCAACCGCCTCAAGGGGTTCTTTACCCCTGCGCAGCTTCTTGCTCTGTACAGGGGCAGAGTGCGTCCTTGTATTGAGTATTATTCACATGTGTGGGGAGGATCCTCTCACACCGCACTCCTAGATAAAGTAGAAAGGAAAGCCTTTCGTATCATTAACTCCCGTCCACTCACCAACTCTCTGCAATCTCTCTCTCTTCGCCGCAATGTTGCATCTCTCTCGCTATTCTATCGCTACTACAATAATCAGTGTTCCTCGGAGCTTTCCCAGTGTATACCACCTCCTCTACGTAGGGTACGTAGTACCCGCCTTGCAACACAATCCCACCCCTGCGCTGCAACTCTCCAACCCAAGAGTGAAACGTTATTCTCAAACTTTCTTCTATTCAACTGCTGAGCTCTGGAACTCTCTCCCAGAATCAGTCTTTCCCTCTTCCTACGACTTAAATTGCTTCAAACTCCGTGTGTCCAGGCATTTTTGCTCGAACGTCCCTTGATTTCAACCCTGTCACCCTTTGAAATCTGGGGGAGGCACTCGCTGCAGGCAGTTATGCCTTTTGTCTCCCTCATTCACATAGTAAAAAAAAAAAAAAAAAAAGTAAACAAACCAATCACCCGCCTCCTCTGATGACAATATTGGCATTAATCTAACCTAACATGGGGGCTGCCGCCCCCAGATCCTCGCTGCTCTAAATAATGATGTACAGTAGAAGACATAAAATCACTAAAAAAGTACTGCGGGAGAGCGAAAAACACCTTCGAGATCGTGCGTCGTAAGAAAATGGGTCAACAGAAAACGGGAGTTTCGGGGGTACAGTTGTCAAACCGCAGCGGACGAGTCTCACTTGAGTGAAGGTTTTTAATACTTGAATGTACAGTATCTATTTCAAGTCATATATACATTTCCGAGCATCATCGAACCATACTAAGTCTACTACGAATAATATTAACCTACAGTATTAGGAGCAACAGAATAGCGACAAATCAAGGGTTGTGAAGCTGTAGAATTATCTTCACAATTTACCGGTCCGTTAGGTTAGCCTAATGACAATTGACAAAATATGTTTTTCAGGGGACAGCCTATCTTAAGTACATAACATTGTTTGATAATGGGTAAATACTCATTTCCGATGGTAATGACATAGGCCTATACAGGAATGATGGGAATATAGGCTATTACCAAAACTACCACTAATTTTCCCATGGTTTTTCAGGATGGATGTAGTTTCCGGGTGTACGGTCGTCATGTTTACATAGGGCGATCGCCGCGGTTAACTTCGCGTCTATTTTAACGGTGGTTTTTTCGGTTATTTGCCCCCTGCTGGCAATACTGTATATATGACGATGACAATATGCCATGGAGGGGTGAGGGGGGCAAAGCCCCCCTCAACATATTATTGTATCGATTGGCATTCAAAATAGACGGGAACATGATTGCAAACGTCCCCCGTCATGTTTACATTTGTCGATCGCCGTGGTTAAGATCGCGTCTATTTTGACGGCGATTTATTTTGGTTATTTGCCCCCTGCTGGCAATATATATGATGATGACATGTCATGGGGGGGTGAGGGGGGGGGGGGGGGGGGCAAAGCCCCCCCTCAACATATTATTATATCCAAAGGCAGTCTATATAGACGGAAACAGGATGGCAAGAGTCCGACGCCGCTCCACGTAGTGTAAACAAGGCTGGCGATACACCCGGGAACTACATCCTACCCGGTTTTTCTTTTTGGTTTTAGGTAGTTTTCATCATTATACAGTACAGTAGTTGGAATTAGTTACAATCCCCGGAAAAAAACAAATTCTCCCATTCTCGGTCCACCCCTTGGTGCAGCTCCCTCCACAATCACAGACCTGCATTTTTTCACCCAATTTTGTTCATCCATTCTCTCCACATGTCCATACCATCCCAGTCTACTTGTACGCATCACCTAGCTAATACTCTTTATACCTAAACGTCTCCTCAACTCATCATTTGTTATTCTATCCTGCAGCCTGGCCCCACACATCCATCTCACCATTCTCATCTCATTACGTTCCATTCTGTTAACATCCTCTACTTTAACGGCCCATGTTTCTGAGGCATACGTCATTGCACTTCTTACACATGAGGCATACACCTTTCCCTTCAGTGGGAGAGGCATTCGTTTCATGGTCAGAATTGGCAGCAGTTCTCTGAACTATCCCCCAGCCACATCTAATTCTAGTGACAGTGGCAGCCTCGGCCCCACCACCGGCAGAGATGGTATCTCCTAGATTTTTTTTTTTTTTTTTTTTGCCTTGGGATACAGGATGGGTTGAGGGGGGGCTTTGCCCCCCCTCACCCCACCCCCTATGACTTATTGAAATCAGCATCCATTTATATGGACAATATAAAGATCTTGTAATTAAATTTATACATCAATTTTATCGTGGCCTAGACTATAGGTTTCTTATACCATGTATTTCATTCCTATATGTGTCTAAATGCCCGTAAATATTTATCACTGATCCTGAAGAAAAAAAATATATATCCTCTATATTGCTTACCTCGCAAGAGGCGGGTGGCTTTTTGGGTAGAATGCAGAATTCATGCGTACCGCCAGCCTTGTTTACACTACGCGGAGTGGCGTCGGACGCTTGCCATCATGTTCCCGTCCATTTTGACTACCGTTGGATACAATAATATGTTGATCACCCCCCCATGACATATTGTCATCATTATATATACTGCCAGCAGGGGGCAAATAACCGAAAAAAATCGCCGTCAAAATAGACGCGAACTTAACCACGGCGATCGACAAATGTAAACATGACGGCGTCGGCGTCGGACGCTTGCAATCGTGTTCCCGTCTATTTTCAATGCCATTGGATACAATATTATGTTGAGGGGTGCTTTGTCCCCCTCACGACATAATATGTCATCATCATATAGGCCTATATTGCCAGCAGGGGGCAAATAACCGAAAAAAATCGCCGTCAAAATAGACGCAAAGTTAACCGCGGCGATCGCCCTATGTGAACATGATGACCATACGCCCGGAAACTCCATCTATCCCGGCTTTGTAAATTACATCCGCTGCGAGTGTAGCCTCGGCGTCTCGCGTTAGGGAAAATTTGTTTTTTGCCCCCTACTGTTTTAATATACACGCCTGTAGGCTATGAGGATTTCAATAAATACTGGAGGGGGTGAGGGGGGTTTGCTCCCCCCCCCCCCCTCAACATATTTTGTATCCCACGGCAAACGGTTATGGCCAAATTGTTATTTTTCGCGAGTGGAGGGGCGTGTTTTTAGATTGTTGTTGAATGGGTAAATATGCATTTCCTAGTACTGTCCCTTCCTTTACTTGTATTCGTTGACGAACCAGGACCGGCCACAGACTATGTGTTAGAAAAATTCTCTATACCCTCGCACCCGACAAAATTACAAAAACTTAAAAATGAACAATACAAATGAAAATAACCGGCGTCTTTTCGATGATAACTGTAAATGTAAACTCTGTATGAATGAATTTGATTTTGAACATCAAATTTGTTTTTAAAGTTACATTACCAATAAAAAAAAATTGTTTTTAAATTCTTCTGTTAATGTAACATCTCCATGTAAAGTAAAGAATGTTATCTATTTAATAACCTGTGATAAATGTGGTATATATACAATATGTTGGAAAGACGGAGCAATGTTTAAGAGAAAGAGCCTACGGGCATAGATCAGGAATTAAGAACGGCATCGACTCCAAGATTCTTCTATATAAGCATTTTAACACAGATTGTACTAAATTTGATTGTAAATACAAAATTATAGAAATTGTTCAAAGTAATCAAAATGTTTTAGATAGAGAAAATTATTGGATTGGAAAATTAATGACCATCTATCCATTTGGACTTAACAATCAAATAAAAAATGTAGGCAACATTTTGTATAAAGATTTATTAAAAAACTATTTTAATAACCCATATTTTAACTTCCCTGTTTTAAACAGAAGACCTGGTAGACACGGTAATAGAAGACTAAATACATTTAATAAAAAGAAAAACAGGTCTGATATTAAAATTATTGTTAATAATTTATATTCATTATATCAAAATTTCGGTATTAAAAAATTAAAAGATTCATTGAAAGGCCTACAAAAGAAAAGTTTTGCTCCTTTTATAGAAAATATTCTAAACAATAAACATAATTTCACAAATAAATTTAAGAATATAGTCTTTGCTTTTATGGGATATATTAGAGCTAATTCTAAGAAATCCAAAGATAACCGTATTAAAGATAAAGTCATGTCCACTTTAAATTATTCCTCTAAAATTTTAGACAAAATTAATGTTAACAGTCTTATTAATTCAAAGAAAGATAAGTCCATGTTACCAGATGGTTGTAAAGATTTCAAACCATTAATAGTGTATTCATATGAACGACCTGTTGGGTCAATTATTTGTAATTATAATAAAGTTTTAGGAAATCTTTCAGATAATGATATTTTCAATAATAATAAATGCGTGTGTGAAAGAGTCATGGATATGCCAGCTAGCAGACGTGATGCACTAGCAAAGTTCATTTATAGTCTGATATGTCACATATTAACAGGTGATGTAGAACTAGTTAAACATTTTGCAAACAACAAATTAGCGGAGCTATGTCGTAAAGGGTTTAAATTTAGAATAGGGAGTAATAAAGTAACATGGGACATAATTTTAAAAGATATTGTTTTTTTCAGTCAATAAATTAAAAGATAAATTGTTAAAAATTGTGTGCTGCGATGCGAGAGAACTAGAAGCATGGTCTAAATTATTAATTAAGTTAATTAGAAATAAAAATTTCTCGCTTAAAAATGAATTTAATCTTTCAGATTTTATAGACTATAGGGCCTAATTATAATAAGCTTAAAGCTGATTTAATAAATTTACATAAACATTTTGTAATCACTACAGTAGATAAAGCCAGCAATAATTATAGCTTCACATGTAAGAAATTTTATCTTGAAAACATGAAAAAAGAATTAGGCTTAAGGGTAACATATTACGTAAAAAATATTTGCGGTAATTCTGTTTATGAAATTCAAAATAATCTGAATATTGATAACTTAATCGATGAACATACCAAGAAAAATATAACATTTTATATTAAACTTTCTGATAAGAACAAGTGCATTGCAAAATTATACACGTTACCTAAATTTCATAAAAGACCTTATAAATATCGCTTTATTGCCGGAGCAAAATTTGCTACCACTAAAACTCTATCAGAACAAGTCTTAAATTGCTTAAAATACATTAAAAGTACTCATAAAAGATATTGTAATACCATCATGAGAAGAACTGGCATTAACTATTATTGGAGTGTTGACAATTCGTTAGAAGTTATTGATAAAATAAATACCATGCCGAAAGTTACCTCGGTACATAGCTTCGACTTTTCAACTTTGTATACCAATTTGCCTTTAGATTTAGTATATTCAGAGCTTTGCTTTATTATAGATTTGCACTTTGACAGTTTCATTAGGAATGGTAATTATTTCATAAATGTTTATACATATTTTAATAATGCATCACTTAGCTCTACTCCCACTAGTTCTGTATATTTTCTATCTATCTATCTATTGCCTGACGCCGCGATCCCCGAAGGGGTGGCCACGAACGAACCGCCCCCATGCACCTCTGTCCCCAGTCAGTCGACGCCCCTCCCCCCAACCAGCACCGCCTTCGTTCATGTAGTTCCTCACTCCATCCTTCCACCTCATATTCGGTCTACCTCTCCCCCTCTGTCCCTCCACCTCGCTCTCGTACACCCTCTTAGTCATTCTCTCGCTTTCCATACGTTCCATATGGCCGAACCATCTCAAGTTGTTCCTTTTCACACTTTCCAGCACATCTACCTCCACACCACACCTCCTTCTTACTTCCTCATTAGTCTGTCTATCCCTCCATGTAACTCCGCACGCACTCCTTAAGTAATTCATTTCCACTGCTCTCACTCTTGGTCTGAGTCTCTCAACCAACGTCCATGCTTCGCTTCCGTAAGTCAGTGTCGGGATTACCACACTGTCATGCAAGGACTTCTTCACTTCCATACTGACCACCCTATTTCTTGTTACTGCTTTTAGCGTTCCTACAACCCTCTTCCCCTGTTGTACCCTCTCCCGCACCTCTTCATCCATAGTCCCATCTTTACTCAACACACTGCCCAGATACTTAAAAGAGTTGACGATCTCCATAGCCTGACCGTTCAGCTTCACCTCACACTCTGTGACTTCACCCCTTTCGAAGACCATAACCTTGCTCTTCCCCGTATTTACCTTCAAATTCCGTTTTTCGCACACTGTTCCAAATTCATTTACCAGACCCTGCAACTCCCATTCATTATCACTCATCAGAACTGTATCATCCGCAAACAGCAGTATAGGTAGCTTCCACTCAATTCCCTCCCTTTTCAGCGATACACCAACATCCACTGCTCTTGATAGTATTTCTTTCATATACTTTCTGTATATTTTGATAGAACTAAACTTAAAGATGCCCTTAAATTCCTCCTTTTCAATACTTATGTTAGATTCGGGCCTTACATTTTCAAACAAATATTAGGAATTCCTATAGGTGGAAATGCTAGCCCTTTAATTGCAGACTTATTCTTGCTTGCTTTAGAATTTAAATACTGTACTGTATATAAAAGACTTAGTTGACAGTAGCAAGAAAAATCAAATCCCAGAAAAATTAGCACTTGCTAAATTGTTAAGTAATAATAGTAGATATATTGATGATATTCTCGTTTGCAATTTGTTAAATTTTAATCAAGTTGCTAAACTTATTTACCCTAATTCTATTCCCCTCACACAATATAACGTAAATTATAAAGTTGAAAATTTTCTTGATATAAATATAGAGATTGTTAATGAACAGTGCATACTTAAAGTATATTACAAAGTTGATGATTTTAATTTTAACGTAATAAACTTTCCTTTCCCTAGTAGTAATATCGATAGTAAAATAACTTATAATTGTTTTTATTCCCAGTTAATAAGATTTTGTAAAATCTGTACTAAAGTAGATGACTTTTGGGCTAGAGCTAGGTTACTATACAGACTCTTAGTAGACAGAGGTTTTGAGGCAAGTAAATTGTTCCACAAATTTAATCTTTTTAGGGTCAATTATTGTGACTGTATTCTAAAATTTGACATCAATAATTTTAATCAAGCCTTTTTAACTTAAAGTTTCAACCTCTGCTTACTTTTTGTCTGTATTTATTGTTTATCTTTTTCTTTTTCTATTATTAATATTAATATTGATGATTTTTTAAATTGATTGTTCTTGTTAAAAGAGTACTCTTTGTTTAAATCTGTTGTTACTTCATATTTTACAATTATTTGTCTTTATATTATATGTATTCATTGTCGATAGTATCAATTGCTTGCTTTTGCGATTTCCTTAGTTTATTTGTGCGATAAATGTAGGTTATTTGTAGGGTAGTTATTGATAGGGGTCACTTGAGGCATGCTATGCTTACAGGTACCTACCCGATAGCACTATCGTTAGTGAGTGCTGTACTGTATTTTATATATTATTTTGTAATAGTATAGATATCTTATCAATATTTGTATTTTGTACTATTGTTAATGTCTTGTCATGTTGCAAATTTGATTTTAAATAATATTTTGACATTTAACATGTAGTTTCTTTATTCATGCAGAGTTTAGTCAAATTTACCAGAACGTCCCGGACTTCCCAAACTTGACTAATTCCTTTAACGTGACGATAGTGCGTTGTTATATGTGCGATTAGTTTGCTTGGGAAACAGATTAACTTGTTCATGTAGAAATGTGCACCCTATGTGGTGGATTGTGTTCTTTTATTTAATAATTTTCATTTTAGTAAGCGTTGTTTCCACATAGCGATTTTGATAATTTAATTTGACTTTATATTGTCCTTGTCCCAGTTTTGGTTTGTTTAGTTTGCAAGTTTTACATTTTAATTAGCCTATCACACATCAAAACACCCTTACACAACTCTAAACTAGATAAAAAAAAAAAATTTTTTTTTTTTAGCAATTTAATTACAAGATCTGGTATAATCCTGTGTAGCGGGCAACCGTGTAGTACTGTATATATATATATATATCTCAATAATTTGGTAATGCAACAATATGTTTTTACATTTTACATTCATAAATAGTACACTAATATACTAGGTTACGTTAGGTTTTGGTTAGGTTAAAGTAGGCATCTGAAATAATGGTAGCCCGGTACATAGGAACTTACCCAAGATCTTTATATTCCAAAATCAAATCAAAGAAGATACAAACAACCAGCTACCCAAACATATTGCATAGGCCTACACCTCATCGCACAATCTAGCTGGAGTATCCGTATACCTGTACTAGGGCCCGG
The DNA here is from genome assembly GCA_032716605.1 of Paralithodes platypus. Taxonomy (NCBI): domain Eukaryota; kingdom Metazoa; phylum Arthropoda; class Malacostraca; order Decapoda; family Lithodidae; genus Paralithodes; species Paralithodes platypus. Next base: position 84,117,045 of record CM064487.1, read on the forward strand.
ACCCTCTGTAAGTACTGTATTGTCATGTGACATAAGTAAGCAGGAGGCCGCGGCTCCACGAGGTAAGATTGACCCAAATTTTAATATGATCTTTGCAACATCCTTATTATATAATAGTCCTGATAAATCTAGTTATATTAATAATACTACCCCTATTTTGTCGCTATTCTGTTGGTACTTATAGGTTAATATTATTAGTAGTAGACTTAGTATGGTTTGATGATGCGCAGAAATGTATATTTGACTTGAAATAGATAGCCTACATTGAAGTACTGTATTACAAACCTTCGGCAAAGTAAGACTCGTCCGCCACGGTTTCTTCATCCACGGTTTGTTTACCTGGGTGCACAGTCGGTTGGCAGCGGCGTACAGTACTTGTTTTTTGCCCCCTGCTGTCAATATATGGCAAGAATGTAGTTACCGGGTGTACCGCCCGTCTTGTTTACACTACGCGGACGCTCACCATCATGTTCCCGTCTATTTTGACTGCCTTTAGATACAAAAATACATTACCCTAACCAAACAACCTAACCTAACCTAGTATTATAGATTTATAAGTATTTATAGATGATTTAAGTTGTATGTCGGTAGTGGTACACCCGGTAACTACATCCTTCCCCAATATATCTGATGATGACAATAAGTCAATAAGGGGTGAGGGGGGAAAACGGTGGAAAATTTAACTTTTTATGTCTAATTTTCTCATTGATATTATTATTTTTCTGTTAGTTTTGATCAATATACAGTATAGTCACAGTATTTAGAAATAATTACAAGCCTCGGAGAAACCTCTTTCCCCATTTTCGATTGATGTCGAGACACTCCCCCCGATAATAGGGAGGGCTATGATTTGAAGACATTAGCCTAACCTAACAACCTTACCTGACCTATCCTAGTATTATGGGTGGGGGCTGTTGCCCCCACACCCCCGCTGGTTGGGTACTAGGCCTAATTCCTTATTAAAAAAAAATAAAAAAAATAAAAAAAAAATTGGCTGTCGATAATACGAAGGCGAAAGAAAAGTCGATGAAGTCTACGGTGTTTACTCTGCAATCTTCAACTTTGATTGTACGCTGATAACAGGAAAGGGTAAATATACAGGAGACGCAACAATATAGGTAACAAATTTCTAATGATAGTTTTGGGTTCCTATCATCATAGCCTATGCTTCATTTCTATAAACTTTTTATCCCCGGCAAAAAAAAAAAAAAAATCTTGGGATTTTTTATTTTTTTCTTGGGATTTTTTTGTTTTCATTAACCTAACCAAAAAACCTAACCTAACCTAACCTAAATGTATTTGGGGGCTATTAGGTTAGGTTAGGTTAGGTTAGGTTAGGTTAGGTTAGGTTAGGTTAGGTTAGGTTAGGTTAGGTTAGGTTTTTTGGTTAGGTTTTTTGGTTAGGTTAATAACCATAAACAAAAAAAATCCCAAGAAAAAAATGAAAAATCCCAAGATTTTTTATTTTTCCCGGGGATAAAAAGTAGCCTAGCCTATATTGAAATGAAGCATATGTTGATAGGAACCCAAAACTAGCCTACCATTAGAAATTTGCTACCTATATTGTTGCGTCTCCTGTATATTGACCCAGTCACCCAGGAAAGTACCGGATTGACAATCTTGTTACGAAAATTGCATTTTAGAAGCCTACTTTTATATTAGGTTTTTCCGAGGGTTAAAACACATTTTCATATAAACCTCGGGAGACAAGTGAAAATGGCGAGTATACGAATCGGTGCCATCTATAGGAAAGTATTGACAACCATGTTACTAAAGAAAACATTTTAGCCTAGGCCTAGTACCATATATTTTTATTAGGTTTTGCCGAGGGGCGAGGGTTAAAACACATTTTCATATGATGTTTAGAGCATAGGCCTAGATTCCATATTTGTCTTCAAATATTGCAAAATAATTTGTGACCATCTTATTCAGTAGCCTAGGATACTAGAACGTTTTTTCAGAGACTTGTAATTACTTCCAAACACTATAGCCTAGGCGTAGGTTATAGGCCTATTGATGAAAATTAACACAGAAAACTAGCCTAGCCTATATAAATCCATGGAAAAACTTAAATTAGTGACATTACAGTAATATAAAAAAAAATCAGTTTCCGCGTCTGCTCAACCATCCCAAAACACGCTAAAGGGAGTGTTTTGAAGGGGGGAGGTGGGGGCTGGGGATGGAATAGTATTAGCCTAATGTAGATTTACCATAGTCCTAACGACCTAACATTCAAATAGGCCTAGCCTTGAGAAATAATTAGTGGTAGTTTTGGTAATAGGCCTAGGGCCTAAGTAGCCTACCGGAATGATGTATGGGTCATAAAATGATAAAGATTGTATATAGCCCAGACCTATGACATAATTATCAAGGTACTTGAATTGGTGACACTGACGCATGAAACCCTTGAGGGCCTTGACCTAGGCTAGTCGAATGCGAGTCATTTTGAGCGAATTCCTGATCGAGCGGATGCACAATCGAGCGAATGCGTTCCTATTCGAGTGAATATCCGTTCGAGCTAATATGTGCCTGACCGAACAAAACTTATGTTTCATCTACAAGTAATATTAAAATAAGGTGGTAAATTTCTATAATTGCACCTATACGAGCTAAAAAAAATATTATTGTATTTAACAGAAAGGTACAACGAGGTAAGTGATGTGGTATAGGTGGCAATATGCGGAAATGGATTATAAGGGCATTCCGCCCCCCTCTGACAAAAGTCTATCAATCTAGATGTGACACGGATTTACAATGTTTCAGAGAGACATTAGCCTAACCTAACAACCTTACCTAGCCTAACCTAACAACCTTACCTAACCTAACCTAGTATTATGGGTGGGGGCTACCCCCGCTGGTTGGGTAAAACGGTAGAAATCCAGTTGGGGTGGAGTGAATAACCGTAGATTTTCGTAAGGGGGTAAGAGGGGGGGCAGAATGCCTTTATAATCCATTTCCGCATATTGTCACCTATACCACATCACTTACCTCGCCGTACCTTCCTGTTAAATACAATAATAATGTGTTTAGCTCGTATAGGTGCAATTATAGAATAATACCAATAAGGTTAGGCTACTTGCCATAATGTTAAGCTAGGCTATGTTTCATAATAAACTAATATAAACTAAATAATATTGACCAATTAACCTATTCGTGAACACACATCACGTCACTTTCACGTGTGTTGTGTTGGTTACTCAGTTACTGTAGTAGCAATCGGTCTCGGGTGGGGGTCTAATATACCCGGCTGAGTTCATATCTGCCGCTTTCATAAATAGGCCTAGGCTATAGGCTAACTAAAGATTCATTAATGGATTAACAAAATTTGAGTGAAATTTATATTAATATAGGCCTAGCCTATATGAAACGGTTAACTTTGAACCATATGTGCTCTACATTATCCTACAGGATTGAGGTCAGAATATGCTTAGCCATTTAACCAGCAACATAGGCCTATCCCAGAATAGACCTACTTCTACAGCTCCTAAGTTAACCACCCGTGTACCTTTTGCTAAAAAGATGTTAAGAGGAAAAAGGCATGCTCTCTTCTGCGATTGTGGCAGTTGGCAGCACAGATTATGCACCTGTTGTTATTATAAATAAAATTGACTACAATAACAAGTCGTATATCTATAACAGTGCATACTTCAATTTAACTATAGGCTAGGCTAAAAAAAACATTGAAAGACCAATTAATCAATGTGAAAGATAATACCATCCAAGATAATAGGCTATTAGGAATTTAGGCCTATTTAACATCTGCCATTATCGTAAATATAATTGACTACAATAACAAGTTTTGTAACTATAATATCAAGTGCATAGCCTACCGGTACTTTAATTTAACTATACTAGGCCTATCCAAGATAATAGTATTCAATACCTGCCGTTTTCGTAAATATAATTAGGGTTATTAGGCCTAGGCTATAGACACCATGACAATTCGCTCGTATGCGTCTTCGCGTGAATGCGCCTACGCTCGAAGTGTCCAGATACCGGCTAGCCTACGACATAGGCTAGCCGGTATTTATCAAGGAAACCAACCAACTTTTATTTCGTGATTTTTTGTTTTGGTTTTAGCTAGCCTAGTTTTCATCATTAGCCATTAGGCCTAGGCTATACAGTGGTTGTCATTAATTAGAATCTCCGGAAAAACCGTTTTCAATTGGGCCTACTTTGAAAAAGTTAATATTTACCTCCTGTTATCCACAACGGTGACACAGCCAAAGCTGAAGATTGCGGAGTAAATACCGTAGACTTCATTCAAGTTTTTTTTGGCGACCGTCAACCTTTTATTAATCAAATACCAAACCAGCAGGGGTGTGGGGGCGGCAGCCCCCACCTAGCCTAATAGATAATATTCAAGGACAGTAGCCTAGTGCGACGTTATGAGAAACAATTTATTAGGGAAAATAGGTACCAATAGGCCTAGATTAGTCATATTTTTCTCCATATAGTACACATGGAGGATTTTCGTTATCAACAAATTGAAAAATACCCACTTCACAGACAAATGCACCAAAAATCTAAGTCAAAGCGGGGGTGTGGGGGCGGCAGCCCCCACCTATAATACTAAGTTAGGTTAGGTAAGGTTGTTAGGTTAGGCTAATGTCCTTTCAAAGGGGTATAGGCTAGTAAACACTAGGATATCCTATACCCAGTCAGAGGTAAGAAGAAGAGTTCTGCAGTAGGCCTAGTCTCCTTGAATGTTACCGCCTAATATACTAGGTTAGGTTGTTAGGTTAGGCTAATATTACCCCTTATTTTCGTCTTTTACCCCTCAATTTCCCTGTACTTCATAGGCCTAGCCCTCCCCACATCGGGGTCCGTATCTTAAGATTATATCATTGTTGGATAGGCTAATGGGGTCCATGGGGAAAACGTTTTTTCCAGAGATTCTAATTAATGACAACCACTGTAGCCTATAGCCTAATGATGAAAACTAGCTAGCCTAAAACCAAAACCAAAAATAACGAAATAAAAGTTGGTTGGTTTCCTGGATATTTTCCGGCTAGCCTAACTATCGAGGTGCCTGAATTAGCCTAGGCCTAGTCTAGTAACATATATAACTCTTGGACGAAAATACCTACCTTTTAGTTCTTTTATGAGAGGGTCTGATATAGACATTATGCAGCATCTGCAAAGCTCTTACGTTGTTTAATGACAGATATAACCAAGGCCTAATTAGGCCTAGGCTAGGCCTAAAAGCTAAAATTATGGATTCCACATCAGAGATTCATCATTCAAGAAAATACCAGTGATCCATCATATACGTTCCAAGAGCACGTTAGTGTTTTCTGGATAATGGAAAGACCGTACGACCCCTACGTCATCCTAACATTAAATAACGTCCGAAAGCAGAAAAATAATTGCAAAATAATATGCTTCCTTGGGTGGAAGGGCTATGTAACTCAACCATCCACAGGCCAATAAACCCTGCTACAGCAGGCTGGCCGAAGAAGAAGACTATGAGACAGGTCTCTTCTCTTCTTCACAAAGATGCACAGTATCCACAGGGATGTAGCCCCCAGATAACTGCGCAAGTAGTACAAGACTTAAGGTTCATGGCGAGGTGGCACGATTTCTAGCAGATAGTAGCACAGATGGTAAGGAGTGTGTAGAAGATGAATGACGATGAGAAGCTGTAGTTGGAGGTAGGTCATTTCATACAGTTTCTTACAGTAGATCCTCTGGAAAAAGGCAAACTAGGCCCGTGTATCCAGCTCAGTACCAGTACTTGCACTGCTCATCAGAGGTCGGGGATCCTCCCGGTAGCAGCGAGGAACGTAGAGAGTCCAGAGGAGATGATATGAAGAGCGGTGGTGTGGAGTGATGCTCCTCCAAGAATATACTTGACGGTAAACTGTCCTCCCTGGTGTAGAATGCCCTCCCTTAAGGTGACCCTGGCACCATGGTATCTATGACAATGTAGAAGGAAATATTCAACCGTTTCAGGGGTATTGCAGTGCTGGCAGTGGCCATCCTGGTGGAAACTTAGGCGATGCATATGTGCCGCCAGCCGGGTGTGACCCAGCCGAAGTCGTGTGGCTGCCTTATTAAGAGATGAAGATTTGTAGCGAGTGTGCCGCCAAGCCATCCAGTCATCCTTGACAGTAACATAACGGGTATGCGCAATCTGAGCCTTCCAATCGTGGATAAATGATTGTCGCAATGTGTCGCTAAGGATCACCTTCCTGTCTCGTACTGTGTAGGGTAGCCTAGTGATATGCTGGAGAGAATGTAAGTTCTTGGCGAGGGAGTCCACGATCTCGTTGTGAAGGAGACCCGAATGGCTCGGAACCCACTGGAGGGAGATTGAGGAGCCAATACTCTTATGACGAGCAAGAAGCTGTAGGATCGTGTGGACAAGCTCCTTAATTGTTGGTCTTGGTGGCGTAAGATATGGATTGGAGAGCACTTCGAGAGTCGCAGTAGAGGATAATAATGACCAGGGGGATGGGTGATCATGGTCTCAAGAGCTTTGAAGAGGCCAAAAAGTTCTACGGTAAATACTGTGGAGCGGTGGGGCAGTCGTCAACCCTGGACTAAATGAAATTTGGGAACCCACAAAGCTGTTGAGACAGAGATACCGGTAGCATCGTGGATGAGGGACCCATCAGTGTAGATGTAAATGGTGTCAGTAGGGAAGGAGGCAAACAACTGGAGATGACCGCTTGCTTGATGAGGGACGGGCCGTCACATTTCCGCATACCAGGTAGAGGGTTAATCGATATATTTGGAGCTACAAAATCCCATGGAGGTAGAGGGGGTACCAGAGGTGTTGCGTGGCTGTTTCTGAAGATGAACGTGTGGCGCTGGATGAGAGGGCCAATCCTTTCCCTAAATGGAACTTTGCACATCCTAGGGATATCCGGGTAGAGTGGAACATCACATAGATTTGCCGAGAACGGGTGAGACGGCAGGGCGCTATAGGTGACAGCAAAGTAAGATGAACATAAAATATCCCGTCGGACAGACAGAGGCAGGAGATTGCTCTCACTGCAAAGTCCGGCGATTGGAGAGGATCGTAAGGCACCCGTCATCAGTCTCATGGCAGAGTTTTGAACCAAATCTAATTTCATGAGGGTTGTTGAAGATGCTGAGGTAAAAGCTTGGGAACAATAATCCAGCTTACTACTGATATATGAAGTGTAGAAGATGCTGAGAGTAGACGGATGAGCACCCCATGTTGTACCAGTAAGATCCTTCATGATGTTCAGGCGTTGTCGTGAGGAGTCGACAAGGTGATCTATATGGTCCTTCCATGTTAGGAGCGGGCCATCAAAAACCACACCAAGGTAGCGATGACTGGCAGACTGTGCAAGATTGACGCCATCGAACGTGAGAGTTATCGCAGGTACAGGTCGTTTCCGGGAAAATACTTGGAAGACAGTTTTATTAGGGTTGACATGGAGGCCCCAGGGGGTAGTCCAGCAGTGAAGGAAATCAAGTGCAGCCTGTACAGCTCGTGCCGCAGTCAGAGGGTCCTCATGTGAATAGTACAAGGTCAGATCATCGGTGTATGCAACTAGGTGCACTGGGGATAAGTCAGGGAAGTCAGCTAGGTAGGAATCAAATAGGTATGGACTGAGGCTTGAGCCCTGTGGCACACCAACACCATAAATCACTTCTGAGGAGAAGGCACCTTGAAGAAACACACATCCCGTCCTGGATGTTATAAAAAGATTGGGCCAGGAGAGCATCATCCCACAAACTCTCTGTTTGGCCAATTTCATCATGAGGAGAAGATGAGGCACACTGTCAAAGGCAGCAGACAGGTCGAGGTACACAACAATGGTAGTACGCTTGTGAGATAGTGCAGTTAAAATAGCCTGTTCCAGGTTTAGGACGTGGTCAACAGTGGAACAGGAGGGGCGGAATCCAGCTTGGTATGATGGGATAATAGAATTGTGTTCCAGAAACCACTGCAGTCGATGAACCATCTTCTCCATAAGTTTACTAAATGTGGACAGAAGAATGCTTGGCCGATAAGATGATGGAGCAGACGGGTCCTTACCAGGCTTCAGGAAAGGTAATATGATTCCCCGGGTCCATGGCGGCGGTAACAGCTTAAGGTCCCATGAAGAGTCAACCGGTCGTAATAGTAGGGGGTAAAAGGTGCTAGGGAGATGTATAATAAATTTGTATGGCACCTTATCACCACCAGCTGCTTTGCCACTTGGGAGGGTGTGCAAAGCCAAAAGAAGTTCATCATGGGTAAAGGGAGTATCCATTGGGGAGTTGAGGGCCATTGCTGTTTGCACCTCATCCTGGGCTTGAGCTGCGATTATAGGTGGGGGTTGTAAGCTTTGAATATGATCAGCAATAACACGAGCCCGGTCCTCTGGTGACTGGCAGATACGGCCGTTATCAACCAATGGATACGACGAAAAGGTAGGCCTTCCATTGATGCCATTAAACATGCGCCACACTGTTGAAGGAGGTGTGTCCGGTGATAATTTGCCACAGTATAGCCTCCAGAAGGACATGCGTGCTTTGCGGAGAACCTGCTTAGCATAAGCAGTAGCACGTTTAATGGAGATCCAGTTCTGCAGGGATGTCCGTTGACGTTGAGTGTTGATAGCACGGCGGCGAAGAGGAACAGCCCTCGAGCAGTCAGCAGTCCACCAGGGCTTTAAGGGCTTAGAAGATGGCAATCCCTGCGTGTAGTGGAAAACTCTCAGCCGCAGTGGTCATCGCACCAACAAGTTCTTCATAGAGGACTGTTGGATCAGGCCTGCTAGACTCAGGGAGGGAAACAGTATCTTGATTAATCGTCCAATCATAGTTAGCGGGAATCTTCCATTTAAATGTCAAGAGGAGGAGCCAGTGATCACTTCCCAGATCAGGGCCCACCATCGATAATAATTGTGGAAGCAGGACCGCTGAGCCGAAACACAGGTCAATGGAAGAGCAGTAATTAGTGCGAGGAACATAATAAGTTGGGAGATAAGGAGCAGATAATTGACATAAATTACTTGATAATAAATAGTTATATAAATCATACCCCACCTGGTTAGGAGTACCACGGCTCCAGGATGGATGGTTGGCATTAAAATCCCCAATGAATAAGACTGGGGCGGGCAGTTGGGCCACATAGTGATTAAGCTCTGCACTGGAGATACGACGATGAGGGCTGTAAATGCAATGGCAATGGATTGGTGGGAAGATAAAAATGGAAGGATAGTGGCCAAAATTTCCATTGAGCCATCGGGATAGGGTGTGAGCTGGACTGGGCGGGCTGAAAGTGAGGTCTTGGTTAGAAGGAGAATTCCCCCTCCAGGCCGAGCTGGTCTATCCCAACGTTGAATGGTGTATGTCTGAAATCTGGGAGAGCCAAGTTTCAGTGATGACCGCAACATGTGGGGATTTGGAAATCAAATAATTTTTCAGTTCAGTAAGCGACGTCCTAAGGCATTTGGCATTCCAGGTCATGACATAGAAGGGAGCCATTATAGTTTTTTTCGATTTTTTGTCAGATTTAGATAATAAAGGTGGCAATGGCTTTCCATTCCTTGTGGCAGGACTAGTCACTGACGGAGGTACTGTAGCCTAGTGGGCAGGGCTGGTAGGATAATTCCTGAGGTGGGGCGAGCCGCTTGAGGGCTAGGCCTATATGGAGGAATCTGTGAACGAAAGTCTTGCAAGGCATCTCTGTAAGATGTAGCGCCAGAGCGCGCCATCTTGGTAGCATACAAGGCCTCACGATATTTGGGGCATTGATTGGAGGTAGAAGGATGATTGCCTGAGCAGTTAGGACATTTAAGGATGGTTTGGACACACTCAGCGGTGGGATGAGCCTCTGTACATTTAGCACAACGGACTGACCTAGCCCGACAGGCACTAGCTATGTGGCCAAATCTCTTACACTTCCTGCAACTCTTGGGAAGTCGGTATATAGTACTCCGTGACATGGCTGACTTGATTCCATAAGAGGAATTGACGAGGAAGCTCGGTTGGGGAGGTGAGGACAGTCAGAGTATCTACCAGTACATCCCTGATTCTCTCCTTAAAGCGCCTTACAGAGGTAACTGGAAGATCAATGGCCGGAGACTCTCCAGAATTTCCTCTTGGGTAATGGATTCCTCAAGCCGAATTTTCCCATAAAATAGACGTTTATCCATAGGCAGGGACAGTGAGACCTTCCAAGGGGCTAGACAATCGATCATCAAAATATCCTGGAGCTTGGGGTCGACAGCAAGAAGGTCTAGTCTTTTGTTGGGACGAATATCCTTGACAGCTGAGTCCAGGGAAGCACAGAATTTCGAGTAATAATAATAATAATAATAATTCTTTATTCCAGACACATAAGATAGATACAGTATAAATACAGTACGACCTAATGGTCCATATCACATACACTTCTCGTCAGAGCACAGATAATAATTATACACAAAGGTATATTAATAAAGAAACAATAAAATAAAAAATACAGTAGGCCTATTTACAGAATAGAGCACATATCACATTTTGTCACAATATAACACAGATAGGCTAACTAAGGCTATTGCTCAATGTTGGTTAACACCTATTGCACAGATCATTGCTCATAGTTCAATTAGACCTATATATTACATTACATACTATGTGTGCAGCAGCTTCTGCCAGTGAGATATAATACGGGATTCATAGATATGATCACTAGACCAAAGAGCTACAATCAGCGTGTTACTGGAGGATTGCAGTCGCTGCGAAAAGCTGTACACCAGTCTCCTGATGACAGCCCGACAGCACTGCACATCCAACAGTGTGCACACCATACTAGTGCTTTCATATTTAGAGAGACCAATGAACATCTTGAGTATATTATGATAGGATGTACACAGACCATTTATGGTCCCACTACCAAAAAATCCAGAAGCATTTTCAAATCGGATTAAGATCGTCTCACAAATAGGAACAGTCTCACCTGAATGTTGTTGAGGTATAGGCCTAGTGGGAGAGGTGGTGTCCATACGAATATCCTGGCGGCGTTGGAGAATCCTTGGTGATGGAGCATGTTTGCGGGGACGGTTGGAGCTGGTCTGCCAATCATCATCGTTGTTGTCACCATTGAAGCCACAGAAGTCCTCTGAATCAACCCAGGAGGCCCTGGAGGGGTCGGAATGGGCCTTAATGATCGTAATGATTCGTAATGATCGCAATAGACAAGGGGGAGGAGTATGTCTGTATGTAAAAAACAACCTCACACACGCAACTAGGACCGACCTCCATGTAGAAAACCACCAAGCTCTTTGGATTGACTTACACCTGCCTAGGACAAAACCCATCACAATTGGAGTGTGCTATAGGCCACCAGACGACACAATTCTTGACCAAATTTGAACGAACTTTGTCATTACTAGACCCCCGGAATGAATCTATGATACTAGAGGATTTTAACTTGTGTTACAAACAACGAAATAATAGGATTGTACGAGAATATAGGCACATACTGACAATGCACAATCACAAACAACTCATCACAACCCCCACACGTATCTCTGAGAACACTGCTACATTATTAGACCATTTAAATTGTAACAGAGAGGACAAAATATCACAATCAGGGGTTATACAGACTGGGATAAGTGATCACTTCGTCACATATTGCACACGTAAAACTCCAAAAATTACCGTCGGAAGCGGTACACCCGCTATAATGAGTATAGCAACACCTGGGGCCTATAATGTAGCTGTAAGTACAGGCAACGCGCAAGGCATCACTACAGCACTTGCGACGGGAAGGAGCTCGACGACAACCCCTATCGACAGGATCACAACGCCTCCACCCTCAGGTGATAAGGGGGAGGGTACTGTTCAAGGACAATGGTTTAGGGTACATTCCACCAAAGGTAAAACTCATCACATACCTGAGGGGGAACAGAGGCTGAATGGAGGTACCGGTACTGGTACCACAAACAATGTTAGGAATTCTATGGCTGTGCAAATTCAACCTAGGAACTTTATGCATCAGGGGATTAAGGGTAAAAATAAAAGTACGGGGATAAGTACAGTTAAAAAAGTGAAAAGATCACGCATAGCCAAAGTATTCGCGACAGGTTTTAAGCCAGGAGTGACGGCATCCGACTTGAAAGAATATCTCTCCAATAAACTCAGTCTTATTATGGATGTTGAACCAATTATTCCCTGGTCTGATAGGCACACATATATTTCATTCAGAATAAACTGTGAGTGTCCAAATCCCGAGGTGTTTATGGATGAAGAACTTTGGCCAGAGGAAGCATCGGTGTACTGGTGGAGAGAACGTAGGGCACAGGTACCGGTATCAACAAATGAGGACTCTATAACTACGGTAACCCACCCTCCCAACAACTCTTAATCATGGATATAAAGTCTACTTCATCTCCCAACAATTTGCGTATTGCTACTTATAACTGTAGGGGGCTCCCTAAAACCAACAGAGGGCTTCTCCTACGCCCTGATGTAGTAGACGTATTTAATACCAGTGATATTGTGTGCCTGCAGGAGACTTGGTATTTTAAACAGGATTTGGGTAACCTCAGTACTATCTGTGATAATTTTCATGGGTTTGGGGTCTCGACAACCGATGCTATGGATGGTCTAGTAGCAGGTCACCCACCGGGAGGAGTAGCTATTTTGTGGAGGGACTCTTTAGACAGCCGGGTTAAACCACTTGTAACAAATTTACCATGGTGTACAGGTATAGAAATAGAAGATATCCAACGGAAAGTAGTTATTCTTAGTGTGTACTTGCCCTACCAATGTAATGAAAATGAAGAACAATACCTGGAATGCCTTGGAGAGCTAAGTGCTCTTTTACAAGAACTAAATACCACCTGCTACTCTGTAATAGGGGACTGGAATGCTAATCTGAAGAACATGAGTAACTCTCTGTTTGCTAGTCATATGACTAACTTCTGTGGTGAGCATGATCTAATTATCTCTTCTCAGCTCATGCTCCCTCATAGTAGTTACACATGTGTCAGTGCAGCATGGGGCTCAACGTCTTGGCTAGATCATACCGTAGCTAGTGCTGATTTCCATGATATGATAACAAATATGGAAATTCAGTATACATATACAGATGAAGATCATATCCCATTGACCTTAACAGCTAGTTTGGAAAGAGCGCCAGAATTAACCCAGTCAAACAATAGTGTAAATCCAAAACTGCCATGGGGCGGGCTTGACGAGGAGGAGTGTGAGCAATTTTGCACTTTAACACACACTCTCCTTTCTGAGCTTGATCTTGGCAGTGAGGATGCCATTACCTGTGAAGACCCCAATTGTGTTAATGCTAGTCATCGAGAAGAAGTCAGCAAGCTGTACAATAATATTATATCTTGTCTTACTAAGGCTAGTGACATAGTATTTCACAAGCATAACAAAAATTACTCTTTTAACAAACCTGGGTGGAATGACCATGTTTCAGAACTTTACCAGGCATCCCGAGATGCTCGTAGTGTATGGCTGGATCATAACAAACCGAGACAGGGACCCATTTTTGACATGTTCACCAGACTAAAGGCTAGATGCAAGTATGCAATCAGATATATAAAAAACAATGAAAATGTATTAAGAAGAGAAGCATTGGCCAAAAACTTTGCTAGCAAAGACACATTGGCCTTCTGGAAGGATATTAAAAAAATGCATAATAGCTGCACACCTCTACCCGTTAGTGTAGATGGGATCTCTGGTACTAATAACATAGCCAATCTTTGGAAAACACATTACCAAACTTTGTTTAACTCTGTTGGGCACCAAGGAAATACCATTGCTGCTACAACAGAGTGTAACAAAGAAGAAAAATATGACACAATTAAAGTTACAAGTGAAAAAATCAAGGCTGCAATAAGTAGGCTAGATGCTAACAAATCCTGTGGTTTTGATGGTATATATGCTGAACATTTGAAGTACTCCTCCACTCTCCTCTTGGAGAAACTCAGCAGTTGCTTTACAAGCTTTCTAATCCATGGTTTCCTACCAGAATCTATGATGTCCGTTACCTTGATACCAGTAATTAAAGACAAGGCTGGCAAAATTACATCAAAAGACAACTATAGACCTATTGCCCTTGCCAGTATTGTAAGTAAGATACTAGAGTTAATCATTTTAGACAGAATCTCAGTGTATATCTCAACTAATAGTAATCAATTTGGTTTTAAAAAGAATCATGGTACGGACCAGTGCATCTACACTCTGAAGGAGCTAGTGGATGGGTACATCAAAATGAACAGCTCTATTTTTGCATGCTTTCTTGATGCTAGTAAGGCATTTGACAGAGTCTGCCACAATATCCTGTTTGATAAATTAGCAACAAGGGGAGTGCCATCCTATATACTGAGAATCTTGAAGTACTAGTACGCCAATCAAACATTTAATGTAAGATGGGGTAACATTATTTCGGATTCCTTTACAGTAACCAATGGAGTGAGACAGGGTAGTATTCTCTCACCTTACTTATTCAATGTATATATGGATGAATTAAGTGATAAATTGAATAAAGAGCAGATTGGATGTTATGGTGGGAATAAAATCATCAACCATCTCATGTATGCTGATGATCTGGTCATTATTGCACCGTCTTCTGCGGGTCTGAGCAAACTTCTTGATATATGTGAATCTTTTGGTAGTAAACATTGTGTTAAATTCAACCCACTGAAAAGTGCTGTTCTTATATTTAGATCAAAATTACTGTATAAAAGTAAACTGCCAAATTTCTCACTCAATAATCAAATTATTCAAGAAGTAAACAAAATAAAATACCTGGGACACATTATCTCAAACGATTGCTCAGATGATGCAGATATCGGCCGTCAGCGCAGACAGCTATATTTACGTGGTAACACCATCTTGAGAAAATTCCACATGTGTAATTGGGAAACTAAAGTCACTTTGTTCCGGACATATTGTTCCTCTATGTACACGGCCCATTTGTGGTGGAAGTATAAGAGAGCCACCATAAATGGTCTGTGTACATCCTATCATAATATACTCAAGATGTTCATTGGTCTCTCTAAATATGAAAGCACTAGTATGGTGTGCACACTGTTGGATGTGCAGTGCTGTCGGGCTGTCATCAGGAGACTGGTGTACAGCTTTTCGCAGCGACTGCAATCCTCCAGTAACACGCTGATTGTAGCTCTTTGGTCTAGTGATCATATCTATGAATCCCGTATTATATCTCACTGGCAGAAGCTGCTGCACACATAGTATGTACTGTAATGTAATATATAGGTCTAATTGAACTATGAGCAATGATCTGTGCAATAGGTGTTAACCAACATTGAGCAATAGCCTTAGTTAGCCTATCTGTGTTATATTGTGACAAAATGTGATATGTGCTCTATTCTGTAAATAGGCCTACTGTATTTTTTATTTTATTGTGTCTTTATTAATATATCTTTGTGTATAATTATTATCTGTGCTCTGACGAGAAGTGTATGTGATATGGACCACTAGGTCGTACTGAATTTATACTGTATCTATCTTATGTGTCTGGAATAAAGAATTATTATTATTATTATTATTATTACCCGAGAGAATCACAAGGTCATTAAAACAAGGTCACTCAGAAACTACAACAAAGAAACATTTCTGGACATTATATGGAATACAGATTGGTCTCCAGTGTTTGGAAATACAAACGTTAATGACGCATGGGTTGGCTTCAGAACCATCATAACAAACATCCTAGACGAAATAGCTCCTATGAAAGACATACGAATTAAAGCAAGGTCAGACCCATGGATCAACAATGACATACTACACCATCTGGAACATAGAGACAATCTGTTGAAAAGGCTAGTGAAACATAGACAGGATCAAGGTCTGAAACATGAGTTCAACAGGGCTAGGAATAAACTAAGCAGGAAAATTAAATCAGCGAAATCTAATTATTTCCACAGTATTAGGCAGAGGAATATCAGAATAACCCCAAAAAACTATGGAGGCACTTAAAAACAACAGGCTACAGCAACAAGGCAAGGGATTCGTCTAACACTAATATTGCTCTCAACATTAATGATCAGGTTTGCCACGATAAACGACAAATTTCAACCTACTTCAACTCCTTGTTCACCTCCATAGCAAACACACTTGCACAGAACCTACCGCAACCTCTCAATAAATACACGACAACAACGGCCACCTTTCAAAATTTCTACAGGGATAAAGGCATACACCCGAACACTTTTGGATTGCAAAATGTTACACCAAAATACACATTTGACGAGCTCTCTAACCTAAATGTACATAAAAGCACAGGACCAGACAAAATTCCTGCCAAATTTCTACGAGATGGAGCCATTGGTATAGCAGGTCCCCTAACCCACATCATCAACCTGTCAATTAACACCAACACTGTACCTGCTGAACTGAAGGAAGCTATTGTAACCCCTTTATTCAAGAAAGGAAATAAACTAGATGTTGGCAACTACAGACCAGTTAGCATATTATGTATTGTATCAAAAATCCTTGAAAGAGCTGTATAAACCCAAATTGAACACTACCTCAAAGAAAATTATCTATTCTATAAGTTTCAATCAGGTTTCAGATGCATGTAAGCGACAGACTCCTGTCTCATCCACTTAGCAGATCACATTCGTAAAGAAATGTCTAAAGGTAACTACACCGGTATGGTTCATCTTGATTTACAAAAAGCGTTTGATACAGTAGGCCATGATATCCTCTGTAATAAACTACAAGCAATGGGCATTGGGTCAGTGAACTGGTTTAAATCTTATCTTAGTGGTAGAACACAAAGAGTCAACATTGATGATAATATATCTGATCCTATGCCAATTAACTGTGGGGTCCCGCAGGGAAGCATCCTTGGTCCCTTACTCTTTCTCTGTTATGTGAACGACATGGAACTGAGCGTCTCGTGTAAATTATAACTGTATGCTGACGACAGCGTGCTTCTGGTTTCGGGAAAAGACCCAATAAGTATTGCCGCTTCACTTTCCAAAGAACTAGAATCGGTAGTGATTGGCTAGTGGACAACAGACTATTTATTAGTGGCCCCTCCATCATTGACGAACATGCCTATTACATAAGGCATCCTCTTCAAACACTAATCCGCCGTAGTTTTGAATCTACCGCGCAGAGCATTTAAAAACTGAGGAGCCTTCATCATGAGCGCACGCGACCTCACTCATGGCTTCAGTCATTATGAATTGGGTTCTCACTACGAAAAAACTTCGTAAAAAATAAAAACAAAAAGAAAATAAGAATAACTATCCAATAAGCTTCCCATCATATCGTGGATGTACTTGTGTGGATCTCTGACCAGACGCTGATTCAGGCGTCATTCTTCCTTCTCTGCTCTGCGTTCAGCCTGCCCGGACGTGCCTCCCCACGCTCCGCTAGTTCCGCATTCGTGGCGTCCCTAGTGAGTTTTTTCTCATTTGTTTACTCTAGGATGTATCGAGTAAGGTTAGGATAGGCGTAGCAGGAGTGTCCTGGGCTGGTTGCCCGCAGTGCAGTGTATTTTGGGTCGAGTGTATGGGGCATCTATTTCGGATGTACCCTCGTGGTCCGTTGTGGACATGTGAACTTTTTCACAGCTGTGTTAGTTTGTGATGCAGGCGGCTTTCACTACGCGTTAGTTAGTGCTGCCTTTTATCTTTCTGATGAGGTAAGCTTTGTTTCTGACGTTCCCAGCGTATTTTTCTTCACTTAGTGAAGTTTTTTCTGGGTCCCGAGTCAGTCTTCCCTTGGTCGGAAGTTTGTGCTACGGTGGTGTGTTGGCGGTGGTTCCTGTTGTGATATTTCCAGTGTTTGTGTATATTTCAACTTTTATTATGCCGTCTACCTAGGCCTAGCCAGCCGCTCGTAGCTTTGCCACATGTACTAGTGTTATTGTTTATTATTATAAATATGCCCTACTGTGTCATGTGTATCCGGGTTTTAGTTGTGTATTGGCTAATTCCTCGGACTATAATTGTTTCCTGGTTTAGTTGTGTATTGGCTAATTCCACGGATTATTGAGTGACCTTGGGGTTGTCGTGCGTGGCTCTCCTCGTGTCTCTTGTTGTTCAGATGGTGTCTGTTCAGGGTGGGTTGCCTTCCGGCGGGGTTTTCTCGGTTTCACCATGAAAATCCCGGCCGCGAGCCGTGTTGGGCCACACGTGGTTGTTAACACTGGCTTGTTTCCCCGGCGTTGGGGTGTCTGTGGCTCTCCAGGACTGCGTCTCTGTGGGTGCCTGGTTTCAGGCCTCCTTTGATTCCCGGCGGGATGGCTGTTCCCATCTATAAAACGTTGTTCATGCGGACATACGTTATGTAGTTTTTCTACCCGGTTTTACAAAAACCACTTGAAAAACCTAGCTGTTGTTTTAGGCTTTCCTCCCCGGCGATCTTTTACAAAGAAGTGGGGACAGGAACTTATGGGGTTAACGTTTGGACATCTCACCCGGCGGGTGCACCTGGGTAGGATGGGATGAACGACTTATGTCTTTCAGTTAGTTAACCAATCCATTTTAGTGATACTATGTGTATCGCCGCCTTTACTCTTACGGCGATTGAAGGTTCAAATTAGGTTAATTTATCGATTCTTCTCACCCGGCGGGTGCTCCTAGGTGGAGGAACTAAGGAATTTACAAAATTCGATTTCGATTTAACCACTTAATTTAGTGATACAAGTAGGTATCGCCGCCTTCAAACTTACGGCGATATTTTGTGACAATTCGTTAGACATCAGATCTCGTATCATCCTGCCCTGTGCTATTCTACTAAAATATTTCAAGGGCCGGCGTCTTTATGGGGGGTTGCTTTGTTACAAAATTGAATCTTGAGACAGTCACCACCACCAAGAGACTATAAGCGCCATGCTGGACCGTTATATTATATCAGAGGGTATTCTTCACTTTCTTTAACAAAAGATTTGTTTAGATTTTCTGAACCCCGCCGCGTAGCGAGCTGTGTTTGTGTCAATTACATCTCGTTACCCGGCGGGTTATTAACACTTGTGTGCGAACATGTTGGGTTAACCTTATGAGCATTAATTCCTGGAAATTTTCTTTTTTTCCAGAGCTGAGCTCCGGCGGACCAATACAGACCCGGCGGTAGTTTCCTCCCACCAGTCTCTGTCATGGCTACCGTGGCCCCAGTTTTTGCTTTGTGCACTACCCCTGCTTGTGCTGGTATCCCTATTTTTGCGCATACCCGTTGCATAAGGTGTGTTATATGTCTAGACCGTTCAAGGGGTCTCTGGGTTATGCGTAATTGTTCTTTTTGCTCCCAATTAGCTTTAAAGGTCCTTTGTGATAATGATAAGACCGCGGCGGTAGCGTTGAGAGAGGTTAGGCAACAGATGTCAGCCTACACTACCATTGTTGCGCATAAATCACTTCAATGTGACAACGTCCCACTTTGGGATAGATTGCTCTCCGAACACCCTCCCCCTAAACGTTCCTCTAGAGTCACGAGTATTAAGCCGGCGGAGACTGGTCAGGGTTCTGTATCCTCTGCTGCTACACCTAAACGCCCAAGGGAGCCTACACCCCCGGTATCCGCCTCCTCGTCTCGGGCGAGATCCCGGTCTAGGTCTCCTCTTAGACACCAGTCATCTAGTCGTGCCTCTTCACCGGCGAGTAAGAAGAGTAGGACGGAAGGTTCCACCAGTGGTCACGGCGAGGATTCCTCCAGATCTAAGAATAGTTCGCGGTCACACCGTAGCCATAAATCCTCTAAAAAGGATTCACATAAACGGAAGTCCTCTCGACATTCACCAACTTCTAGTGCATCTCATCGTACCTCTACCCCAGACAGAGTTTGTGTTAAGGCCCAAGAGTCCAGTGCAGCGCCTGTCCCAAAAGAGGATTTGCCACTTAATATTTTAACCCTGGAATTGGAAAGTTCAGGGGGTTCAGTAATTGAGAATGTTTCAGACTCTCAAGAGAGCGTAGGCCAGGGCCTCGGTGTTTGGCGGTTTGCTCAACCAGGGTCTGACCACCCACGTCCGACTCAAACGAGTCACACAGTAGCCGATGTCCACAGGGACGCGGCGATCCCATCCTCTATCCCAGACTTATCTTGGCAACAAGGTACCCCTGCCTCGGCGGGGTCTTCTCAGGAGGATCAGGAGGAGAAAGACGAAGTTTCTATAATTTCGGAGATGGAAGGACAAGGGTCAGGCTCAGGCTTGGACGCCGCACAGGATACTAATGATTCACCTGTAAGTTCTTCATCAAACCAGTTTGTTACGGCACAAGAAATTAATGGGCTGCTTACTCATGCTTTATCTAAATTTTTTGGCCAACAACAGGAAAACCCCACAATGGACTTGGGGGCTCCCAAGACAAGTTCTACGGTACGGCATCTGATGACTTCGATTGATTTATCTAAGATCACTAACCCTCCCACTCTGTTAACCTCAGGGATCACGAGGCCTGCTACGGCGGCATTGACAACTTCAAATGTCAGGGTCATAACGGATGTCAATCCACCCCCTCTAGACAAAGCGCCTCTTAGAAAGGTAGCTATGCCCTTACTTTATGGGCCAGACGAGTCATGGGTTCTTTTGAACTCCTCTAAACCAGAGCTTGCCCAACCTACTTTGTCAGGGGAACTCCCGGTACCGCGTGAGTGGGTCATCCAGGGCAATAAGTCAAAGAAATTAAGGGCCGTGGATACTTTGGGTAATGTTCTGGACGTAAACATCAAGGCTATACCTAGTTATTATCACCAAGATTATTTTGTGTATGCTTCTAAGCCTGCTTTACCCCCTGCCTCAGCTTCAAAACTATTTTCAGACTGGTCTAAGCTGGATGGGTTTAATGATATTAAGACTCTGTCAGCTCTCACTCCTGAACTAGATTTACAGACCGTCACAGACGACGCAGCTAATCCAGTTTTGAAGGTGGGACAGTTGGGACCAGGACCTTGGGTAGATTGGGAGGTAGAGGCTCAAAACTTTGCACCAACTTTCACTTCTAAATCTTCCCACCAGATACCTCAGGATACTCATTCATGGTTCTCCATGCCGGTGGGTTCTGCCGGCGGAGTCCCGTCAGCTTTGTTTTCATTTCTAGCTGCCCCTAAGATTAATCTTTGTGAGCTGAAGGACCCGTTCACTACCCCTACCCCTACTCACCTAGACAGAGAATTTAGGCTACGGGGAAAAGCTTTTCGCCTGTTCTCGCAGTACATAGTATCTCAGCAGGTGGCTAAGTCTTTACTACGGTCCACTCAGGCAATCGCAGATGCGGATGCTCGAAGATCGGTTGAGTTATCCCGGCGACTGGTTCTTCAGTCGTCAATCCAATCCTTGGGTGACATACGTACCGCCTTGATTGAGGCGGTACGAGCACGACAAGATCTTAGGATGTCGTTAGTTCGCAAGCTACCTGATCGCATTGCTAATCAGGTGGTTATGTCACCAGTGCTTACTCCCTCTTTAATGACCCCTGAAGTGTGGCGAACAGTGTTCAATATGGCACAGGCCGTTAAGCACAGTCCCACCCCTTCTAAGAAACCTGCATTTAACTTCCCCAAACCCAGGCCTACTACTAAAGCTCAGCCAGGGGGATCTAAACCTTTTCTTCCGCCTAAGTCCTCCCACTCCCCCCAGGGTCAGTACAGGCATAGACAGAGTAGGTTTTCAGGTCAGAGAGGACGCGGCCAAAATAAACCAGGTCAGGGCCAGTCTTCGGCCAACACCAGCCAGCCGGCGAAGCGGCCAGCACCAACCCCACCATCAAAAAACTAAAGTCTCTCTCACTCCCGGCGCCTACCTTAAGGCCGGAGGAACCGAGGGTAGTACAGCCGGCGAACCCTTGTCTGCTAACTGGGTCGTTCCGAACGTGTCACCAAGCATGGCCGTTAAACACTTGGGCACGGATGGTGGCACGCAAAGGCATCACTTGGCAGTGGCTCCGGCGACCTCGATTACGTCAGCCGACAACGGCGAATTTTGTTTCTTTAGAGGTGGAGTCACTAGCCCAGGAAATGATTGCCAAGAATGTCATCATCCCGGTCCCCCCAAATTACCCTGTATTCACGTCCAAACTATTTTTGGTTCCCAAAAGGGACAGTGTTCAGATGAGGCCGGTCGTAGACCTGTCTTATCTGAATCTTCACATTCACAACGAATCTTTCAGAATGTTAACAGTACACCAAATCAGGCTAACACTTCCGCCGGGAGGTTGGATGTGTTCACTAGACCTGACAGACGCCTATTGGCACGTATCGGTCAACAAAAGATTTCAAAGGTTTTTGGCCTTACGGATCAGGCACCAAAATTTTGTTTTTCAGAGGATGCCGTTCGGCTTGAACCTGGCACCTCGATTATTCACAAAACTAGTCCGGCAAGCCCTGATGCCATTGTTAAAACAAGGGATCAGAGTGTTGTGGTATCTGGACGACTGGCTGGTGGTGGCAGAGACACAACAATTATGCATAAAACATGTCAATATCATTTTAAATCATGTCAAAACTCTAGGCTTCAAGGTAAATCTGGTAAAGTCAAACCTTGTTCCCTCACGAGTAATTCAGTGGATAGGGCTGGTCTGGGACACCGCCGCTCTCACTCTGAGTCAGAGTGTGGACAATCGCAACAGGTTTCGCAGGAAACTGTTCAGGTTTCTTCACAGTCTGACTACGACGCGAAGGGTCTGGGAGTCTCTGGTCGGCTCTCTCAACTGGATTCAACTAACTGTCAAGTTGGGCCGGTTGAAAGTAAAACGATTAATATTGGAAGGCAACAAATATTTCCCGCTCTTACCGGCGGGAAAATTATGGCCCATCCCGAAATTAATCCACACCTTACTAGCGGTCTGGGCGAAGAGGGAAACATTGCACTCAATAATGTCATGGACCTCTCCTCCACCAACGGTATGGGTAGACACGGATGCGTCAGGCACAATAGGGTGGGGATTTCAATCAAATCAGGGGCACCAGGGTCAGGGGCTTTGGTCCCACTTAGAAATCTCGCACATCAATGTCAAAGAATTACTAGTCCCCTTGTATTTCCTTCAGGCTCACGGCCCGGCGTTACGGGGCAAGTCGGTGGCCTTCAGAATGGACAATCTGAATGCAGTCCACTGTATTCAGAAACAAGGGTCAACGAGGTCAAGGAAGTTGCTAAACGTGTCGGAAGAGATTTTTGCTCTAGCCAACAGTCTAGATATTTATCATCACGCATCTTATCTCCCAGGCGTAGCGAACGTCTGGGCAGACGCTCTGTCCCGGAGACAGAGCACGACAGTAGAATGGGAGCTCAAGCAACCCATTTTCAACCTAATGATTGCAGAGCTCTCCCATCCACAAGTGGATCTTTTTGCGTCCGAGGAGACTCACAAACTCCCTCTATACCTCACCCGCCGGGCGAAAACGCCGGCAGGGGGGCCAGACGCCCTAGTGATAGACTGGAACAGATGGAGCTCCATCTATCTGTTTCCACCGCCAGATGCGTCACTAATGTGCCACGTAGTGAACAAACTACGAGATTATCGAGGCTTAGTCTCGCTAATCGCGCCACTGTGGCCGGCGCAGTTGTGGTACCAGCAATTGAAAATGTGGTGCCCGGACCCGGTATCGCTCCCGGTCGGGTATTTCCACTTAGACACGATTGGCAACCTAGCGACCTCGCTGACTTTTGCATTATGGACATTCAGGAGGCCAAGTGGCTAGCACCATACGGTAGAGATGTGACCAATAAATTACTCAATCAATATACTCAGTCTACAAAACGACAGTATCAATCACATTGGCAAGCCTTTACTTCTTGGATCGTTAGGACAGAACAAACTGTACCCTCAGTGGCATTAGTTTTTAATTATTTGAATTATCTGTTTGAGCAGAAACGTTTATCTGTGGTAACATTAAAAAATCACTTAACTGCGATTAGAGTGCCCTTTTTAGACCTTACGGGTCTTTCCATACCGGTGGCGGAGGAAACAGGTTTTATGAGAGCATGTTTTAAACTACGCCCACCTCCCCGTCAGCTCATGCCTACTTGGTCTCTGGACAAAGCTTTGTCTTTGCTTCACTCTCGTCTGTACCAAAATACTGCAGACTTTGCATTACTCTTAAAAAAGGCGGTTTTCCTTTTGGCTTTGGCCACCGGAAACAGAGTGTCTGAGCTGGCGGCGATGAGCAACACACCTAATTGTCTTAGGTTTGGTAGACTTAATGAATGTATTTCCATTGCACCCTCCCCAGGTTTTGTAGCCAAGAATGAGCATAGTGCACACGTGTTTTCTGAGTTCACGGTGTCGGCGTTAAAAAGGGGAAAGGTGCATCATAATTTATGTCCAGTGCAAGCTCTAACCAAATATTTGAGAGTAGCTCCTCGAAACCCCCAAGGTGCTTTATGGGTAGCAAGTACGGGTAAACGCTTACTTAAACGGCGATTAGCCTCTCTTCTGGTAGAAGTCATTAAAGAAAGTAATCCCGGCGTTGTGGGTCGGGCCCACGATTTACGCAAATGGGCAGCCTCTTTACGTTTCCTGAAATTTTTTTCAGTTGAAGACATAGCGTCCACGCAGTTGTGGGCGTCTAATCATACGTTTCTGTCTAGATACTTGTCAGTTGCTCTAGACAAACCTTCCTTACCATGTATAGCTTTAAGGCAGAGGGTCTAGGTGGCCCTGCAGTCACTTTTGTTTACTTTCACGGGAAAGGGGGGGGGGGGGGGTGCAGTCAGTTGACATAGGACACCCTAGACCCCGCCGGAGTATGAGAGCTGTGATACAATTTAAGGTTAAAATGTGATATGAAAATTTCTCAGTGAGAAATTGTGCTAGTACAATGTTAAGTACAAAACAACGGTGTTGTTAGAGTAGTTTAGCTGCGAAAGCAATTTAATATTAGAATAATGGAGTTCCTTTGCAATTTATCTCCAAGTTTATGTTGGGGTTTATTATGTGCACATATAAACTTATAACTTGTTATTTGTTGTCACCACTCGTTGAGTGGGGTGCCTTTGTAACTACAGATCTGTGTTCAGAATCTTCAGGGTTACCCATTTTTTTTTTGTCAGGCAGGCTTCTTTGAAGCACGCACCTGCCTGAACCCCCTTTTTCTTGTATTTTTTCGGCCTACTTTGTTAAATATATTTTCAAAAGTAAGAATACTATGTGGTTGTTTTTATTATCTGCTTTTCTAGAGTTATGATATGATTACGAATGTCCCCCTCCAGTCTTAGAAATCAGGCATGTTCGTCAATGATGGAGGGGCCACTAATAAATTATAGGTTTGACTCCTGTAAGGAGATAAAGAAAACCTAATATTTAGTAGTGGCCCCGTAATCATTGACGACTGGGGCCCTCCCGACCGTCCCCTTCCCATTCGTTGATGTATTGAGGATTTTGGTTTACTTGATATGTCAGTGAAGGAAGAATGACGCCTGAATCAGCGTCTGGTCAGAGATCCACACAAGTACATCCACGATATGATGGAAAGCTTATTGGATAGTTATTCTTATTTTCTTTTTGTTTTTATTTTTTACGAAGTTTTTTCTTAGTGAGAACCCAATTCATAATGACTGAAGCCATGAGTGAGGTCGCGTGCGCTCATGATGAAGGCTCCTCAGTTTTTAAATGCTCTGCGCGGTAGATTCAAAACTACGGCGGATTAGTGTTTGAAGAGGATGCCTTATGTAATAGGCATGTTCGTCAATGATTACGGGGCCACTACTAAATATTAGGTTTTCTTTATCTCCTTACAGGAGTCAAACCTATAATCTCTTCACCTGGGCAAGACAGAAGCCATCTTATGTGGAACAAAACGCAAACTGAAAGACATTGTGGGCTTCTCGGTCAACTGTAATGATATTCCTATAACAACAGTGTCACAAGTGAAATATCTCGGACTAAAACTGGACTCGACTCTGTCAGGTGAAACAATTTTTGGAATCTATCCTGAGTAAATGTAGAGCACGGATAAAATACCTGTATAGACAAGTGGGATGCTTGCCAGCGGTGACCAAAAAGACCCTATGCCAAGCGCTTGTTCAAGGTCATTTTGACTATTCTGTGTCATCCTGGTACTCTGCATCATCTAAATCAGCACAGCACAAACTTCAGGTCACTCAAAATAAAATGGTTAGGTTCATGCTGAACCTAGGACCCAGATCGCATGTTGGCCAGGAACAACTTCAGTCACTTGGTATGCTCAATGTCTCTGACAGGGCCAAACAAATCAGGCTCACTAATGCCTTCAAGATATTCAATGACAGAGCTCCAGAGTATTTAAAGAGTAATTTTGTTAAAGCAAATGAGAGGAGTGGAAATAATACAAGAAATAGGATGTTTAATATTACGGTCCCGAGAATCCAAGGACAGGGTAAGCTAACATTCTTCTTCACTGCCATCAAAGACTGGAACGACCTACCCCAGTCAGTCCGTGAAAAGAGAACACTGTATTCCTTCAGACGTAGCTTGAAGGAGCACCTGAACCTGACAGCTGCGAGAAGGGAGCACCAAGCTTATGTCTACTACTAAATACGACATAAGAGATAGGCAAAACAAACTGAAATGATTACTGATTACTGATAATTAGTATAGGAAGTAAGTTATCTTAAAATAACCCCCTAGAAATACTTTCTCTAAAGTAACCTATCTATTTTTTTTATCCTCCCCTTTTTCCCCAGCTAACCTAATCCCACAAGGACCTCAATGGAAATACGCCTAACGGCCTTATTGAGCTATCCTTAGTTGGAATTTTGCAAGGCTGGTAGGCTACATGTCATATTTGTAACATATTATGTGGTACCAACATTGTAAAATGCTAACTGAATAAATATTATTATTATTATTATAGAGGTTGAGGGCGAAGAGCGCTGCCCAGGTACGTGCCCCCTAGATGACGCCATCTTATGAACCATGAGACAGGTCAAAACCATTGAACAAAGTGGTAACTGGTAATAATAATAATAAAGTAGAAGGATAATTAAAATACACAAGAAAAGGAAAGGCACCGTAGTAAAAAAAAAGAAAGGGGGGTATTAGTTTATGACCAACCAGTTACGGGCCCCATCGATGATTATTAGTGTGTTATCACTTTCATGAACGATACTTTGTTGGTGTACATGATTGTAATTACCGTCGCAAATTCACTATAAGTGAAATACGAGAAACTGTAAAAACAAATCCCTCCCTGTCGATGGCCGCGCCGCAATAATACACAATGGCCGTCCTTCTGGAGCTCTTACCCTCAACCTCTCAGTCGGGGTGACCAGTAGCGATATTGGTAGAGCGCTCGGTTTCTAACCGGGAGGACCGAGTTCGATTCTCGGCTGGTGGAGATCGTTTGGGCAATCTCCTCACACCCCTTGCCTGACAGTAAAATAGGTTACACAGCAGGGTGAAAAGGGGTCTTCGGATCCTCCGGCCCTTCAACCCATAAAAAAAAAAAAAAAATCAGTCGAACGTCACTACACCTAGCGGTCTTTTTAGGAATTATGAACCATAGCATGAACCAATCACAATTCTTCCCGTTACTCATGGAACCAATCACAGCCTTCCATCAAGTGGGTGCTGGACAACTCGTACCTGGCGGAACGAGTCAACTCGTACTCACTTGCCTAGTCAACTCGTACCAACAACCTTGAAAACGGCCCCTGCTATTTTCTTTATTATATATACAGTAGGCCTACTGTACTAATACTATATATTATTTAGTTATTGCTTTGATATAATTTTATTTTATTATTCTTGTTTATAATACGATACTCTATCTCTAGTTGCCATTTTATAATGGAAGTAAGGTAGTACTACTCATGGTAAAGAGACTAATATTAGTATCTTTACCATGGTAGCCTACTACTAAAGACCTGTAAAATTAAAATATGGTCCTAAGGCAGCTTTGGCTTGCAACAAGGATACAGTTATTCATGGAATTAGTGCTGAAATAATAGTGTAGCCCACTACTCGTCATAAGTTTTGTCATATTTAAAATGGTAGGCCTACCATACAAATACAAAAACTTAAAGAAATTGGCTGTTGTAATAGCTTTTTCTTTATATAGCTGCCAACACTCATGTAGTCGCCGTTGTTTGTCCCTGCTGGCTTTTCTTTGAGATGAAAATAGTGCATGTTCTGAAACTAATTGCAGTTGTAAGGTCACGAATTGTGCCTCATTCAATAGATGGGGGATGAGGATGTACAGTTGTCCGTACTAAGCGCTTATAGCTCGACCAGTTGTCTACAGTCACAAGTGTGGACCTCAGCCATGCCGAATCTACATATTTACAAAGGGAAACAAGTTTTTCGTAATCATTTGCCTGGGACCTAAGGCACTCAAAGGCATCGGAGATATGATGTCTTGGTAACTAATGCAGGGCCAGTACTTGTGTTATTAGTTTATATACTGGTGACTGGTTCCTTTTAGTGGTATGAGTATGTAGTCTGAAGTCCGCCGAGGATTCCAATCTGTCTGTAAACTGCCTGACACCAATGAAAGGAACAGCTGTGAATATGAGTAGCCTACCTGGTGGTATCGAGCGGATAGATTGCCAAATTGCTGCCTTAAAATCACACACAATTTCTGTTATGCCCTGATTTTATTCAGGTTTAACTATTAGTTCAGGTCACCAGGTGAGTTCTTTCGAGAATGGGATTTCCAAGTTCATACAAGTACATATAAGGAATACAATAGAGGATACATATAATGCCAAAATATAGTTTGTAATACAGCTTTACTTCACTTATTCCCTAAGTACGTATTATTGGGGTCTCGACAACCGATGCTATGGATGGTCTAGTAGCAGGTCACCCACCGGGAGGAGTAGCTATTTTGTGGAGGGACTCTTTAGACAGCCGGGTTAAACCACTTGTAACAAATTTACCATGGTGTACAGGTATAGAAATAGAAGATATCCAACAGAAAGTAGTTATTCTTAGTGTGTACTTGCCCTACCAATGTAATGACAATGAAGAACAATACCTGGAATGCCTTGGAGAGCTAAGTGCTCTTTTACAAGAACTAAATACCACCTGCTACTCTGTAATAGGGGACTGGAATGCTAATCTGAAGGACATGAGTAACTCTCTGTTTGCTAGTCATATGACTAACTTCTGTGGTGAGCATGATCTAATTATCTCTTCTCAGCTCATGCTCCCTCATAGTAGTTACACATGTGTCAGTGCAGCATGGGGCTCAACGTCTTGGCTAGATCATACCGTAGCTAGTGCTGATTTCCATGATATGATAACATATATGGAAATTCAGTATACATATACAGATGAAGATCATATCCCATTGACCTTAACAGCTAGTTTGGAAAGAGCGCCAGAATTAACCCAGTCAAACAATAGTGTAAATCCAAAACTGCCATGGGGCGGGCTTGACGAGGAGGAGTGTGAGCAATTTTGCACTTTAACACACACTCTCCTTTCTGAGCTTGATCCTGGCAGTGAGGATGCCATTACCTGTGAAGACCCCAATTGTGTTAATGCTAGTCATCGAGAAGAATTCAGCAAGCTGTACAATAATATTATATCTTGTCTTACTAAGGCTAGTGACATAGTATTTCACAAGCATAACAAAAATTACTCTTTTAACAAACCTGGGTGGAATGACTATGTTTCAGAACTATACCAGGCATCCCGAGATGCTCGTAGTGTATGGCTGGATCATAACAAACCGAGACAGGGACCCATTTTTGACATGTTCACCAGACTAAAGGCTAGATGCAAGTATGGAATCAGATATATAAAAAACAATGAAAATGTATTAAGAAGAGAAGCATTGGCCAAAAACTTTGCTAGCAAAGACACATTGGCCTTCTGGAAGGATATTAAAAAAATGCATAATAGCTGCACACCTCTACCCGTTAGTGTAGATGGGATCTCTGGTACTAATAACATAGCCAATCTTTGGAAAACACATTACCAAACTTTGTTTAACTCTGTTGGGCACCAAGGAAATACCATTGCTGCTACAACAGAGTGTAACAAAGAAGAAAAATATGACACAATTAAAGTTACAAGTGAAAAAATCAAGGCTGCAATAAGTAGGCTAGATGCTAACAAATCCTGTGGTTTTGATGGTATATATGCTGAACATTTGAAGTACTCCTCCACTCTCCTCTTGGAGAAACTCAGCAGTTGCTTTACCAGCTTTCTAATCCATGGTTTCCTACCAGAATCTATGATGTCCGTTACCTTGATACCAGTAATTAAAGACAAGGCTGGCAAAATTACATCAAAAGACAACTATAGACCTATTGCCCTTGCCAGTATTGTAAGTAAGATACTAGAGTTAATCATTTTAGACAGAATCTCAGTGTATATCTCAACTAATAGTAATCAATTTGGTTTTAAAAAGAATCATGGTACGGACCAGTGCATCTACACTCTGAAGGAGCTAGTGGATGGGTACATCAAAATGAACAGCTCTATTTTTGCATGCTTTCTTGATGCTAGTAAGGCATTTGACAGAGTCTGCCACAATATCCTGTTTGATAAATTAGCAACAAGGGGAGTGCCATCCTATATACTGAGAATCTTGAAGTACTGGTACGCCAATCAAACATTTAATGTAAGATGGGGTAACATTATTTCGGATTCCTTTACAGTAACCAATGGAGTGAGACAGGGTAGTATTCTCTCACCTTACTTATTCAATGTATATATGGATGAATTAAGTGATAAATTGAATAAAGAGCAGATTGGATGTTATGGTGGGAATAAAATCATCAACCATCTCATGTATGCTGATGATCTGGTCATTATTGCACCGTCTTCTGCGGGTCTGAGCAAACTTCTTGATATATGTGAATCTTTTGGTAGTAAACATTGTGTTAAATTCAACCCACTGAAAAGTGCTGTTCTTATATTTAGATCAAAATTACTGTATAAAAGTAAACTGCCAAATTTCTCACTCAATAATCAAATTATTCAAGAAGTAAACAAAATAAAATACCTGGGACACATTATCTCAAACGATTGCTCAGATGATGCAGATATCGGCCGTCAGCGCAGACAGCTATATTTACGTGGTAACACCATCTTGAGAAAATTCCACATGTGTAATTGGGAAACTAAAGTCACTTTGTTCCGGACATATTGTTCCTCTATGTACACAGCCCATTTGTGGTGGAAGTATAAGAGAGCCACCATAAATGGTCTGTGTACATCCTATCATAATATACTCAAGATGTTCATTGGTCTCTCTAAATATGAAAGCACTAGTATGGTGTGCACACTGTTGGATGTGCAGTGCTGTCGGGCTGTCATCAGGAGACTGGTGTACAGCTTTTCGCAGCGACTGCAATCCTCCAGTAACACGCTGATTGTAGCTCTTTGGTCTAGTGATCATATCTATGAATCCCGTATTATATCTCACTGGCAGAAGCTGCTGCACACATAGTATGTACTGTAATGTAATATATAGGTCTAATTGAACTATGAGCAATGATCTGTGCAATAGGTGTTAACCAACATTGAGCAATAGCCTTAGTTAGCCTATCTGTGTTATATTGTGACAAAATGTGATATGTGCTCTATTCTGTAAATAGGCCTACTGTATTTTTTATTTTATTGTGTCTTTATTAATATATCTTTGTGTATAATTATTATCTGTGCTCTGACGAGAAGTGTATGTGATATGGACCATTAGGTCGTACTGTATTTATACTGTATCTATCTTATGTGTCTGGAATAAAGAATTATTATTATTATTATTATTATTATTGAACAAGAATGTGTTAACATGAGAACATAAATGGTACAACTTAATCAAATATCATCTAGCACAATCGCGGATCTAGATGGAGATCATGTATGCTCAATGCAGCTTAAATTGAATTTCCTTTCTTTAGGATCAAATCAATATTCTATTTTCGAAAGATTGTATAAACACTTAATCGGGTACCTTAATGTTCACTTTACCCGTAACTTGGGTATAATCAGCTACTAGTATTTGACGAGGTTAAGATAAGTCACTATATTGCTTTTCTATGAATATATAACCTTGCACACTGGTATACTTAGCAAGATTGAATTCAAGTTTTGTGGACTCTTAAAATATTTTCACTGGTCGGGATTATTTCAGGGTTTGTTTAGGCAAAAATCCGTCTTATTTGGTTTTAATTATTTTTCTATGTTAGGAAGGAGTAGTAAGTGATTTTAACACTGATATACTTGTAGGGGGGGATCTGTTTCTATAGATTCTAATTTGTAAACACTTTGAATGATTTTCTTCAAAATAAGGAGTTTAGGGACTCTGAATATTTTATCACTGGTCGGAAATGTGACAGAGTTATTCTATGCGAAATCCGTCTTATTTGGATTTAATTCCTTCTTTAAGTTAAAGAGGTGTACTAAACTAATTTAACACTGGTACACTAGTAGAGGGAATCTGTTTCTATAGATTCTCGTTGATGAGCACTTTGATGGTTTTCTTTAATGTTTATTTGTTTCCTTAAAAATAATAATACATGTATATACATAGGTTGCAAAATTATGATGTTTCAGAAGGGTTGGGAGAATAGGATTCTCTTGGTCAGGGCTGGTGGTCCCCTCAGGCAAATTCCTTTTCCTGGAGTGATGGGGCAAGTCTGCTCTACAGTCGCGAGTCGGTCACTTCTGAGGTTCGCCTCCTTGGTGGGTGACCTTGAAATTTTTGTCTTGGGTGGGGTCATGTTGTTGACTTCTGGTTCTTTCACCTCTTCTCTTTTATTTTATTTTATTTTCCTCACCTCTTCTCTTGTATTTATTTTTCTTTTCCTCTGTATTTTAATTACAACATAGATGATGGTTCGGCCATTTTTGTTTAAATATATAAATTCAGGTTTAAGCAGTACTATAATCTAGTTGATGTTAAAATGTTGCCTCGTTATTTGGTTCTTTAGCCTGATTATATCAAACCCTTAGCTCTTTTCAGTTTTGAGCCATAGTTCCCGAAACACAAATTTCTAAATCGGCCGAACCATCGATCCCTACCAGTGGTGATGGTTCGGCCAGAAGGTTGGGATGGTACGGCCATGTGTATTAACCCGGCAAGTGCGGGAAGACTTAAGAGTTTCCCCGGGCGACTGCGGGAAGACTCTTAAGATCCTGGGCCTAAAAAAAATCCATTTAAAACACCCCCAAAAAACTTGAACCCTTTTTTTTTTTTTTTTTTGCCCCTGGGCCATGCCAAATATCACTCCTCCACATCCCCTCCTTCCCCACTTCCCCCCCCCCCCCCCTCCTTCAATTATCACCTATTTTTCCTGTTATTCCCTGATTCTGTGGTCTATTTTCGTGCTAACATTAGCGAGTTGCTAGCAGGGCATTGTCATCACTGTTACCAAGCGAGTGCAAGAGAGAGAGAGAGTATCGATTGTCAATCTCTCTCCAGACGTGGGGAGAAGTGGAGAGGAGGGAGGTTGCCTCAGCCATAACTTATGTAACTTCCGGCCTGTATCGCCGATTTTGACCATCCAAACGCTGTTTCCACTTGTTTTATTGCTGTAACAGGTTAATACCTTTATAATCAACATAAAATAGGCACATATAGATAAGTATTAATGCTATTTATGGTAAAATAACGATGTTAGTGATGGGAACAGCTCAAATACGTGCGCACAGGCAGGTGGTGTCTCATACCCCCCATGCGCACGTCTTAGGTTAATTGGCATAATCTTAAAATTATGTGAGTTGGATTGGCTAAAGTCAAGAATTTATCAATTAACCTCTCGGCTGCGCATGGGAGTAATTAGACACCTCTCCCTGTGCGCATGTATTTGAGGTGTTTCCGTCACTAAAATATTCATTGTACCATTAATAGCATTAATACTTATCCATACGCGCCTATTATGGGTTGATTATAAAGGTATTAACCTGAAACAACAATAAAACGAGTGAAAACAGCGTTTGGATGGTCAAAATCGGAGATATAGCCCGCGAGTTGTATAATGTATGGGTGAGGCAAGCTGCTTTCCCGCCAATTTCCCCCAAGGCCACTGAGACACAATCGATCGATATTCTCTCTCTCTCTCTTGCACTCGTTTGCTAACACTGATGACAATGCCCTGCTTGCAACTCGCTAATGTTAGCACGAAAATATACCTCAGAATAAGGGAATAACAGGGAAAATAGGTGATAACTGAAGGAGAGGAGGAAAGTGGGGAAGGAGGGGAGGTAGAGGACTGAGATTTTGCATGGCCCAGGGGCCAAACAAAAATAAAAAAATAAAAAAAATAAAATATATTTTTTTTTTTTTCGATGTCAAAAGTTGATTTTTGTTTTCTCTGACTCTTAAGAGTCTCCCCGCAGTCCGCCGGGGGAACTCTTAAGAGTCTCCCCGCAGCTCCTGGGTTAAAAGACATTTTATTGTGCTAAAGTACAAAATTAGACTTCATAATCCAAATTAGCCTCTGCATATTTGCTAAATAAAATAATATTTAAAACTTAATTAAGCTTCACCAGAATTATGTATAATTTAGTTAGCCTCTTATAATGTCTGCTTTAAAATAATGCATAATTGGCCTTCTCTCTCTCTCTCTCTCTCTCTCTCTCTCTCTCTCTCTCTCTCTCACACACATGCACAACATTTGACTCCAACATCCAAAATTATATCTTCATAATTGTTCCAAAATATATATACTTTAAACAAATTAAATTAATCAACATTATGGATAATTAACTTAACATATTACTCTGCATAAAGTTATGCATAATTCATCTGTTTCAATAGTTCATATGCTTTGATCTCTGAGTTTCATACCTTAATCATAATTGTTTTATAGAGAACAATATCACTAGTCAGTTGAATTGTAGCAGTCGAAGGAATAACATTAAACCACCAGTACTGCTACCTCGTGTATCCTTATTCCTTCAACCAAATACTACAGCATGTAATTTATCAATAAATCAAATAAATAGATACATTTACATCTATTGTCCCCCTATATTATAGGTAAAGCGGGATGGTTCGACCACTGGCGAACCATCACCACCCTCAACTGGCCGAACCATCTCGAATCTAAATAGTTAATTGTTGAGTACGCTCAACTTTCACACAACCGAGTTTAGCATTAGTTTTTTACGGCAATATCTTCTGCATGCAACACAGATTCACCATAATAATGCATAACTCGCTGGTTGACATGCTCATGGAGGTAGAGCTTACGATATAAACTGAAAATATAACATAGGAGGTGCAAAACACACAAAATCTGATCTGCATCGAAAAGTGTGGCGTTTATAGGCCCGAAATTCCGTATGACTAACGTAAACAAACTCTCGCACTTTCACCGTTCACGCAAGATCTCGCGGCCTTAGGTCCCATACGTTTCTCAAGAAATGCACTGTCCCAACCGTCCGAATCATCACCGCTCTCCCCTATATACAAGATTAATTACATGTTCTTTATTTAAAACTTCTGGCTGAAGACTATCATTCTTCTGGGTGAGGAAGTGGTCGCCATGGGGTGAATCATCTTCCCTGGGGTCACCGGACATCCTGTTGTCACCGTGGCGACTCGGGCGTCCCTGGGGGTCGCTACAGGTGCGGGTAATCCAGGCGTTGTTCGTCTAGGTGGGGTTGTGTGTTTTTCTCTTGTCCTTTTCTTTGGTTTCTTCATTTCCTTTTCTCCTTCTTTCTCTGTGTTTTCTTCTACTGCTTGGGTGTCTTTCCGTTTTCTCGGTATTTTAGTTTATATTAAGACACGAAGGAAGATAATGTGATTTGTTTACTAGTACGATAGTTTAGTACTGAGAAGACGTATAAATATGCGTGTTGGAGAAAAGTTAATGAAAGAGTTAATCTGTGGGTAAAGACATCTATATATTAACATCATAATGGTAGGTATAATGAGCCTTCTTAATATTAGAAATCTGGTGGTCTACTATGGCTTGTGTTAGTAGATCAAACACGGTAGGGGAACAGGGAAACATTCTGAAATAACAGGGAAACAGTTAACCAAGCATTCACCACCACCAAGCCGTTTTCCCTCTCCCTACCACACCTCCACCATCTCCACCACCATCACCAACACTACCGCCACAGCCAACATACCAAGATCTCCACCTCTACACCGCCACAGCCAGCATACCGAGATCACCACCTCTACCTCCACTGTAGGAATCGGTTTTTACACCATACCCGAAAGAGGATTTATGGAGCTCCGATCTTACTCTCAACCATCTGAACAATTTTACCAGCACACCTAAACTTTGTTGGATGCGGGAATAGCCTCCCGAAAATATCAAGCCCTGGTGGGGGCTCGAACTCTCGACCCTTGGGTTGTGAGGCAGACACCTTACCAGTTAGACCAATAGAGATATCCCACTTGGCCTGGTCGGCTCGGGGTATTTCCGCATCCGAGGTCTGTCTAGGCTAGCCTATTTACACTGACTTTACACTACTTCACCTTCCGGGAAGCGAAAGCTTCGAACAGAGAGAAACGAAAAGAGAGGAACAAGCTTGAGCCGAATCGACCGAGAGTCCGTCAGAGAGATGAACGGGAATGGTGAGTCAACTTCACTGAGCGGTGCACCACACGTACCAACTAACTGCCCAGTTGGCATTGCTTGGCCACTCGCTTGGGCGGCTGGCAACCATAGAGTAAGAATACCTAAGAGGGGGGTCTTGGAAAATCAGCCGTGTTAATAGTAGTTGGCCATTATTTACAGATTTGGCTGGAACCCTGCAATAGATGGCGGTAGCGCATAGCTCCTCCCTATCTCGGGAAAATACTTTTGTCGTCTGTTTATTGACAGTTCCTCTCCCTTGCTGCAATGGTGTACACGTGTCTCGTGTAGAGTCTATAGA
Organism: Paralithodes platypus; assembly: GCA_032716605.1. Classification (NCBI taxonomy): domain Eukaryota; kingdom Metazoa; phylum Arthropoda; class Malacostraca; order Decapoda; family Lithodidae; genus Paralithodes; species Paralithodes platypus. The sequence goes on from CM064487.1 coordinate 84,153,716, forward strand.
AACTCGTGTAACTTGTTTGCTATCACCATATCAGCCATAGTCATTATGAATACAATGATTTAAGAGTACACTGATATGCAAAAGCACTCCAAAGTATTGCGTCACTGAAATGTGAACAATACTCCATTAACCCCTTCTGTACCGTCGTCGTATGTTATATTTTATTCTAGCAATATGTAGACGATTTAATACATCTTAGAAAGGATCTGTGGTAGTTAAAAGGGTTGATTGAGATAGTTCGAAGCCTTATAATTGCTAAAGATCCTTCCTAAAGTGAATACAATCGATTAGTAGGAGCCAGAATAAAATCAAAAGACGTCGTCGGTATAGAAGGGGTTAATTACATTAGCTTACCAAGCTGAACCAAGCCTCCGTGATCATGTAAGGAGGCTGTGGTTGACCTTGAGAATAAGGATATGGTTTGCAATGGATCATGAAGGCTGTTGATGATTATTTGATATTGACTGTAAATGTATTAACAATGAATGTAGCCTATATGAATAACTAATCTCAATTGAAGACAAGTATTTACATTGTAATATAAGTTACTAACTTGGAAGTACACAGCCACACTCAAACTTTGGTCAAACATAAATAATATATACCGGTATATATATATATACCGGTATATATATATATATATACCGGTGTATATATATATATATATATATTATAGGTTTGACTCCTGTAAGGAGATAAAGAAAACCTAATATTTAGTAGTGGCCCCGTAATCATTGACGAACATGCCTATTACATAAGGCATCCTCTTCAAACACTAATCCGCCGTAGTTTGAATCTACCGCGCAGAGCATTTAAAATCAGAGGAGCCTTCATCATGAGCGCACGCGACCTCACTCATGGCTTCAGTCATTATGAATTGGGTTCTCACTACGAAAAAACTTCGTAAAAAATAAAAACAAAAAGAAAATAAGAATAACTATCCAATAAGCTTTCCATCATATCGTGGATGTACTTGTGTGGATCTTTGACCAGACGCTGATTCAGGCGTCATTCTTCCTTCACTGACATATCAAGTAAACCAAAATCCTTAATACATCAACGAATGGGAAGGGGACGGTCGGGAGGGCCCCAGTCGTCAATGATTACGGGGCCACTACTAAATATTAGGTTTTCTTTATCTCCTTATAGGAGTCAAACCTATAATTTATTAGTGGCCCCTCCATCATTGACGAACATGCCTGATTTCTAAGACTGGAGGGGGACATTCGTAATTATATCATAACTCTAGCAAAGCAGATAATCAAACAACCACATAGTATTCTTACTTTGAAAAAATATATTTAATTACGGCGCAGACCATATAAATACAAAAAAGGGGGTTCAAGCAGGTGCGTGCTTCAAAGAAGCCTGCTTGACAAAAAAGGGGGGGTAACTGGAGATTCTGTGAACAGATCTGTAGTTACCAAGGCACCCCACTCAACGAGTGGTGACAAAAAATAACAAGTTATAAGTTTACATGTGCACATAATAAACCCCATAATATTCGTGAAAAATAATTTGCAAAAAATCTCCACTGTTTAATACTAAATTGCTTTCACAGCTAAAACTACTATAACAACTCCATTGTTTTGTACTAGCACAATTTCTCGCAGAGAAATTTTCATATCACATTAACCCTAATTGTATCACAGCTCTTATACTCTGGCGGGGTCTAGGGTGTCCTATGTTACACTGACTGCACCCCCCCCCCCTTTTCCTTGAAAGTAAACAACAGTGACAGTAGGGCCACCTAGACCCTCTGCCTTAAAGCTATACATGGTAAGGAAGGTTTGTCCAGAGCAACTGACAAGTATCTAGTCAAAAACGTATGATTAGACGCCCACAACTGTGTGGACGCAATATCTTCTACTGAAAAATTCTTCAGGAAACGTAAAGAGGCCGCCCATTTGCATAAATCGTGGGCCCTACCCACAACGCCGGGATTACTCTCTTTAATGACTTCGACCAGAAGAGAAGCTAATCTCCGTTTCAGTAAGCGTTTACCCGTACTCGCTACCCATAAAGCACCTTGGGGGTTGAGAGGAGCCACTCTCAAATATTTGGTTAGAGCCTGCACTGGACATAGATTATGGTGCACCTTTCCCCTTTTTAACGCCGGCACCGTGAACTCAGAAAACACGTGTGCACTGTGCTCATTCTTGGCTACAAATCCCGGGGAAGGTGCAATGTGAATACATTCATTAAGTCTACCAAACCTAAGGCAATTAGGTGTGTTGCTCATCGCCGCCAGCTCAGACACTCTGTTCCCGGTGGCCAAAGCCAAAAGGAATACAGCCTTTTTTAAGAGTAATGCAAAATCTGCAGTATTTTGGTACAGACGAGAGTGAAGTAAAGGCAATGCCTTGTCCAGAGACCAAGTAGGCATGAGCTGACAGGGAGGTGGGCGGAGTTTAAAACATGCCCTCATAAAACCTGTTTCCTCCGCTACCGGTATGGAGAGACCTGTAAGGTCTAAAAAGGGCACTCTAATCGCAGTTAAGTGATTTTTTAACGTTACCATAGATAAACGTTTCTGCTCAAACAGATAATTTAAATAATTGAAAACTAAAGCTACCGATGGCACAGTCTGTTCTGTTCTAACGATCCAAGACGTAAAGGTTTGCCAATGTGATTGATACTGTCGTTTCGTAGACTGAGTATATTGATTTAATAATTTATTGGTTACCTCTCTACCGTATGGTGCTAGCCACTTGGCCTCCTGAATGTCCATAATGCAAAAGTCAGCGAGGTCGCTAGGTTGCCAATCGTGTCTAAGTGGAAATACCCGACCGGGAGCGACACCGGGTGCGGGCACCACGTCTTTAATTGCTGGTACCACAACTGCGCCGGCCACAGGGGTGCGACTAGCGAGACTAAGCCTCGATAATCTCGTAGTTTGTTCACTACGTGGCACATTAGTGACGCATCTGGCGGCGGAAACAGATAGATGGAGCTCCATCTGTTCCAGTCTGTCACCAGAGCGTCCGGCCCCCCTGCCGGCGTCTTCGTCCGGCAGGTGAGGTATAGAGGGAGCTTGTGAGTCTCCTTGGACGCAAACAGATCCACTTGTGGATGGTAGAGCTCTGCAATCATTAGGTTGAAAATGGGTTGCTTGAGCTCCCATTCTACTGTCGTGCTCTGTCTCCGGGACAGAGCGTCTGCCCAGACGTTTGCTACGCCTGGGAGATAAGATGCGTGAAGATAAATGTCTAGTCTGTTGGCTAGAGTAAAAATCTCTTCCGACACGTTTAGCAACTTCCTTGACCTCGTTGACCCTTGTTTCTGAATACAGTGAACTGCGTTCAGATTGTCCATTCTGAAGGCCACCGACTTGCCCCTAAACGCAGGGCCGTGAGCCTGAAGGAAATACAAGGGGACTAGTAATTCTTTTACATTGATGTGGGAGATTTCTAAGTGGGACCAAAGCCCCTGACCCTGGTGCCCCTGATTTGACTGAAATCCCCAACCTATTGTGCCTGATGCATCCGTGTCTACCCATACTGTTGGCGGAGGAGAGGTCCATGACATTATTGAGTGCAACGTTTCCCTCTTCGCCCAGACCGCTAGTAAGGTGTGGATTAATTTTGGGATGGGCCATAACTTTCTCGCCGGTAAGAGTGGGAAATATTTGTTGCCTTCCAATATTAAACGTTTTACTTTCAACCGGCCCAACATTACAGTTAGTTGAATCTAGTTGAGAGAGCCGACCAGAGACTCCCAGACCCTTTGTGTCATAGTCAGACTGTGAAGAAACATGAACAGTTTCCTGCGAAACCTGTTGCGATTGTCCACACTCTGACTCAGAGTGAGAGCAGCTGTGTCCCAGACCAGCCCTATCCACTGAATTACTCGTGAGGGAACAAGGTTTGACTTTACCAGATTTACCTTGAACCCTAGAGTTTTGACATGATTTAAAATTATGTTGACATGTTTGATGCATAATTGCTCTGTCTCTGCCACCACCAGCCAGTCGTCTAGGTACCACAACACTCTGATTCCTTGCTTTAATAACGGCATCAGGGCTTGCCGGACTAATTTCGTGAATAATCGAGGTGCCAGGTTCAAACCGAATGGCATCCTTTGAAAAACAAAATTTTGGTGCCTGATCCGTAAGGCCAGAAACCTTTGAAACCTTTTGTTTACCGATACGTGCCAATAAGCGTCTGTCAGGTCTAGTGAACACATCCAACCTCCCGGCGGAAGTGTTAGCCTGATTTGGTGTACTGTTAACATACGGAATGACTCGTTGTGAATGTGAAGGTTCAGATAAGACAGGTCTACGACTGGTCTCATCTGAACACTGTCCCTTTTGGGAACCAAAAATAGCTTGGACGTGAATACAGGGTAATTTGGGGGGACCGGGATGATGACATTCTTGGCAATCATTTCCTGGACCAGTGACTCCACCTCTAATGAAACAAAATTCGCCGTTGTCGGCTGACGTAAGCGAGGTCGCCGGAGCCACTGCCAAGTGATGCCTTTGCGTGCCACCATCCGTGCCCAAGTTTTTAACGGCCATGCTTGGTGACACGTTCGGAACGACCCAGTTAGCAGACAAGGGTTCGCCGGCTGTACTACCCTCGGATCCGCCGGCCTTAAGACTGGCACCGGGAGTGAGAGAGACTTTAGTTTTTTGATGGTGGTGGAGTTGGTGGTGGACGCTTCGCCGGCTGGCTGGCGTTGGCCGAAGACGGGCCTTGACCTGGCTTATTATGGCCGCGTCCTCTTTGACCTGAAAACCTACTCTGTCTATGCCTGTACTGACCTTGAGGGGAGGAGGAGGACTTAGGTGGAAGAAAGGGCTTAGATCCCCCCGGCTGAGCCTTAGCGACTGGCCTGGGTTTGGGGAAGTTAAAGGCAGGTTTCTTAGAAGGGGTGGGACTGTGTTTAAAGGCCTGAGCCATATTAAACACCATTCGTCACACGTCAGGGGTCATTAAAGAGGGAGTGAGCACTGGTGACATGACCACCTGATTCGCAATGCGATCAGGCAGTTTTCGGACTAAGGACATTCTGAGGTCTTGTCTCGCTCGTACCGCCTCAAGCAAGGCGGTGCGGATGTCACCCAAAGATTGGATTGACAACTGAAGAAGCAGTCGCCGGGATAATTCAACCGATCGTCTGGCGTCCGCGTCTGCGATTGCCTGAGTGGACCGGAGCAAAGATTTTGCTATCTGTTGAGACACTATGTATTGAGAGAACAGGCGAAAAGCTTTCCCCCTTAGCCTAAATTCTCGTTCTAGGTGAGTTGAGGTAGGGGTAGTGAAAGGTTCTTTTAGCTCACAAAGATTAATTTTAGGGGCAGCTAAGAAAGCAAACAAAGCTGAAGGGACTCCGCCGGCAGAACACACTGGCATGGAGAACCAAGAATGAGTATCTTGAGGGATCTGGTGGGAAGTTTTGGAAGTAAATGTGGTCGCAAAGTTTTGAGCCTCTGCCTCCCATTCCACCCAAGGTCCTGGACCCAACTGCCCCACCTTCAAGACTGGATTAGCTGCTGTGTCTGTGACGGTTAGCAAATCGAGTTCTGGAGTGAGAGCTGACAGAGTCTTAATGTCATTAAATCCGTCATGATTAGACCAGTCTGAAAAAAGTTTTGAAGCTGAGGCAGAGGGTAAAGCCGGCTTAGCAGCATAAACAAAATAATCTTAGTGATAATAACTAGGTATAGCCTTGATGTTGACATCTAGTACATTGCCTAAAGTATCCAAGGCCCTTAATTTCCTAGATTTATTGCCCTGGATGACCCACTCACGCGGTACTGGGAGTTCCCCTGACAAGGTAGGTTGGGCAATCTCTGGTTTAGTGGGGGTCAAAAGGACCCATGACTCGTCTGGTCCGTAAAGCAAGGGCATAGCTACCTTTCTGAGAGGCGCTCTGTCTAGGGGGGGCGGATTGACATCCGTTATAACCCTTACATTGGAAGTGATCAATGCCGCCGTAGCAGGCCTAGTAACCACTGATGGTGACAGAGGGGGAGAGGGAGGGATCTGAGTTAAAGCAATAGAAGTCATCAGAGGCCGTACCGTAGAGCTTGTCGTGGGAGCTCCCAAGTCCACTGTGGGAGTTTCCTGCTGTTGGCTAAAAAATTTAGATAAAGCATTACTGAGTAGCCCATCAATTTCCTGTGCAGTGACAAATTGACTTGATGATGTACTAACTAGGGAATCATTAAGATCTTGTGCGGCGTCTAAGCCTGAACCTGGCTCTTGCCCTTTCATATCTGAGATAATTGAAACCTCGTCTTTTTTATCCTGTTCCTCCTGAGAAGATCCCGCCGAAGCTGGGGTATCACCTTGTTGCCAAGATAAGTCAGGGATAGAGGATGGGATTGCCGCGTCCCGGTGGACGTCAGCCACTGTGTGAATAGTATGAGCCGGAAGTGGATGGTCAGGTCCTGGCTGAGAAAAACGCCAAACACCTAGGCCTTGGCCTACACTCCCTTGGGAGTCCGCAACACTCTCACCCCCTGAGCCCCCTGAATTCTCTAATTCCAGGGTTAAAATGGTAATGGGTAAATCATCTTTAGGTACAGGCACTATACTGGACCCTTGAGCCCGAACACCAACTCTGTCTGGGGTAGAGGTACGATGAGAAGCACTAGAAACTGGTGAATGTCGTGAGGCCTTTTATCATGGGAATCCCTCTTTGAAGATTTATGGCTGCGGTGTGACCGTGAACTACTCTTCGATTTATAGGATTTATCGCCGTGACCACTGGTGGAACTTTCTGTCTTACTCTTCTTACTCGATGGTGAAGAGGCAAGACTAGATGGCTGGTGTCTGAGAGGTGACCTAGACCGAGATCTCTCCTGGGACGAGGAGGCTGCCGCCGGGGGTGTAGGCTCTCGTTGACGTTTCGCAGTAGCAGTAGGAGCAGACACAGAAACCTGACCAGTCTCTGCCGGCTTATGACTAGTTACTCGAGAGGGACGTTTAGGGGGAGGGTGCTCAACAAGAAGCCTATCCCAAAGAGGGACGTTGTCACATTGAAGTGACTTATGAGCCACAATCGTAGTATACGCTGCCATCTGTTGCCTAACCTCTCGTAAGGCGACCGCTGCGGTCTTATCATTATCGCAGAGGACTTTGACACTTAATTGGGAGCAAAATGAACATTTGCGCGTCACCCACAGACCCCTTGAACGGTCTAGACATTTAACACACTTGATGCAAAGAGTGTGCGCAAAAATAGGGATACCGGCACAGGTAGGGGTAATGCATAAAGCAAAAACTGGGGCAAAGGTAGCCATGACAGAGACTGGTGGGAAACTACTGCAGGGTCTGTATTGGTCCGCCGGGGCCCAGCTCTGGAAAAAAAGAAAATTTCCAGGAATTAATGCTCATAAGGTTAACCCAACATGATCGCATACACACACACACACACATGTGTCAATAACCCGCCGGGTAACGAGCCGTAATGTCACAACGATCACAGCTCGCTACGCGGCGGGATCCTATAAAGATTTCCGAATATCGAAACATGTCCTAAGAAGTTAAGAATATCCTCTGACATAATATAAAGGACCAGTATGGCGTTTATAACATAGTCTTTCTGGTGGTGACTGTCTCAAGATTCAATTTTGGAAAAACAACCCCCCACAAAGACGCCGGTACCAGAATTATTTAGCAGAATAACACAGGGCAGGCTGATACGAGATCTGATTTCTAACGAATTGTCACAAAGGATCGCCGTAAGTTTGAAGGCGGCGATACATTAACGTATCTCTCAATTAACTGGTTAACTATGTGGAATTGTAAATTCCTTATTTCCTCCTCCCAGGAGCACCCGCCGGGTGTGAGAAATTTGTGAAAAGATGTTAAACCTAAGTGAGCCTTCGATCGCTGTCAGGCTGAAGGCGGAGATACCTAAAGTACCACTTAAAATGGATCGGTTAGCTAAATTGAATGACCAAGACGTTCATCCCACCCTACCAAGGTGCACCCGCCGGGTGAGATGTAAACAACGTTAACCCCATAAGTTCCTGTCCCTACTTCTTTGTAAAAGATCGCCGGGGAGGAAAGCCCTCAATCAACAGCTAGGTTTGTTCTATGTGGTTTGTAAAACCGGGTAGAAAAACTTCATAACATCTGTCCGCATGAACAATGTTAGATGGGTACAGCCAGACCGCCGGGGATCATAGGGAGCCTGAAACAGGCACCAACACAGAGACGCAGTCCTGGAGAGCCACAGACACCTCCTCGCCGGGGACACAAGCCTGTGTTGAAACCACGCGTGGCCCAACACGGCTCTCGGCCGGGTTTTTCATGGTGAAACCGAGAAAAACCTGCCGGAAAGTAACCCACCCCGTTCAGAAACCAACTGAACGCACAACGGACCTGGGATCAAGCCAAGCACGACTAGCCCAGGGCCCACACAATAATCCGTGGAATTAGCCAATACACAACTAAACCAGGAAACATACATAGTCCGTGGAATTAGCCAATACACAACTAAACCAGGATACACATGACACAGTAGGACATATTTATAAAATAAACAATAACACTTGTACATGTGGCAAAGCTACGAGCGGCTGGCTAGGCCTAAGCAGACGGCATACGAAATGTTGAAATATAAACAAAAACACTGAAAATATAACAACAGGAACCACCGCCAACACACCACTGTAGTAAAGACTTCCAACAAAGGGAAGACTGACTCGGGACCCAGAAAAAACTTCACTAAGTGAAGAAAAATACGCTGGGAACGTCAGAAACACAGCTTACCTCATCAAAACGATAAAAGGCAGCATAAAATAACGCGTAATGAAAGCCGCCTGCATCACAAGCTAACTCAACTGTGAAAAGATCACATGTCCACAACAGGACCACGAGGGTACATCCGAAATAGATGCCCCAAACACACGACCCAAAATACACTGCACTGCGGGCAACCACCCCAGAACACTCCTGCTACACATATCCTAACCTTACTCGATACATCCCGGAGTAAACAAATGAGAAAAAACTCACTAGGGACGCAGCAAATGCGGAACCAGCGGAGCGTGGGGAGACACGTCCGGGCAGGTTGAGCGCAGAGCAGAGAAGGAAGAATGACGCCTGAATCAGCGTCTGGTCAAAGATCCACACAAGTACATCCACGATATGATGGAAAGCTTATTGGATAGTTATTCTTATTTTCTTTTTGTTTTTATTTTTTACGAAGTTTTTTCGTAGTGAGAACCCAATTCATAATGACTGAAGCCATGAGTGAGGTCGCGTGCGCTCATGATGAAGGCTCCTCAGATTTTAAATGCTCTGCGCGGTAGATTCAAACTACAGCGGATTAGTGTTTGAAGAGGATGCCTTATGTAATAGGCATGTTCGTCAATGATGGAGGGGCCACTAATATATATATATATATATATATATATATATATATATATATATATATATATATATATATATATATATATATATATATATATATATATATATATATATATATATATATATATATATATATATATATATATATCGTATATACAGTATACTGTATATATATATATATATACATAGAGATGGAGAGAGAGAGAGAGAGAAGTAGTGTACCGGTACATATAATTAAAAACAAAAATCAGAATGGAGGGTACATCCGTAGATTTATTTACGTTGAGTAGTTCTGGAACTCTGCAATAGATGGCGCTGAATTTTTTTCTCGAAAAAGGGTAACTGGCAACGTTTAGAGGCACCTTTTTATTAATAGAATGCATAGGAAGACTCCTATCTCCTATACACAATCTCTGCTGGCAACTCCACAACCCAACCCAAGCGCGTCTCACATACACTCCCTGGTCTCTCCTCTCCCCTTCCTTGTCCTGGTATGGTGTAAAAAAGGCGATTCCTACATGTGATTCCTACAGGACAAGGAAGAGGATAGGAGAGAGCAGGGAGTGTTGTGAGACTCGATTGGGTTGGGTTGTGGAAGTTACCAGCCGCCCAAGCGAGTTGCCAACTGGGCAGTTAGTAGGTGCGTATGGTGCACCGCTCAGTGAAGTTGACTCACCATTCCCGTTCATCTCTCTGACGGACTCTCGGTCGATTCGGCTCAAGCTTGTTTCTCTCTGTTCGGAGCTTTCGCTTCCCGGAAGGTGAAGAATTGTAAAGTCAGTGAAAATAAGTTATCCTAAAACAGACCGGATGCGGAAATAACTTGAGCCGACCTTGCTAAGTGAGATATCTTTCTTGGTGACACTGGTAAGGTGTTCGCCTCATAGCCCAAGGGTCCCAGTTCAATCCCAGGCCCTGGCATATTTTCGTGAGGCTATTCCCGCATCTAACGAAGTTTAGGTGTATTGGTAAATGTTATGCCCGGTCCAAATTGGAACGCGAGATATTCTTTGTACAATGAGCAGCTCTCTAACTGGATAGGTATACCTTAAACTTAAAATAAAGGGACAACACGGCAGGATAGTAAGCACACAGGTAACAAGTTAACATGGGTTTTATTCAGTTTAACACCTGGTTCATGGAGGAGCAAGACATATATTTTATACCTGTAACCTGAAGATCATCAACAACAATGAGAATAATTAAGACATACAATAATCAGGTTATCAAGTAAGCAATAGGAGTCGGACAAGGGGTCCGGACTCAAGGTAATAATAATACTCCTAGGATACAATTATAAGGTATCCAAAATGGTGGAGGTACACCTCCTACCCAAATAGATCTCGGAGAGGATCTCAACAAAAGACAAGAGTGCAGTAATGGCAAATGCCGTCTGGATCATGCAATGATGTCCCCGGCATATAGTGACGTTAACTGACTCTAAAGCAATAATGGCCAAGTGGTCATCAACAATGAAGTGGGCTCGGAAAGGCTCACAAATGATATTAATACTATAGGTGTGCTAGATCTCACCTGGCAAAGATTAATCCTTAACTCTAATTGTGTACTAGCAAGGTGCTGAAGGCTGAGGCAACAATCGTCGGGAGCTGAGATAGAGTGAAATCTATTCGAGTTATGAACCTGACAGAATGTTAAATGAATTAGGCTAGAAGTTATACAAAGGGACTAGATTACGTGTAAATATGTGTTTGTGTTTGATGCTATGGGTCTTATATAGGCACGCCCCCTCTGTCGGGCTATGGGAGACCAATAACCCGGGAAGGTGCATATATAAGGATCCCCTGATAGGTATGTATAATGGGTCCCGGCAAGTGGGCTAATTAACGTCAATTTAAGTAGGGAGAAGAAAGACCTCTTGCAAGACGTAATGTTAATGAGAACCCCTGAAGATAACTTCTACCACAACCCTGAGTCAACTCTATACCCAGAAACGGTACAAAAGCACTTAAAGGAGAGCTGTAGTGAAGAGGAGGGCCCGTAGATCGAGGGAAGATCCAGTAGTCCGGAGGGCGGCTGGGCGTGATGACTCCGGAAGTTGGTCCAAGGGGGGGCGGCTGGGCGTGATGACTCCAGCTACTGGTCCAGGGTGAGTCACAAGATGATTCCTTAGACCTTGGCGCCTACCACGGGACAACCGGGTTCCTCTTGCACTCCCACAGTGCAGTGATCCCCAAAGGATATGCTGGAGTTCTGCTACAAGGTTTGGGGGGTTAGGGTAACTAGCATAATGATCTACCTAGAGTGGCAAGCAGTCTAGATAGTGACATTATAGGTAGTCTAAGGGGGGATCAAGGTAAGTGTCTTCCTTCCTTGCTAGTTCGTGGAACTATCAGAACCATGTAGCAAAAAGAGAATCCAGAAAGGGGAGCCCAAAGTGGGTTGCCCAAAATTAGTCCTCTTCCTGATGGGGGGCACCCGATCTGGTAGATCTCAAGTTACTACACTATCCTCATAATCCCTTGAACAAAACAAGGTAGGAATCCTTTGGTACTTGGTTTGTGCACCGCATCGAAGGCCAGAAAGGGGGAGCCCAAAGTGGGTTGCCCAAGCTAGTCCTCTTCCTGATGGGGGGGAACCCGACCTGGTAGATCTTCGATCACAGCACACAACTGACAAGTTGAACACCAGCTATCTCTGGCTGTTCTTACCCTGAACTAAATAATACCAAATGGCAAGCTTAGTTACTGATGTCCAGGCTGGGTGAGTATAAGGCAATTTTTTTTTTTTTTTTTTTTTTTTTTTTTTTTTTTTATTCAGACATGGTGATATGTCCAAAACCGGGCCTTTGTCATTAGACGGCCCACAACTCAAAAACTAACCTGCTAAGCTATTTGACATTTTGAGCTCTGTGTAACAGTTCAAACTAGGCTGACCTGCTCAAGCTGAGCTAATATCATCGTGGTGGGGGGGTGTCTTGTACTGTCTGGATGAGTAGGTCTGGGTTGTCAGTCCAGGACTTTCTGATGAGCTGTGTTGCAACCTGGATTGCACTGGCATCTGCTGGATCGGTCGTAGGTATGTTGTTTCCTGCTCTTAGGGGTTCGGTGTCTTCGCACTCCAGCAGCCAGTGAAGGAGCGGTAGGGTTGTGTTTGTCTGACAGTGTTTGCAGTCCCTTGCTTCCGGCCTCTTTAATTGCCAGTTGCATTTGTAGCCGAGTCTGAGTCTATGGATGTTGACTCTTACTGCCCTGGGTGTGTTACTGGGAAGGCTGAGCTGCTGGTAATTTGTTGCATTTCTGTACCAGTTGCATGAGAAGGATCCTCTGCTTGTTAGCCCTCTGTGATACTCCTTGCGGAGCTGGTCTTCCTTGTTCCTGATTTTCGCTTTTACCAGGGAGAGGGATGGTCTGACTGTATAGGTAATTTGGGCTATTTGGGTGGCTGACTTGGCTGCTTTGTCGGCTTCCTCGTTTCCAGCAATACCCACATGGCTCGGAATCCAACTGAAATCTACAGTTTTCCCAAGATTGTCAAGTTGGCTAAGGACCGCTAGTATGGATGTTGTGAGGCGGATGTTGTCTTTGAGCCTGTTGCTTTGGAGGTTTTCCATAGCAGATCTTGAGTCCGTGTGTATAACCACTCGATCAGCTGGGTTGTGGAGTGCATGCTTGCAGGCTTGAAATATTGCGCAGAGTTCTGTTTGGAGGGTGGAGCATCCGTCTGTTGTTCTCCAGCAGTAGGACTGTCCTTCGTGGTAGAAGGCAGCCCCGCATCGTCCAGTCTCCTGGTTGACGGATCCATCTGTATAGTAGACGGTTGCTCCTTCTCCTTCTATCCTCGAAATACTGAGCTCCGCCTCAATCCTTGCGACTAGCGGTTCTTCGTGTTTCTTCACTGTGATCTTGGCAAGTGTGTATGATGAGTTCTTTCTTGCCCAGGGCTGTGTTGGGATATAGTCTGGGTGGGGAAGGTCCTCACCAAGATGTGCGATGTGCTGCATTCCAAACATTTTTAATATTTCGGCTACCCTGCGACTCTACCTTCTGTCCTGGAAGAGATCTGGCCTTTGCCGAAGGGCTGTCGTGATCTTGTCCTTGATGATACTATATCTTGGTCTCATGTAGGTCCTAGCCACCAGGCACGCAACATTCTTGCGGATGCGCGTCTCGATGGGTGCTATCCCAGTCTCCATCTGCATGTTGGCAATGTGTGTCCAACCAGTAGCACCTAACATTAGCCTAAGTGCTTGGTTCTGAGGAACTTGTAGTTTCTGTATCTGGTCCTTGTTGAGCGCTACCAGGGCAGGCGTTGCATAGTCGACCAGAGTCCGTACAGCATGGGTGTAGTAGAGTCTCAGGACCTCTTGATCAGCTCCTGCGTGGAGACCCGTAAGTGATCTCATGATACGTACTCTGCCGATAGTCCTGATTCGGAGGTAGTCCACTTGCCTGTTGAAGTTTAGGCCTGTGTCGAACCATACTCCGAGGCATTTATGCTCCCTCACCCATTCTATGTTTTCTCCCTGCACCTGGAGCCTCCGATCTGGATGTTGGTGTTTGATGGCCATGGCCTTGGTCTTCCGTCCGTTGATTTTCAACCCGAGGGCAGCACAGGTCTCCTCTATCAGGCGCAGTGCCCTTTGTGCATTTCTGAGTTTGTTTGGTCCCTGTGCGATGAGCTGAAGATCATCAGCATAGCCAAAGAGATGTACGCCGCGGCCAAACTCGAGGTTTACGAGTGTGACGAGTATCTCCATGAGCAGGTTGAAGAGCAGGGTACTCAGGATGCCGCCCTGGGGGGTCCCATTTTCAAGAAGCTTGTATAGAGACTTCTTCCCCTGGAATTTGACTCTGACATAGCCACCACTGAGGTAGTCTCTGATCCATTTGATGAGTTGCCCTCGAACCCCTTTGTTGACGAGAGCTTCCAGTATGGCCGCAGGGCTGGCGAGTTCGAAGGCTTTTTCCAGGTCGAGAAAGACCACCACTGACTGCTGTCCGTCGATTGTTCCAAGGATGGATGCAAGGTTGTCAGCTGTACCCACCCTGTCAGTGTAGGCGAACAGGTGGTTGTGCAGCGGTCCGATGCAGTGTTGCAGCCTCTTTTTAACCTCTGAAGTGCGCATGGGGGTAATTGGAAACGTCCCCCTGTGCTGACGTATTTGAGGTGTTTCCGTCACTAAAATATTCATTGTGCCATTAATAGCATTAATACTTATCCATATGCGCCTATTATGGGTTGATTATAAAGGTATTAACCTGAAACAACAATAAAACGAGTGAAAACAGCGTTTGGATGGTCAAAATCGGAGATATAGCCCGCGAGTTGTATAATGTATGGGTGAGGCAATCTGCTTTCCCGCCAATTTCCCCCAAGGCCACTGAGACACAGTCGATCGATACTCTCTCTCTCTCTCTTGCACTCGCTTGCTATCAGTGATGACCACACCCTCCAATCGGATTTCTAATGTTAGCACGAAAATATACCTCAGAATAAGGGAATAACAGGGAAAATAGGTGATAACTGAAGGAGAGGAGGAAAGTGGGGAAGGAGGGGAGGTAGAGGACTGAGATTTTGCATGGCCCAGGGGCCAAAAAAAAAAAATAAAAATAAAAAAAAAAAATATAATTTTTTTTTTTTTTTTCGATGTCAAAAGTTGATTTTTGTTTTCTCTGACTCTTAAGAGTCTCCCCGCAGTGCGCCGGGGGAACTCTTAAGAGTCTCCCCGCAGCTCCCGGGTTAACCATCTTCTCTGCGGTTTTGTTGAGGCAGCTGAGTAGGGTTATTGGGCGTAGGGACCCTGGGTCATTTGGTTTGGGTATTGGTTGTATGTCTGCCTCCTTCCAGGTCGTGGGCAGCCGGCCCTGCTCCCATGACTTGTTTATTAAGTTCAGCAGCATTCTCTGGATCCCCAACCCGCTTTTGGTGATCATCGTGTAAGTGATGCCGTCCGACCCTGGAGCTGTGTCCTTTCCTGAATTGCAGATGGAGGTCAATTCCTCAATGGTGAAAGGGTGGTCGAATTCAGAGTCGGTACGGCCGGCCTCCTCGATGATAGCTTCTCGTTGGGGTAGGAGTATCAGCTGCTGCTGCTGCACGGCAGGTGGGAGCTGGATTGTGGCAGCCCGACCAGCAAACAGGCCCACTAGTCTTTCTGCCTCTTGCTGTGGCTCCGGGTGTGTTGGCTGCTTTCTTGTTCTTTTCCCTGAGGCGGTGCGGATTTGTCCCCAGAGATCGGCTAGGTTGGTGTGAGCATTCAGGGCCGAGCACCATTCGAGCCATTTCCTCCTCATGATTGCTCGAAGTTGATTATTTGTGATGCTCACAACTGCTTGTAGTAGTTCCCTGTTGTCGTTGGTCCTGTTCCTCCTGTAGAGCTTTCTTGCAGCGTTGATCCTTGCATACAGCTTTCGAACATCCTTGTCGTAATACCAGTGATCCTTGTATGTTCTGTTGCCATTCCTCATTTGTGGGCAAGCCTTGTCCGCTGCTCTATGTATGGCATTGACCAGGTCTAGTTCAAGGACTTCGAGGCTGGCATTGGGTGAAGGGTTGTAGTTGATGCTCCACTCGTCCATCACTCTTTGGAACTCTTCCCAGTCAGTCATTTTCATGTTCCATTTGGGAGGAGGGGGGGGTGGCTGTGGTGGTTGTAGTCTGTTGATGATTGTGAGTATTGCGAAGTGGTCGCTTGTGAGTGTGGGGTGTATCTCCCAGTGGGTGTTGGGGAGCAGGTCCGTTGATACAAAGGTAAGGTCAAGAACTCCTCCTTGTATGTGTGTGGGTTCTGAATTGTTAAGGATTGTTATCTCAGGGTTGAGGCTTAGGGTGTCGATTATGTGGGTTCCATGTACATTTCTCGTAGCACGTTGTGGGTTTAGGAGGGGATGGTGAGCGTTGAAGTCACCCCCTACTATGACTTGTTCATAGGCAGCGAGGTTCAGAAGTTCTCCTATTTCTAGCTCTCCCTCATGCTGTCTGTAGATATTGTATGCTGTAATTTGCACATTCCCAATTTGCACCTCGACCCCGAGAGATTCGACTTTGTCGCCGCAGAAAATTGGGTTCGGGATTTTCCTGGATGATAATTTGTTGGAGACCAGCGTAGCGAGGCCCCTATGGTCGTCATCTTTGGGTAATGTGTAGAGAGTGTACCCTGATATGTTGAAGTTTTTTGTAGCAGGGAGTAGTGTTTCCTGTAGTATGAAGATGTCGATGTGTTCTGTACCAGCTGCTGCTCTTAAGTTGTGTGCTTGCGCTCGGATCCCTCGGACGTTCCACTGTAGTATTTTTAGAGAGTTGTCAATATCCATGATGTTGATTATTGTTGCCTGTTGTAGACTTCTGCTGTCCTTCCAAGGAATGTTCTTCCCTGAAGTGATTGGAGTCCTCTGTTTCTTCATTGGTTGTTGTACTAATTTCTCTGCTGTCGGTGGTTTCCGTGCGGAGCGTTTTTGTCTTGCTTCGTGTTTTTATTGCTGGTGTGCTAACTGCGTTTCCCTGCTTCACAGTTTTGCTTGTGGTGTAGTGCTCAGTGTGTGAGTTGACGCTCGGTTTGTCTGTTGCGTGAACTTGGCCTGGTACCACCGTATCGATTAGCCTGTCAACGTGGTCTTCCAGGGTTTGTGTGTCCATATTGCTACTAAGGATGCCAGCAAGCCCCAGCAGGAGCTCCTTGAGCATGTTTGTTGTCATTGTTATTGTCTTTTGTACATCAGGTTGAGGCGAGACCCTGTTGATATCTTCGTTGTTGTGTAATGGTGCTTGGTGCGCCAGCGTATCTTCTTGTGTTGGTCCGTATCTGTTAAGCTCGGGGAAGTCCTCCTGGGTTGGTATAGCATCTGCCTTCTTTGACTCCTCTCTTATTCTCCAGGCGTTCCTTGTTGGGGGTGCAGTCAGTATTTGCTTGTCTCTGCGGAGCTCATGTTGTTGGAGACATTGTTTTACGCTCTCTTTCCTCACCTTACATCTGTGACTCCATGCGTGGTGCGAGTTACTGCAGTTGGGGCATTTTGCTGTCGTTTCCTGATGATTCTTGAATTTTTCTAGGCATGTTTCTGTCTTGTGTGGCCCTGAACAAATGCCACAAATAAAAGGCCTGTGGCATGAGTTTTGGTGATGGCCATACTTCTGGCACCTAAAACAGCGTATTGGTTCAGGGGCGTAGGGTCTGATGCTGAATATACCGATAAATACCGTAAGTGCGTAGTTCAATGTGGTCTTCTTGCAGGGGTCCTCTTACTGTGATGATGACTTGTCTGGTAGGTATCTTTACTCTCTCACCTTCCTCGTTTTTGTTGGTGATGGTGCATCTTTCGGCTCTTGTAACTTGTGGGTGCCTGCATAGCAACTCTGGTTCAAACTGAATTGAATATTTCATCACTACTGCCTTCCACAGTCTGTCTTCAGGTAGTATTTCGCTTATGTTGATGGCTTTTGCTCCGAAGCTGTTGAGGTTTTCCATAACTTTAGCTGCTTCTTCATCCTTGGCGATGATTATGACCTCTTTCTTGTCATTTGGCTTCACTAATATGTTCAGATCTAGGTGTCTGATTTCCAGCTCTTGTACAACGTGCATTCCTGTTGGGAAATCCTCGCGCTCGGTTGAACTCTGAATTTCCTGGCCTTTCCTTGGATGTGTACTTCCTCATGTTCATTCTGGGTGGCTTCTCCAATTCTCACCCCAGTTCTCTTCAGTCTGCGCCTCTCCTTTTTGTCCTTCTTCTTTTGGTCGGTTGCATTCCAGGGGGCTCCCTCCACGTTTTGGGATGCTTCATCCTCTGATTCACTGTCGCTGGTCCCTCTCCTTGGATTCGATGGTTCTACCATCACTGGATGGTGGGTAGTGGGTGGTAGAGGCAGCGGTCACCCATCCAACTACTAACCAGACCCCCAGCTCCTTAACTCTGATTGGCTGAGATCTCAATAGGACCTTTGTAGATGTAGATTGAAGATTATTCCGAAAATCCTGATTATTCCATCTTTCTCCTGAAGGTGCTGAAGGTCTTAAAGGACCTTGAAGTGTTCTGGAAGCTGCAGGGGCATAAGCAAGAGGCTACAGCTGCAGGGGTGATTTCCAGGACTGCTGGAGAGAGAGATGTGTGCTCCTCCTCGTTGAGTGGCTGACTGTGATAAGGCAATCTTCTTGCCCCTACTTAAGGCGCCCGGCTTGAGAGGATCAAGGGCGTTTGGCGCGTGGTGGTTATGTCCTAGTAGCTCTGGGGGTGGCGCGCCTGGACTCTGGCTGTACCTTGTAGCTAGATGCCCCCGGGCAGATTCTGTTATAAGATGGGGGGATCACTTCCTGGTGGGGGTGGAAGTGGATGAGAAATGGCATGTGCAGGATGATTCATATAAGAAAAGGTTTTAGAACTGCTGCATGGGTTGAACTGCTGGTTTAGTGGCAGCTAGAGATGCGGTCTTATCATCCTGAGACCGCATCTCAGTAAAATTGTTCAGATGGTTGAGAGTAAGATCGGAGCTCCATAAATCCTCTTTCAGGTATGGTGTAAAAACCGATTCCTACACCACCACCCCCACCACCAACACTGTTGCCACACCTACCGCCACAGCCAACATACCAAGATCTCCACCAATCTCCACCACATCAAAGAAAACGTCTACCTCCCCCGCATCAAAGAGAACGACTCGAGGGCAAACAATTATATACCCCACAAGACAGTGAACAGCATGTGATCAGTTTCTCGCCGATTACACTTTTCCTGCAACATCCCAAACCAGCAAACTTGCAACCACTGTCCACTTCATCTACCTCCAGCCTACAAACTACCTAAGCAGCTCCAGAACAAACCAGAAGGACAAATATAACTTACCAAAGCTCCGAGCAACAAGATGCTGTAAGGGGGGGTTTTCGTAGTCTTTCCTTTTCTTTTCTAATGTTCCTGGAACTTGACTGTTACCCCCTCCTTATTTATTATTTCTTGTTCATTCCCTTATTGTGTTTCTTCCTTACTTGATGATTGGTCCAACTTATTACTCTGGTAGCTTAATGGCCGTTGCATGCAAGGAAATACAGGTGAATGAATGCAAATGGTCTAAATGACACAGGATAAATAAAAACACAATATACCGTTTGGTATTCTTAACTATATTAAAACACTGTAAAGAGAAATACACTTTTCACTGTGATACACAAATCAATACGATTATTACTTTAGTCAACCACGGAATATATCGGTATTATTGGCGCAATGAACTACTTCTTATCACCACATCAAAGTTAACTAAAACCCTTCAACAGGTGACCCCAAGGCCACTACCCTAGTAAACACACACTCGGTCACTAGGTTCATAAGGCGTACAACAGCTCACAATGGGGTGAAGGTTAGCTCAAGGCTCAATAACACCAACAGCATCCTGTCTCAGTACAGCCACTAGGTCATGTCCACTGGGGTGGACACAGGACACTGCACCTGGTACTTCTACCTGGACTTTGCTCCTGACCTGGGACCTGGTATTAATATTACCATTAATAAAACTGACAACATTCTATATATTAATTCATATCAACATTACAAAAGTGGTCAAATGTATCAATTAAGAGACAACAAAAGGAGGATGTAAATTATTGGGTTACAGATAAAATTTACTTAGTTGACCCTCAAAAATATATAAAGAAAAATGGTCCAAATAGAAAACGGAGGGTTGGGGATAGATATAATTTACTTAGTTGACCCTCAAAAATATATAAAGAAAAATTGTCCAAATAGAAAACGGAGCGTAGGCCTATATACACCCTACTCACAAAGGAATGTTGGTTACATTAAGTTACATATACTGAACTTGGCATACGGGATATCATTGCTGTGATAATACTACACTAACATAATACAATTAACATTATTATCTTATACATAATTAATAAGGTTGGCAGGACAAATAATATGGAATTTGAAATCTAAATGAGTAATTATCAGACGGAATGAATAATTTCACCTTCGACCAAGACAAAGGATGTCGTATAATTTCGTAGTTACATATAAGAAACTGGGCTTAAAAATTGTCTCAAAACTTATCTTAAATACTTCACAATTCATTTCAACTCACCTTCAACAGAAGGTTTTATCTAAACACAACACAAAGGGAAATTTATACTGAGTTAATCCAAATATTTCCCCTTAGTCCGCCCGAGGCTGGCGACTGGGAGGGAATGACGCTGGCACTCTCGGCTCTAGGCTCTGTAGGACTCGGAGTCAGCGTCCTTTGTCACAACAATAACCATACCTTGATTAAATGAGCTCCTCAACTTACTTAGAGTCTAATAAAACTTTCAAAGGATAATTGAATTACTTTTATATAATGTAAACGAATTTCAGGCACAAACCTGTTAACTATTACTTACGATATCCTAGGTAAGACTATAGTTTTTAAGTTGGAGGTAGGACTCATAAATTTCCACCTGTCAAACCCCCTTGAGGTGGGCACTTGTCGCTAAGGCCTCAGAATCAGGGTGTCACACTAGAGACTCGGTTCAAGCAATTATTAGGCCAAATATCAGCATTATACTAGATTCACAAAGTTAAAGTTATGCTTTGAAATTAACTTTATACACCTGGAAGTGATTAAATGGCCAAAACAAGTAAATTTCATTCTAATTCCAAAACAACATTGCTTCGATTGTGACACCCCTTTTCTAAACTTAATATAACAATACCAAACAATTATATTTAATATGTAAAGTTAGAATAATGACCCTCGTACCTATGAGACACCATTGGGCCTATTTAATTATTTCTTTCTAGTCATTACAATTTAATATATGTCAACTGATATCTTAATCAAGATAATAGCATAATACCGAACATTTCACCTAATCTCATCACTGACTGGGTCATTATTGGGCTTAAAGTGAATGAACAGAAAAAGTCTTGGTGTAAATATTGCCAAAATCAAGCCTAGTCAATTTAGACCCCTTACAATGCCCACCTTCTTCTTCTTTCACATCGCATTTGTGAAGATAAGGAATGACCCCATCCCAGAACTACAAGGGAACAACCCCCAACCCAACACGAGTTACTGTCATCGAGATGACACGTCCTCCAACACCAGGGAAAGACTTATTCATCACCATAATCAATCCCAAAGTCCAGCAGAACAAGAAAAGCGAAGAGAAATCAACCAAGAAATGGCACCATAAACACGCAGACATCCCCACGCCACTCTAGAGCGCAATGGCCTCACCGCCATGACCAGAGAAGCCGAGATATACAGTTAACAGACATCACCCCACCTCCAGGCCACACGGCCTCAACCGCCATACAAAACACTACCCCTAGGCGCCTTTCTGATGCGCAGCCACACCACCGACCTGGCACTGAGAAAAGGGGCCTATATTCTCCCGCCGATTTTCATATAGTATCTCAATTTAGACCTGTTCCTTGGTGTCAATAGGCGGAAGGACAGTCTCGAAGATTGAGGGCTCAGTTGAAGGATTGTTCCTATTGATCGATGGACGTAGAAACAATTGTGATACTGTAGTCACTCACGAATATTAATTATTTTGAGTGTATATCAACAAGGCTGGGTTATTAGAATCTTTGATGTGAAGCTGTAAGGGGGGGTTTTCGTAGTCTTTACTTTTCTTTTCTAATGTTCCTTGACTTTGCTGTTACCCCCTCCTTATTTATTATTTCCTGTTCATTCCTTTATTGTGTTTCTGCCTTACTTGATGATTGGTCCAACTTATTACTTTGGTAGCTTAATGACCGTTGCATGCAAGGAAATACAGGTGAAATTAATGCAAATTAGGTAAATGACACGGGATAAATAAAAACACCATATACCGTTTGGTATTCTAAACTATTTAAACAGTGTAAAGAGAAATACACTTTTCACTGTGATACACAAATCAATCCGATTATTACTTTAGTCAACCACGGAATATATCGGTAATATTGGCACAATGAACTACTTCTTATCACCACATCAAAGTTAACTAAAACCCTTCAACAGGTGACCCCAAGGCCACTACCCTAGTAAACACACACTCGGTCACTAGGTTCATACGGCGTACAACAGCTCACAATGGGGTGAAGGTTAGCTCAAGGCTCAATAACACCAACAGCATCCTGTCTCAGTACAGCCACTAGGTCATGCCCACTGGGGTGGATACAGGACTCTCTGCACCTGGTACTTCTCCTGGGACTTCGCTCCTGACCTGGGACCTTCAACTGAAGGTTTTATCTAAACACAACACAAAGGGAAATTTATACTGAGTTAAGCCAAATATTTCCCCTTAGTCCGCCCGAGGCTGGCGACTGGGAGGGAATGAAGGCACCTAGAGAGGTAGGGCCCTGCTGTAGGACTCGGGGTCAACGTCCTTTGTCATAACAATAACCATACCTTGATTAAATGAGCTCCTCAACTTACTTAAGAGTCTAATAAGACTTTCAAAAGATAATTGAATTACTTTTATATGATGTAAACGAATTTCAGGCACAAACATATTAACTATTACTTACGATATCCAAGGTAAGACTATAGTTTTTAAGTTGGAGGTAGGACTCATAAATTTCGACCTGTCAAACCCCCTTGAGGTGGGCACTTGTCGCTAAGGCCTCAGAATCAGGGTGTCACACTAGAGACTCGGTACAAGCAATTATTAGGCCAAATATCAGCATTATACTAGATTCACAAAGTTAAAGTTATGCTCTGTGTTATGCCCTGTTTTTCTACAGGATTAACTTGGGTAATGTGAGTTCTAACTGACTGGGTATATAAGGCTGCATGCACAAAACAAGGTATGAGGAATAGAGAACACAAGTTAAACACACGATAACAAGACACACGATCACGTTTATTGAGGATGGTTAATAGGAAGCATAAGAAGGTATGAACACTCGTACAAGACAAATAATAGAATTGAACAACTAGCATTAAGTGGATCTGGATGGAGCCTAGTCTCCCACTTCCAACGTTCAGGTATTAATCTTCTGATAACTGGCTTTGTTCGCAAGTTTATACTGGAGACCCTCAATATTACTTATAGATTCAATTTCACTATTTAGATTGATTACTGGTAGCTCTGGTGCACAAGTAGTAGTTCACAGACTAGATTAGACACGCATATTTTAGAGCACGGGAATTCTAGTAACCTCAGGGGGGTACTGATCTAAGTTTTATATTCTTATAGCAGAAACACGTAGAACGCAAATCAGTGGGCGAACATTATATATCACTAGGGTTTTACTTCTATGTAATAATATCTAGATATATGGGTAATTACGAGAGTTAATATCGCCTGTTAATTAATAAACACTGATATGCTTAGCACTTCCTCATGGAATGGTTATATATGACTTATACTGGGGCAAAGATCTAGCCACTTCGTAGAAATATGAATAAGTGAGTCTTTAAATAGTACTGTAACACTGTAGTACTGATAGAGTGAATCTTGGGTAGTATTTGATGGGTCTGGTCCTGGTTATCTTGCGTCCGTGATGTTGGGGCTAACGACTGGTTCCGCGGCCGTCCAGGGGGTCCATATGTAGGAAGTTCTCAAGACGGATCTCTTGGCGATCGTTGCTGGCTACACGCTTATATACCCACTGGTTTGTGAAGGTTATAAGGTGCACGTAGATTTCTTGTATGTGGACAGATGCTTCTATCTCAATCTGCCACGGAGTCTGCCGGCTCTGGAACTCAATTCTCAGGAACAACACAAGGGCAGAGCTAGAGGTCAACTTAAGGGGGCCAGCCACTGGTTGGTGTCTATCTTTCAACTGATTTTACTGGGGGCTGGAGCTTGGTTTATAGGCTCGGTTTTGGACCCTGTAGGCCATAGGGATCTCGAGTTTTGATGGACTTATTTGAGCTCTCAATTGATACGGGAACTAGGTAAGGTGGTGATTACTGTTGTGGCACATGGCTATATGGAGCCTTCATCATGTGATATAACTGCATGAGCCTTAGTAAGAGGTACTATTTTGCCTATACTGGAAGTATTTAGGGGAGAGAGACTGGATCTACTTTGCGAGGAGGATTGGCACAGCTGTGATAGGAGCGTCTCTCTTAGATTGTTCAATCTTCATTCTATGGTATAGCTGAGGTGCTAATTTGGTTATCGGAGTATGCAAGAAAGGTTAATGGGTTATTGTGGGTTAATAGAGGTTAGTAAAGGTGTTAGTCATACATGGTTAGTTCATTGATAGGAAGAATTCCTGTGCTACCTGGCAATGACCCGGAAGTCAAAACAGGGGTCAGGTATACCTCCGCAGGGGTCGGGGTCTCCCTCCTCGGGTGGGTGAAAAGGGGGAGGTGCGTGTCCTCTCTCTGTGATGGTCGTCCGGGTGGCTGTGGCTGGGGGCTTGCCATATTACAAGTGTTTGTAATAACCCTCTGTTTATGAGACAGATGTGGGTGTTCGTAATACTAAAACCGAAGGTGCCTTGACCAGCTGGTTTAATTGGTTGGAATGTTAATTGCATGGTTTGTTGGATGTGGTGGAGACTTGGTTGCTAACTCTGCCACATTTATCTGGAAGTATGGCAATAGAAGTTAGTCACTGGCGAGGCGGCTAGCCTCGCACTGACGATCATTTGGTACAGGGTTGTGAA
Source organism: Paralithodes platypus (assembly GCA_032716605.1). Taxonomy (NCBI): domain Eukaryota; kingdom Metazoa; phylum Arthropoda; class Malacostraca; order Decapoda; family Lithodidae; genus Paralithodes; species Paralithodes platypus. The sequence continues at coordinate 84,178,584 of CM064487.1, forward strand.
TGGGTTGTGAGGGAATAGATGGCATGCAAAGGGTTAGTAAAGTTCTAATGGTGTTCCTTCCTACTGGGGGAAGGTAGGCTGGATAGGAGTATATATACAAAAGGTTTGAGAATGTTAGTAACGGAAAAGTTAAGGATATTCAGGAGGTATGGTGGAGAGGCTAGGTCGGAAAGGAGTCGAGGAGCGTGGGGGGTTAACGAGAGGGAGAGGGTTAAAGGGGGCTACGTGTAAGTTTGACCCTAATGTCTCTGGGCGTAGGGGTGGCATTAGACTACAGTTGGTATCGTAGCTTGGGGGGTTAATGACAGGGAAAGTATGTTAGCCAAACGCTACCGGGGGATGAGCAATATGGGGTGGTATATGAGTCTGGAAGGGATAGAATCATGTGGACTGTGGGGCTGTGGGGAAGAGGAGGTTAACTGTAGGTGTGTGCTTGACTGTGGATAAAAGTAGAGAAAAACATGGTGTATTATCACTCGTCAACACGATGGTTATGGACACTGTTAATCTGACACTATTTCTTGCTGACCTAGTTGTTCCTGGGAACTGCGTTTTCTATGACATATACACCAAAGAAAGCGTCAGTTCGTAGGGGTAGCTTCGGTATTGTTTCATGGTGAAAATGCGTCGAGACAATGGTAAAAGAGGGTTGTATATACAATCTCTGGTTGGGGTAAGAATTAGAGTTACTGTATGGTGGCTAACATCTTCAGTCATTTCTGTCTAGGTCTTACAGGAACGATGGTTATATATATACACTGGTGTACCTGTGGGTATCATCGTTTCTTATCAATTAGGACATGGGGTTTTAACATACTACTTCTCGGATGGAAAGAACATACATAGATTTATGGGGGCGGTTGGTCTTCAGAAACTTAGTCTAGCAAGACAGGGGGTTAACATATTACTTCTTGGATGGAAAACACATACATAGATTTAGGCCTGTCTGAACTGGTTGGCATTGGCTCAACCTAGGGACAGGGCATGGGTGTAATAACCTGGGAAGAATATACATAGATTTATGGGAGCGGTTGGTCTTCAGAAACTTAATCTGGCAAGACAGGGGGTTAACATATTACTTCTTGGATGGAGAAAACATACATAAATTTAGGCCTGTCTGAACTGGTTGGCATTGGCTCAACCTAGGGACAGGGCATGGGTGTATTAAATCAGGGTGTATTCATGTTCATCATCATGTAGGTAGAGGTGTAGGACACGAGGGGTAGTGTATACGCGAGGTGGGGGAAAGGTCAGTGGTTAGAAGGGATAGGCAGGTGTGGCTTGGAGCTGCTTAGCCCTGCGGGCTTCGGCCTGTCACCTGGTCCTTTCGTTCTGTGGGCCTTTCCTTCGGGTGTTTCTATTCCCGTTTCCTGGTGGTGTTCGCTCGTGGCTTCCGTGGTGGGCTTCTCGTTCTGGGGCATTTTACTCTGCAATTAACTTTATTCACCTGGAAGTGATTAAATGGCTAAAACAAGTAAATTTCATTCTAATTCCAAAACAATTAACATTGCTCCGATTGTGACACCCCTTTTCTAAACTTAATATAACAATACCAAACAATCATATTTAATATGTAAAGTTAGAATAATGACCCTCGTACCTATCAGACACCATTGGGCCTTTTTAATTATTTCTTTTTTAGTCATTACAATTTAATGTATGTCAACTGATATCTTAATCACGATAATAACATAATACCGAACATTTCACCTAATCTCAACACTGACTGGGTCATTATTGGGCTTAAAGTGAGTGAACAGTAAAAGTCTTGGTGTAAATATTGCCAAAATCAAGCCTAGTCAATTTAGACCCCTTACAAAGCAAGCTAATATCCTTACCCTACCCGAACCCCGGTGCTGTTGTGGATTTAAGTACATACTGATGTGGATAGTGGCTTTATCCGGGATAGACCAACGTGCAAGAAATTCATCAAAGTTCTTTTAAAGACCAGAGTAGTCAGAAGTTACTCCTGCGTTACCTCGATTCTATTTTACCACATCGATGGCTAGGTAAATAGTATTTAAGGTCCCAAACCAAAGAGCTCTAGTTAAACTGTGCTAACCCAGTCACATCAGGACAACCCCACGGCCAACACATCTACCCAAGATTGGATTACTAATTCTATACACATTGGATTACCGTACTTATTCTACACATCTAAAGTGAAGTTATTATACCTAAAATACCCCCCAAAAGGATTTCCCCCACCACACTCCCAAGCAGCAACCCAGTAACAATCCCGAAAGAACCAGAGCGAAAGCCAACCGACACGAAGGGACCCAGCAGCCAGAGGAGAAAGAAGAAGACGCGCACAGGATCAAAGGACGCCGCCACACCTGTCATTCAACGGAGGGTCGCCCGGATGGACCAGGAGACCGACACCAACACGACAGGAAAGCAAAGGATCCCAAAGGCACGTCGGCCAAGAGTGATTTACTCCCAACCTTTTTAACATCCACAACACCTACAGTATATACCACACACATAATCATACTAAGGTAAATAATATAATTCTACCAGTGTCATATATGATTCTCCCCAGTTGTACTACCAACCAAATAATGTACTAATAACCCTATGCCAGTTATCGTATTGATTTATATCTGTTGATTTATATATGTTTAATTATGACCAATCTGCATACGACCATTTCAAGAGAGAGATGCAGGAAAGACACCTAGTATCTCTCTACATTACGAGTATATATATATGTAGCCCCCATGCCCAGTTGTTCCCTTCTAGTAACTAAGTGTATATGTAGTTAAGCCAGAGTTATGCCATACCAATATTAATATGACGAAGCGGTAGTCCCTTTGTTGTGTTGTGTCAAGTGCGTAACAACCAGGTCCCATTATTTTAATATGACGACGGCTATAATACCGTCATTTGTGCATGTATTCATTTTGGGATAACTATCTTTATCCACGATTTTTGTTTCTCTCTTCCATTTCTTTCCACACCTGTTATATGTCTTGTCAATCACCATCTTCTAGTATACAATACACATTACTCTGCTTCGTGACCTCATGCCCAGTTGTTAACCTTTTGAGTCACCCTGTCACTTCTTCCCTCAGACACCCCCAACAAACCATACCACTATACCTGTTTTCATCGTAGGGAAATGCCACCCCTATGCCCAGAGTGTTAAGGGTCAATGTCAAAGTTCACGAGAGACAACCGCAACCTAGCCTCACACCAGGCGCCCCCAAAAAACTCAACCCTCCACCTGCAAAGACGTCCATAAGGATGTTATAAAGTGCCGATTCAGTTCGTTCCCAAGCCCCAGTAAGTAGAAGGTAAAACCCTATCCTTGTTACCTCCATTAACTATCCTCTAACATGTATAGCCAAACTCACAACTTGACCCAGAAGGGCAGACAGCGCGAGGCTAGGGCAACCCCCTCGAACCCCCTAAAGAGTGTTTTCCCCCCCTGACTTTCACGTTAACAAAACCACTATTCATAACCCCCATGAGTGATCCTCGTAAGTGAAAACTAGATTCACGGATCAACCATAACTAAAAGTGTATCTCATGACAACCTAAAATCATATCACAACCCAATTAACGTAAAGAACTCCATGCCGCAGTATTTAAGGTGCGGCATGCCCCCCTACCCCAGGGGACCCCACCAACCCCCGACCTGCGCGTTTTTCCCCGCGTAGGTATACACGGACCCAGACGGGCCAACCAAATTCTTGCCAAACACCAGGTGATCAGCCTCCAACCTAAAACGAACTAGAAAGTCTAGTTACCTACCAACATGCTATCCTATCTCATCCTTAACAAAAACCCAAAATCCCCCTTCACCAGCCCTAGACTCCTAATAGCATTTCAGCTAGACCAGAGGATACTTATGTGGAATGATGAATAATGCCTTCCAGCATGGGCCAGTACGGCGCCCTGTAAAGTAGTGTCCCCCTTGACCAAATCCTACTCTCTACAACTCTAATAGTAACTTGTACTAGAGTAAAGATATCAACATTAATCAATCACCTTACGAACTACATACTGAAGAGATCAAGACCTCTTTCACTATCCCCCTAAGTTCAAAAGAATAAATTAACTTCTGCCTGACCCCCGACATCCAATAGTTCTAGAACATTCTCTCTCTCCCCCCCCCCCCCCTTTGACCAAACTTATAAATGCTCCCACCAAGACAAAGCTCGGCCAGTTCATTATTAGCTCTCAAATTAATTAAACGGCCTACCGCTCTGCTTGAAAGTCTAGTATACTCCGTCCCTCCGTCCCACAGGCCGTAGCTCGATTGGTAGAGCATTCGCCTGCTAACCGTGAGGTTGATGGTTCGAGCCTCGGGCCAGCCAGTGAGTTATTGGCAGATGTCAGTGCTGTTGGTGAACGGTACGGTCTAGCAATCTGTGGCAACTATTCACTAAGTCCCTGTGATTCATCAGGGCACCCACCCTAGCCTTGCTATTCAGCAGGGAGTGTATGGTGGTAAAAACTGCATCATCATCATCTCAAGATTCCCGATAATTCGGCACCCCGTAGTCTGTGAAATCAGTGAGTAGGTAAATTAACCTTTTGTGAATATTTTATTATACCCGGACTCCCGAAAGGTAATTATTATGTTCTATCCAACAACCAACTCTACTCCTAAAATCGATTAATGAAATATTACAAACACATGTGGCAGTCCGTGGATTCGAACCCAGGATGCTCACACCGAATATCAACACCTTATGCATTACACCACGAAGGCAGTTAAAGAATGGTGGACACTGCCTACGATTTATTATGCAACTTCGAATCCTGCATATCAATCTAAGCATGTACACACATCCCAACTGCAACTCACGTAGGCTATGCATATGTGAATGGAAAGAGCAATTAATGGGGCCTTAACCACTAGGGAAGGCCTCTCGATAAATTACTCCTGAACCAATATCAATTATTATGTTCTATCCAACAACCAACTCTACTCCTAAAATCGATTAATGAAATATTACAAACACATGTTTAACATATCTACAAATAACTAATTTACAAATTATTGATTGTCTTATAAACGCATTGTAGTGTGTCCTCTTCTACTTGGGTTTACAAGCAATCATAGAGTGTAGTAGTAACTCCTTTTGAATGACACATCGGATTCTGGACTCCCAGATTCAATGGTCATCCATCCGAGTACGTTTTCTGTTGTAATTTAGTGGTTGTTGAAGCAGAAAAACCCCGCCTTTCCAACAGTGACTAAATTAGAATAGTGGACACTAGTACCTCAAACTCATACTTGATCTAGGACAGAAAGATCTTGCTATGTTAGAAGGGATTATGCGAGAAACTCTTAATTGAGGACTCTGCAAGAATAACTCCTTGGTAACAATTGTCTGTGGCCTCCCAAACAGAATTGTTAACTAAAAGGTTTCAAAACCGCCCGAGTCTCTTGAACCTCTTTCAAAGACCAGAGACAGATAAGAAAGTTGCTTTTCCCGACTATCTTACGTTCGTCCGATACCTTGTTAATCCGGCCTGTGCCTGAGACATTGTATTTAAGGTCCCCATCCAAGAGTAACATATCGGAACTTCATCACCGGTTAAGCAAGTAACCCATCTGTAACCTTCTCTACACTACCGGACAACTTAGACGGCCCCAGAGCAGCTGTTAACCCCCGACATCACCAACTCAAGATAACAAGGAAACTCCATCACAGTGCTAACTCTCAAAAGTATCAGTGCTACGATATTATTAATTCTACCATACAGTGTAATCTATTGTCTCAATTATCTCTGATGTTATGAGAAAGTGATTACTATGCTAGTGTGTGTTAAAGTATATCAGTGAATTTAAAGGTGAATTCCAGGGATGAAACCTATTCAAACTACAATGTCCATTGGGATCTGCTTGGTTTTAGGTACATGATACTGAAGAACTTTCATCAATTTGTTTTAACAATATAGAAATATAGCTTATCTAAGTTATTTTATGTGGCGCGAACTGGCGTGTTTACCATGACGTAACTGTAGCCAATGGCGGGAACTCTCGACATGGGAAATGGGTGAATCTGTGTTTTTTTTTATTTGAGAAACTCTTATAATTTGTATGCATGTTTACAGCTCAACATTTGGCTTCACCACTGTCTGGTCAAGGGACCGCGCGATATATAAATTGAACAGAAAACGATATTATCATTACGAAATAGGCCTAGGCCTTAGAACCGAGTTCCCTCAACTCTGGACCAGGCTAAACATGCATAAACACTGCATCTATGTTAATTGCTGGCGAGCTGGGATTATTTCTTGATGTGCACCACATCATCAGGACGTTGGTCGATCTTTTGCAGAGCTTGAGTATTGAATTGAAAGGTATTAATTACGAAAAACAGACCTCACTGTTCAGGACCGCATATCTTGTTTACAAACGGCGTCTCTACACAATGGAGTCACTCCAGCTGGCTGAAAATGCCAATTCGTCACCAACGACAATACATATTAGTATTTTGTTCTGGAGTTTAATGGAATTATATCGATATTGTCCATATACATATTACAGTATATTCATGCCAAGTTATGACCCTGCATTAATCTTCGTTTTTTCGTTCATCCCTGTAGTAGGGATGTAGGTAGTAGGGGTAGGCAGCCCCGCCCAGGGAAGTACTACCGCCAAGGTTTCGGGAGACTCAGGGAATAGCCTGAATTCCATTTTCTCTCCCAGGCCTTGGTAGCTGGATACATATCTTTCTGCCTCACACATCAGGGGTATCAGGAAAACCCTCTTTATATAACATACACATCCAACTTCACGACATTGCCCTACATCGCTATCCTCTATCCATAAAATACTACTCTTCCCACTACATACCATACATGTAACACCATACACTTACCTTATAAATATGGCAGTACAATTGTTAAGAGCAAACCTGGTGGTCCCTCGGATATCCACCCCCGGCAGGGTTGGGTTATTGACACAGGGCCCTCCCGGTCGTCATCATGCGACTGTGTCAAGAGCATTGCAACGTCCCAAAGCTGCTTGTCAGTACAGCTATTTCTTTAGTAATATAAGGGGACTTCACTCTAACATCAATTCTGTACACCAATTTCTTCAAGCAGAATCCCCTACTCTCCTTTTTTTGACAGAGACTCAAGTAACATCCACATCTGACACATCTAGATTTAATTTTCCAGGTTATCAACTGCTCCAAAATTTCAGACCTAAAGGTGGTGTATGTTGCTTCGCAAAATCTGAAATTGCCCTGGAGGAGGTTACTAGTTTCAATTGTCCCTATTTTGATTATTCTATATACAAATTAATTTCTGCTGGTAAATTTAAATACATATGTTGCATCTACCGTTCCCCAAATACTCCTCCAGATCAAAGTCTTTTTGATTCTCTGTCCTCACAACTCAGTGTCCTCAACTTAAATGCTTCTTCTGAAATCACTGTGTTGGGTGATTTTAATGTCCATAATGTTGAATGGCTCACTCATTCAGCCAGGACTGATGATGCTGGTCTTGAATGTGAGCTATTTGCAGACTCATTTAATCTCATTCAACTAGTCAACCAACCCACCCGTGTACCAGATAATCCTAATCATAATTCCCACCTACTGGACTTATTTTTAACAACCAATTCAGAAAATTATGATGTTACAGTGAGGTCCCCACTTGGATCTTCTGATCACTGTCTGATACAGGCCACCTGTGTATCACCTACCACACCTTCCCACTCTGAACCTGTTTTGGTGACTAAATGGCATTACGATAGTGCAGACTGGGAGGGTCTTCAAGGTTTCTTTATTGATATTCCCTGGACCTCTTTCTTTTCTAATGATGCACACTCCACCTTGAGCCACATACAAGATTTTGTAAAAATTGGAATGGAAACTTTTATTCCTCATCAAAAGTACAGTAAAAGATCTAATTCACCTAAATGGTTTGACCATAATTGTGCTAGAGTAACTGAACAAAAAGCAATAGCCTACAATGCATACACAAGATCAAAAACACATGAAGCCTTTAATTACTTTAGAAACATCAGAAATCATGCCAAAACTGTATTAAACCTAACTAAATCAAACTTTCTCCATAAGCAGGCAAATAAACTTCTAAATAATCCAAATGATAACAAAATATTTTGGTCTACTCTTAACTCATTCAAATCCAACTTCACTACTGCTTCATCCATTCCACCATTAAAATCTCCGACTGGCAATCTTGTAAGTGACCCACGAGGTAAAGCTAACCTTCTTGCAGATATTTTCTCCACCAACTCAACCTTAGATGAAATAAATCAAGATGTCCCTGTACTTAATTTTAATTCACCTGAAATTCCCTCACTTAAGATCCACACCAGACATGTCAAAACTATTTTGCAGAATCTCTCAGTAGATAAGGCTCCTGGTCCAGATGAAATTCCTCCAATAGTACTTAAGAATTGCTCCTTGGTGCTCGCTCCTGTATTGGCAAAATTTTTCCGTCTGTGTACTCATACCTCATGCTTCCCAGTACCCTGGAAAGAAGCAAACATCCATCCAGTTCCTAAAAAAGGTGCCTCTTCAGATCCATCAAACTACAGACCAATAGCTATAACTTCCACTCTTGGCAAAGTTTTTGAAATTATATTAAATAATCACATAATTAAGCATCTGGAGAATAATAAATTAATCAGTGATAGGCAATATGGTTTTAGACGATGTCGATCAACTGCAGACATTCTTTGCCTTCTTACGCATCAAATCAACCAAGCTACAGACCAACATGGTGAAACACATACAATAGCACTGGATATATCAAAGGCATTTGATAGAGTCTGGCATCAATCCTTATTGTCGAAGATGTCACACTACGGCCTTGCATCATTAGTTCCACTAATTTCTTCTTATCTTCATAACAGAAAAATACGTGTAATGGTAGATGGCCTTTATTCTCAATTTCACTCAATAAATGCTGGTGTTCCTCAGGGATCAGTTTTGGCCCCAACTCTGTTCCTCATTCATATCAATGATCTCATATCTACCACTCATAATCCAATACATTCCTACGCAGATGACTCAACACTCCACAGTTCCTTCACATTTACCAATTCTTTCACCCAACCCGATCTTATAAATTCAAAAATAAACACTGCAATTTCTCTGAACCAGGACCTTTCTAGAATTAATGAATGGGGACAAGAGAATCTAGTTTCCTTTAATGCACAGAAAACCAAGTACATTCAATTTTCTAACCGACAGAATCTCACTGACTCCCATATATTTTTTAATGATGTAAATATTCCCACTTCCACTAGTATTGACATTCTCGGTGTAACATTAACTACTAACTTGAGCTGGACACATTATGTTAGAAGCATTGCTAAGAATGCCTCTAAAAAACTGGGACTCCTGTACAGAGTTCGCGAATTCTTCACTGACGAGCAGTTGGCCGTAATATATAAAAGTCATGTGCGCTCTCAGATGGATTACTGTTCACCTCTGTGGGGTGGAAGTGGAGTGGTTGCATTGAGGCAGTTGGACAAAATTCAAAATAAAGCTATTAGATTAATCAATAACCCTGCAATCACACAGGACCTTCCTACATTAGCCATACGAAGAAACGTTGCATCCCTTGCATTATTCTACAGATATTTTCACAGCAATTGTTCCGAGGAACTTGCTTCAATTGTGCCGCCTCTCCACATCTTTCCCCGTAGAACTAGGGCAGCTGAGAGCGCCCATGAATTTACACTTTCTCCTCCACAATGCAGAACTTCTGCTTATCAGAATTCATTTATCCCCAGAGCTACTACTCTTTGGAATTCACTTCCCTCGAATTGCTTTCCACAAACTTACAATCAACAAATGTTTAAATCCAGTTGTTACAAACATTTTATGAATGGAGGATGCCTTTAGGCACATGGACCTTTTTGTTTTATCTGTGTTTTTCCTTCCTCCGTTCATTGTCTCTTAAAAAAAAAAAAAAAAAAAAAAGTTCACCTTTAAGACTAGGCGAACTGACTCCCGTAATTATTCTTGCCACCAGGTTGAACCTCGCCGAAGAAATAAGTCTTAATTATTGGGACTACGTATACAGACTAAACACACATAACAAAACCACTCCAACACCTTCCTCTCTCTCCAACACCCCTTCTCCCCTCTCAACACTCTTCTCTGAGCTAGTGCCGATAAAACTGGCATGGTCAGTCCTGTAAAGAATCGTAAGATTCAGACTTCAGAGTCGTAAAGATTCCAGGACGAGCTCATTAGCGGCGGATCCCCAGATCGACCGTGGTGATTGTCACCTAAACATCTACAAAAGTACCTCCCCCAGAACTACGGCTCGAGTGAAAGCAATTCTAAAATAAGTGATTGTGATTGTTAACCAGAAACCTGAATCGCCCTCATTGATATTCTGTCTTAAGTGTTATCTAGACAAGTGAACATACCATACCAGTGAAACTAGCTACTGTTATTCCCTTTACATACCTTCTTGGGAACAACTATATTACTTATATTTTCATCTTCAATTACGAATCATATTACCAGAGATTTAACATAACGAGATACCTAGCCTGTGTGATTCGTGTAACCTACATATCGTTTAAGAAATGTGATCAGAAGAATAATACCTGAACGTTGGAAGTGGGAAGTGTGTCTCTATCTAAATCCGCGATAAGTGCTAGAGATTATAAAAGTCCAAAGTACGCATTTGACTTATCCAATTTACCATTGTTTCTTGTGAATATAATCATTATTCTGCCTAGTGTTGTGGAGAATAAAGCTGCATTATAAACCATTCTTTTGATATTATCTATGTCCTCTATTGATTCCATTTGTGTACTGTGCATGAAATCCTATAATGCAGTCCTGTAGAACCCACCTATAGGCCTACTAAGTTAATCCTGCATAAAAACAGGGCATAACAATACCGTTAAAAGTTATAGAAGATCTAACTGTGGAAAGAATATTTACTTGGTGTGTTATCAGAGAGAAAGTATATAAAGATGAAAAGTGAAAGTAGTTAAAATATATCTACCAGGTAGGCTATATGATAAGAAGTATTCTGGAAACATCGGATACTACGCATGTATGCAAAAAGCGAGAGAAAGGAAGTAGCTTCTAGGCCTACTAGTGAAACCCAAATAAATCAGGGAAGTACTGATAATAATTCTGTTAAAGTTAATAACAAATAAATTCAAGTTAACTTATGCATAAGCACCACAGCAAATTAACATCAGAAAAATAATTACGTTCAGCTCCCAAACCCAGAACAACTCTACGCAGGTAAAAACCAAAAGTTCACACATATAATTACTACATAGCCTTTCTAAGCACAAGTGTAAATCCTCGATTGAAAGGAGTGCTATATTTATCTATGAAATAAATACAGGACAAGTGTAATCTTTCAGTTAGAAAGTGGTCCCCAATACTCACTTAGATATTGCATAGAATAATCCAGCCTTGCGAGTCAGACGTAGCCTAGTGGAGCCTCGTTCGTGCATCTGTTATTGTTTTGTTCTTGACCATCGTTGTTCTAGCTTTTACGTATGCGATATATTTAATAGTGGCCCCTTCGTCATTGATGAACTGCCTCAAAGGAAGGCACCCTTTCAAACTCCATGCGTTTCGCACATTTGAAATGCCCACGCAGGTAGCTTGATGAGGCCCGCATCATAAGTGCACACTTAATCTCTTATGGAATCGCCATAATGATCGGGTACCACTAAAGAAAAAACTTTTAGAACAAATAAAAACTAATAATAATACACTAAAGTTGTCAAAAACAGCTTCCAACAATCGTGGATATTCTTGGTGTGCGCAGCCTGACGTCAGGACCCGCGCATCATTTCGTCATTCTTCTACCTGCGAAAATACCGCTCGGACGTGTTTGAGTGAGCTGCTGTATTCGTCGTCCCCTTTCGTCTTCTCGTGAGTCCTTACTCATTTGTATTAACCGAGACGTTCTGTGACAGGTTTAGATTAGCTAGCTTACTAGACCGAGCAGTATTATCGCAGGGAGAGTGTATTATAAGGGTACTTTTTGAGCGTCCAAGCAGCCCGATTGGGTGGACGCCTCGCATGTCTAACTTTTCTTTTTCAGTTTCCGTGTTAACTTAACTAGTTAGGAGGCTATTTTACTGGGTTTTTTCCTGCTGAAGATGTTCCCAGGTTCTGTGCGTTTTGTGCGGTGTTTGTAGGCTCTAAAAGTTGTCACACGTAGTTGTGGGACTTCGTGGAGCCTTGCCCTGCCCCTGAGCCAACGTGTGGTGGCGTCGTCGTCGTGGGAGCCCCTCTGCGGTTGCCCAAGGCCTCGTGGTCTGCCTCTGTTAGGGGTTTAGCTTGTTTAGGCTAAGTTTATTACTTTATGATTATATATTGTGTATTATAGCCTTGCTTCCTCAGTACTTGTTGTGTTTTGGCAAGTACAAGGATTATATATTGTGTATTATAGCCTTGCTTCCTCAGTACTTGTTGTATTTTGGCAAGTACGAGGATGACAGGGGACGCCCTGTTTATTGTTGTGGTTGTGTTTTTCGTCGCCCACTGGTCTGGGTACTTAACACAACGGGTTGGGTGTCCTTTCCCGGCGCTCTCACTGCTTAGTGACCGCCAGGAGTCTGCTTCGGTGGACATTGGACAAGTCCCAGTTCCCATAGTGGTCTAATACCACTTTTTTCCCGGCGGGGGGTGTCAACCTCCTGGGGATATTCCGGCGTTGCCGGGAGGACTAGCCTGTCTCGCTAGGGTCTTGTTCCCGGCGGGACACACAAGGTTGTGACTGGTTTTTTTTTTGGTTTACTATCAAGATTAGGTAGTATACGGGCCTCTCACTACTGTGTCTTCGCCCCGGCGAGTAGGTAGGATGGACAAACAATAGTCAATGGGTGTATTGATACTAATAAAAATTATAAGTGTCATTATATGCAACCCTGTGTGTTTTTTCTTTTGGGTTACTATCAAGATTAGGTAGTATACAGACCTTATCACTACTAGTCTTCGCCCCGGCGAGTAGGTAGGACGAAAAAACAATGAGCAATGGATTTTTTGATACTACTAAATATCAGTGTCAATTATATTACATTTAGTCCTCACCCCTCTTTTTGTGCAACTTCAGGCATGATTAAGAGTGTGGCCCAGTCGGGAAAATAGACTGATCCTGTTAGGACGCTCTGTTTTCTTGGCAGGGCCGGGGATATCAAATAACATATGTGAATGTTTCGGTTTATCCTTATGAGCATTGATTCCTGGAAATTATTTTCCAGATCACCACCACTTCCGGCGAGGAGCACGGACAAGGGGACAACCAATCTGGCTGGGGGGTTTGTCACTACCATGCCCTTTGTACCTCTTTGTGTTACTAAATCTTGTTATGAGTTTCCAATTTTTAATCACTCACATTGTATCCGGTGTGTGCCATGCCTGGATCGTTCTCGTGGGACCTGGTGGTCCAAGAAGTGCAAGACCTGCACTGAGCTCCGGCATGGCTTACTGGTTGACAAAGATAAATCTTGCTTAATTTCTCTGAATGCAATCAGAATTGCTTTTAAGAATTACTGTACTGAGGTCACACATAAGTCTTTGATGTGTGACGACCTAGAATTGTGGGAATACTTAACTGTCAAAGAACCCCCTGCCCCTCTCTTGCCTAAATCTCGCAGGGTTTTCACCAGTAAATCTCCCAAAGATAGTAAAACTAAACCTAAGTTTCTGTCAAAGGAACATATTAGCTCAAGTGACAGTAGTGACAGTGAAGGGAATGAACCCCCCAGCCACAGCCACCAGCCACAGTCCAAGTCGCCGAGGACTAGCAAGACGTCCTCCCCGACTCACCGGACCAAGACATCCTCTTCTAGCTGGAAGAGAAAGGCGGAAGAGTCAACATCCTCTTCTCGGAAGTCGTCCTCCGAACGACATAGCAAGAAATCTCGTTCGGGGTCTGCTGATGTTGGTTCCCGGCGTAGAACCGAGCATAGTAAGTCCTCCTCAGCTTCCACCTCCGCTAAGCCTGACTTTCAATCCGGCAGCTCGGTGGTGGGACCGGAGGATGAGGCAGCAACTCGGGGTGATGTTTTCAATGTGCTTACTACCTCTAAGTTAAACAAGCGGGACTTTGTAATCCCACAGGTTTCTAGTCATGCCAAGGTTCACGGTTTGCCACCAAAAGTGTTAGCAGACGAGTACCAGGGTTATAGGGTGGTGGACAAGTCGGATACTAGCGTCTCTTTAGATAATAGAGGTGAACGCCTATCTAGTGGTTGTGTGGGGCACCAACGGGTATTGTCTCAGTCAGTGTTCCCCCAAGCAATTGTTCATCCTCCACCAATACCTACACATGTACCTACTCCTCAGGAAATACCGATGCTTGATCTTAATCCTCAAGATATGCTTAACTATGTCACTAATCACCCCACGATACTAGGGGCACCATGTGATTTTTCCGCAGCTCCGGACTTGGACCTGGACGCTTTGGACTCTGTGCACCCCAGCGAGGTGGAAGCGGAAGGTGAGTCGGATGTTGCATATATTCCATCCGCACAACCTAATGAACACACTGGTAACCGACCTCAGAGTTGCCTCAATATGTCTATTACACACAGCGGGTCAGATAGGGGGTCCATATCTTCCGAGTCTCGTTTTGTTACCAAAGATTACCTAGAGCAAGCTTTTGAGGGTATGTTAGCTAGATGATGGCTCATAACGATGCTAGTAATTCTGCTCCTAGTACTTCCCATATGTCTGTCGGTTCGGGTGTGCCAGATGCTCTCCCGCCAAAGCCAGTTCGTTCTCTTGAGCCAGCCCCTGTGCCGGCGAAACAGGAAGTTAACGTAACGCTACCTCATAGTCTGTCAACAGCTAGTACCTTTGTTACGCAGTCATCACCTATCACCACAACTAATGTACAACTGATATCTGATGTCATTCCTTCCACTTTAGACAAAATCCCTACCCATCCGGGACCTATGCCCCTTTTGTATGGTCAGGATGTCTCATGGTCCAAATTTTGTGCTCTCAATCCGGCGCTGGCAGTAACTACTTGTCGAGAGAGCAACCGGTCCCTGCTGAGTGGGAAATACAAATTAATAAGCATAAGAATTTACGAGCTCTGGACTCGTCTGGTAGGACCTTAGATATAACAGTTAAGGCAGTACCCAATCTCTTTAACCCTGATTACTTCATTTATTCCTCGGCCCCGGCCCTTCCACCTGCCTCGTCAGCTAAACTCTATGCTGATTGGTCACGCACTGATGGCATGAATGACGTCAAAGCGCTGTCCTCATTAACCCAGGAGTTGGATACAACCCAGCAGCTTGATCCTTTTGGTCACCCGGTCTTACACATAGGGCAGGCAGGGCTGGGGCCTTGGGTGGAGTGGCAGTCGGAGTTGAGACAGTATGCCTCGACAATTACTAACAAAGCCTCACATCAGATCCCCAAGGAAACTCATGCTTGGTTCTCCCTTCCGGTGGTCAAAGCCGGCGGAGTCCCAGAACCTATCCTCACTTTCATTTCTGCCCCACGTCTCCAGATTAGAGACATAGATCCCTTTTGTACTCCTCCTCAAACTCAGCTCGAAAAAGACTTTCGTTTGAGGCAGAAAGCGTTACGGCTATTGTCGCAGGCACTGTTATCTCGTCAGCTCTCCCAATCCCTGCTTAGAACCATTGCGGCGATCCGAGACGAGAATGCGTGTAAGTCTCTGGAACTATCACGTAGAATCATGCTCCAGAATGCAGTTCAATCTTTGGGAGACATCAGAGTCGCCTTGTTTGAGGCGGTTCGGGCTAGACAGGACCTAAGAGTCCATTTTGTTAAGAAATTACCGGAAGCAATTGCCCGCCGAGTTCTTATGTCTGAGGTTTTGACACCCTCATTGCTTTGCCCTGATGTCTGGAGTACGGTTTACAACCTAGCCACGTCTCGGACCGCCGCAAGTTCGGCACCTAAAGAGTTCAAGTTTCCAAAGCTTTTCTCCGAACCAAAGCAGCAATTTAAAACTCCCCATCAAGGTAATAAGTTTTTTCCCCCTAAGCCACAGCACTCCTAAGGCACTGAGTCCTCTAAGAGTAAAGGTGGTACCAAACCTGGTAAGTGGACCAAGCCATACCATAAATATAAATCAGGTCAGGGTTCTACCTCTAAATCACAAGGTTCAGCCTCCGCTAGCCAGGTGTCCAACCCCACACCTACCCAGTCAAAAAACTAAATCTTTTGCCAGTCTCCAATTAGACTTATGTCTTTCAAAGAATGCCATTCAGGCTCAACTTAGCACCACGAGTATTTACAAAACTTGTTCGGCAGGCTTTAGTTCCACTATTAAATCAGGGAATAAAGGTGTTGTGGTATCTGGACGACTGGTTAGTGGTAGCGGATTCGGAGGAGCTATGTCTTTCTCATGTCCACAAAGTTATGACTCATGTAGTATCCCTTGGCTTCAAGATCAACCTGGCAAAGTCCAATCTTGTGCCGACGAGGGTGATTCAGTGGATAGGGCTGGTCTGGGACACAGCACATCTCACTCTCAGTCAAAGTGTGGACAACAGAAACAGATTTCGAAAGAAACTGTTCTGTTTCCTCCACAGCTCAACTACGACGAGACGGATGTGCGAGTCCCTGGTCGGCTCTCTCAACTGGATCCAACTAACTGTAAAGTTGGGCCGGTTGAAAGTAAAGAGATTAATACTGGAAGGCAACAAACATTTCCCGCTCTTGCCGGCGGGGGAGTTATGGCCTATTCCAGGGTTTATCCTCAACTTACTAGCGGTCTGGGCGAAGCACGAGACACTCTATTCAGTAACAACATGGACCTCTCCTCCACCGACGGTGTGGGTAGATACCGATGCATCAGGGATGATTGGCTGGGGTTATCAGTCAAGCCTAGACCATCAGGGTCAAGGTCTTTGGTCCAAATCCCTAGGCTGTCACATCAATGTCCAAGGATTACTAGTCCCATTGTTTTTCCTCCAGGCACACGGCCCGGCGTTGTGGGGCAAGTCCATTGCTTTCCGAATGGACAATCTGAAGGCAGTATCGTGCATTCAGAAGCAAGGGTCAACAAGGTCTCGGGCATTACTCACGCTATCAGAGGAGATTTTCACACTGGCAGACAGTTTAGAAATTCATTTACACGCCTCGTACCTCCCGGGCATAGCCAATGTCTGGGCAGAAGCGCTATCCCGGCGAATGAGTACGAAGGTCGAATGGTCAATAAAGCAAACCATCTTCAATCAGGTGATTGCTCCAATGTGCCATCCACAAGTGGATTTGTTTGCATCCAGGGAGACTCACAAGCTCCCTCTTTACCTGACCCGCCAGGAACCAACCCTGGCGGGGGGACCAGACGCATTGATGGTGGACTGGAACAAGTGGAGTTCCATATATTTGTTTCCGCCTCCAGACGCATCACTCTTGTGTCAGGTAATTCACAAGCTACGGAGCTATCGGGGCGCAGTCTCGATGATTGCGCCTCTATGGCCGGCTCAGGTGTGGTACCACCAGTTAAAGAAGTGGTGCGGGACCCCGACATCACTCCCGATATCGTATTTCCACTTGGACACAATTGGAAACCTAGAGACCTCACTGACTTTTGCTTTTTGGACATTCAGAGAGCCAAGTGGCTGCCCCAATATGGCCAGAGTGTAACTGCTAAATTGATAGGTCAATATACAGAGTCTACCCAGCGACAATACTCTTCTCATTGGCGTGCTTTCACTACTTGGGTTGTAGAAACCTCTCAGACAGACACTTCGGTTGCATTAGTTTTCAAATACCTGGATTATTTGTTTGAACATAAGCGTCTAGCAGTTAACACTTTAAAAATCCACTTGTCAGCTATAAAGATCCCCCTTTTTGATCTAACAGGTTTATCTATACCGCCGGCGGAGGAAAAGGGTTTCATGAGAGCATATTTCAGGCTTCGTCCACCACCCCGCCAGCTCACACCTACCTGGTCACTCGAGAAGACTTTAGCATTGCTTTATTCCCCCAAATACACCAAGAACCCACCTTTTGAATTAATTCTTAAGAAAGCCGTGCTTTTTATGGCTCTTGCCTCAGGTAATCGGGTATCTGAGTGGGCGGCGATGTGTAACACACCTAATTGCCTTAGATTTGGGTGGCGCAATGCTGATGTACAGATTGCTCCGTCTCCTTCTTTTGTTGCCAAAAATGAACATCAGGATCATGTTTTTACTCCTTTACTGTACCTGCCCTTAAACGCGGCGATACTCACCACATTCTATGTCCAGTACAAGCCTTGATTAAGTTAATCAGAGCATCCCAGCCTAAGCAACCGGGAGCTCTATGGGTATCTGAGAAAGGTACATGGGTTACAAAGCGAAGGTTGGCGGCCCTCCTCGTAGAAGTTATCAGGGAAAGCAATCCCGGCTTAGTGGTAAGAGCCCATGACATTCGTAAATGGGCGGTGTCCCTACGCTTTTTACACAATTATTCGGTAGATGATATTGCCGAAACTAATTTATGGGCCTCCAATCATACCTTTCTATCTCGCTATCTGTCAGTACACCTGGAAAGACCAAAGCACACCTGTGTAGCCCTCCGGCAACGGGTGTAAGATCTTTGTGCTAGTAGATTTAAGCTGTTGTTTTCAAAACAGGGGGGGGGGGATGTGTAACTACAAAGACACTAACACCCCTTCGCCGAAAACTTGTGATATATATGCAAATATGTAAGACCAAAGGTTGTGATCTCTATTTACATTGTAAATCTTCTTTTTCTCTCGTAATTAAGAAAGATATATTTTTCTAGTCAAGAAAGATGGGATAACATAGGCTAATGTTTTGATATTATTTAAGAGTAATATGAGTGATATATTATACTAAAATACTATTACCTATGCAATTTTCACAGCATACCTAAGTTATGGTTGCAATATTAAGAACAAGTGTCAAATGTCACATACTTTATTTTGTACATAGTCGGAGTCACAAGCCTAGTGACATACATTATATGTTCAGTAACTCACGCTAGTCGTGATTTTGTGTACTCGGTTAAGCAGTTACCCTGTGCGGGCCTTATGAATTTACACTTTCTCCTCCACAATGCAGAACTTCTGCTTATCAGAATTCATTTATCCCCAGAGCTACTACTCTTTGGAATTCACTTCCCTCGAATTGCTTTCCACAAACTTACAATCTACAAATGTTTAAATCCAGTTGTTACAAAAATTTATGAATGGAGGATGCCTTTAGGCACATGGACCTTTTTGTTTTATCTGTGTTTTTCCTTCCTCCGTTCATTGTCTCTTTAAAAAAAAAAAAAAAAAAAAAAATCTAAGTCAATAACGTCACATTCTTAGTGATATTATAATCTAAGTCATGTTGAGAATCAGGTATTCGCCAACAAGGTGGGTTATACATAAGCAGTATCTTTAAGCACACATCTGCTTACTCTTTCATATTTTTATATCTGTAAAAGCATTTACATATTGAAGAATACACGTTATTGTAAGTATACAATAAATATTTGAGTTGTCTTGGTGTTTCTGTGAAACCTTTGGATTTTGAGTTGGGAATACTTTCGGAGAGCGGGTTTTTAAGGGTCATCAGTACGAATGTCCCCCTCCAGTCTTAGAATTCTGGCAGTTCGTCAATGACGATTAAATTAAAAACCTATTAAATTATAGGTTTGATCCCCAAGGGGAAGAGAGAAAACCTAATATTTATGAGTGGCCCCGGAGTCATTGACGAGTTCGGCCCTCCCACCATCCCCTTCCCATTCGTTGATATTTTGAGAAGTCTTGATATATCGTATTGAAGGACGAAATGACGCGCGGGTCCCGACGTCAGGCTGCGCACACCAAGAATATCCACGATTGTTGGAAGCTGTTTTTGACAACTTTAGTGTATTATTATTAGTTTTTATTTTTTCTAAAAGTGTTTTCTTTTAGTGGTACCCGATCATTATGGCGATTCCATAAGAGATTAAGCATAGGTCACTTATGATGCGGGCCCCATCAAGCTACCTGCGCGGGCATTTCAAATGTGAGAAACGCATGGAGTTTGAAAGGGTGCCTTCCTTTAAGGCAGTTCGTCAATGACTCCGGGGCCACTCATAAATATTAGGTTTTCTCTCTTCCCCTTGGGGATCAAACCTATATTTTGTGCAAATAAACGGAATATGAATGCACGTCTTGTGATAATTGAAATGCTGGGTGTGAAGGGAATTCATGGTCTCCTGAAAACTCCCCAGGCCCACTTCCTTGGTGCCTGGCGCGGGGCTTCGAACCTCTGAAGGCAGTTTAACCCTCCTAAAAACCCACAGGCTTTGAGATGCCTTGGGTGGGGTTCGAACCCTGGTTAGTAACCATATCCTCCATAGGTCAACCAGGCCCGCGCGCTAACCCACTGTACTACCACGGACGTACAAAAATATAGTAACCTTAGTCCTATTTGTAGGAACCAGGTGATAGTCTCGTGGTGATTCACGTGATGAGTTTATTGGACTTCCCATCAACGACTATTTTACACTATACCAGACGTCAACTCGGGTAGTACATTATTGGGGTTGCGGGATATTTTCGAGGGCATTACATTACATCCTTATTTAACTAGGCTAGTCCCTAGCCTCTTTAAGGTCGTAAGGTATCGTAGCTGTATCACCTCAGCAATCTCAATATTGTTAGGGTCCGCGTGATGGGTGCTATATGTAGCTACCAGATCATGTTCCGTGACTGCCACCAATGAAATGCTGGGTGTCAAGGGAATTCATGGTCTCCTGAAAACTCCCCAGGCCCACTTCCTTGGTGCCTGGTGCGGGGCTCGAACCTCTGAAGGGAGTTTAACCCTCCTAAAAACCCACAGGTTTTGAGATGCCTTGGGTGGGGTTCGAACCCTGGTTAGTAACCATATCCTCCATAGGTCAACCAGGCCCGCGCGCTAACCCACTGTACTACCACGGATGTACAAAAGTATAGTAACCTTAGACCTATTTGTAGGAACCAGGTGATAGTCTCGTGGTGATTCACGTGATGAGTTTATTGGACTTCCCATCAACGACTATTTTACACTATACCAGACGTCAATTTGGGTAGTACATTATTGGGGTTGCGGGATATTTTCGACGGCATTACAATAATTATATCCTCTATTGTTTTTCTGTGTCTGTGGTAAAACAATAAAACTTCTCCAGTTAGGAAGAACCGTGCACTTAATAAAAAACAATTAAACCCCAGTAAAAACCTGGCATAACACATTCCGTCGTCGTTGTGGCGACTCGGGCGTCCTTGGCGTCGCTACCGTGTTGGCTGTGAGGCTATGGTTTAGTTATCCTCTTCTTGACGTTTTTTCCCTCTGTGTTCTCTTCCCGTTTTTCTTTTTATGGGCAAAGGGCATCCCTGATTATTCCTTTTTCTTTCATTAACTTCTGGGGAGCTGGGGACAGCGGACTTAAAGGTGAACTACAGGGATGAACGAAAAAACGAAGATTAATGCAGGGTCATAACTTGGCATGAATATACTGTAATATGTATATTGGCAATATCGATATAATTCCATTAAACTCCAGAACAAAATACTAATATATATAGTCGTTGGTGACGAATTGGCATTTTCAGCCAGCTGGAGTGACTCCATTGTGTAGAGACGCCGTTTGTAAACAAGATATGCGGTCCTGAACAGTGAGGTCTGTTTTTCGTAATTAATACCTTTCAATTCAATACTCAAGCTCTGCAAAAGATCGACCAACGTCCTGATGATGTGGTGCACATCAAAAAATAATCCCAGCTCGCCAGCAATTAACATAATGCATGCAGTGTTTAAGCATGTTTAGCCTGGTCCAGAGTTGAGGGAACTCGGTTCTAAGGCCTATTTCGTAATGATAATATCGTTTTCTGTTCAATTTATATATCGCGCGCCCTTGACCAGACAGTGGTGAAGCCAATGTTGAGCTGTAAACATGCATACAAATTATAAGAGTTTCTCAAATAAAAAAAAACACAGATTCACCCATTTCCCATGTCGAGAGCTCCCGCCATTGGCTACAGTTACGTCATGGTAAACACGCCAGTTCGCGCCACATAAAATAACTTAGATAAGCTATATTTCTATATTGTTAAAACAAATTGATGAAAGTTCTTCTGTATCATGTACCTAAAACCAAGCAGATCCCAATGGACATTGTAGTTTGAATAGGTTTCATCCCTGGAATTCACCTTTAATAGCATTGATTATAAACAATCGATTGCTTACTATATCTTGTCCGAAGATTAATTATATTTGTATAATTCATTATGAGTTAGCTTAGAAAGGCCTAGAAAGGTTTAACATTTGTATGGAAATGGATAACATTTGGCGGCGCGCAACTTAATTATGTCGTGTGAAATAAATATGGACTAAGTGGCGGTTCACAACTTATGTTGTGTGCCATTTTCACCACGTAATGTTGCTGAGAGAGAGAGATGAGTGGTGGGAGGAGCGTAGCAAGCGTATGACTGCTCCAGACCACCGCGGCGGACCTACTGACATGAATCCCACCCTTCCCTCCTCTCTCACACTCGTTACACAGGGAATTATGTAGGGAAATTACCTAATTACAGGGTTTTTGCACTCGTGTTGCACGATCGTTGCAAGAGAACCAGCGGTCGTACAATGATGGTTCAGGTGTCATTGGAAAGCTCTGTTTACGCCCTTTCAGGGATAGATACTTGTTTTACGCTCTGGGTCTTATTTAGGCATGAAAATGATCACGTAAACAACCCTATTTAGGGTAAAAAAAACGCTGGGTGCTACGGTCCCCTAGACCGCCTAGCCCGCCAATAAGGTGTTTTTGAGTACGATCTGTCTTTGGTACGAGTTGTCTAAAACGTGAGTACGAGTTGTCCTTTGAAGGTACGAGATGTTTTGAGTAGTGAGTACGAGTTGTCTTGGGTACGAGTTAATAATAATAATAATAATACTTTATTTCAGACTCACACAGTACAGAGGGGACCATACTGGGGTCCATATATACCTTACAGTAACATAAATATATATATAAGCTACTGTAGGCTACATAGGCTACATAAAATAAAAAGAAATTAAATAATACCCAGCTTGCTATCATGTAGTTCACAGCACTGCCTCAACCAAAAACAGTGGTCATCAAACTACTGTTACCAAAACCTCTGTCCTAATTGTGTACAGTACCATGCCTCACATCATTTAGCTTCCGGTACAGTATGTTGCTACAGTACAGTACAGGAATATCGGTACTGTACTGCACTATGAGGTTCAGTACCGGTATGCTAATTCTGTAGAGTAGCAGACCTGAAATCATTACTTAAGGTTAAATATAGAGCAACTTCCTCCAGTGTGCCTGGATCCTAGAGGTGTACACTATGCTTGGAGTTTGTAGCATTTTAATGATACTGTTCTCAGAAGTGTTAAGGCGCTGAATGAATTTATATGTTAGCTTTCTAGTGAGTGATTGGTAACAGTGTAAGTTCATATAGGCACATAGCGTACTTGTACTCTCATATTTTGAGAGCCCCAGAAACATTTTCATGATATTATGACATGAGATACTTAGTCTATTCACTGTCATTTTCTTATAGTTCCACCATAGTTGTGCTGTATACATTGGTGAGCAGTAGGAGTTGAACAATGTTATTTTTGTATCCCATGTGCACATATGAAATTTTCTTAATATTGAATTTCCCTGCATGTAAAGTTGCCTTCGCTGACGACCCTGATGATCCTCATCATCTGAGCGATCACTTGAAATATAGTGTCCTAGATACTTTACTTTACTTACTTCTTCTATAATTTCTTCATACAAATGGAATTTAGGTAGCTTTGATTTCAATAGGTTAGATTTAAATATTATGATATTGCTCTTTATAGGATTAAATTTGACTGAATGTTCGATTCCAAATTTTTCACATAGCCTACTCTTAATAATTTATCCAGTCCTGCTCCAGAGGGCGCGATTAAGGCTAGGTCATCAGCATACATGAGATGATTTACAATGGTGCTGCCAATACAGCACCCAGTGCGAGTCTTGTTCAGCTCCAGACTAAGATCATCCATGTAGACGTTGAAAAGATACGGAGACAATATCCCCCCCTGTCTAACACCATTGGTTATGGCGAAAGAGCCTGACAGGAAGTTGCCCCATCTTACACACATTTTTTGATTAGCATACCAGAAAATAAGTATCCTAACAATATAGCTAGGCACTCCAGCGAGCAAAGTAAATGGAACAGAGAGTGCAAGAAAAGATTGGGGGAGGATAAATATAAAACAGGACCGGGTGGGAGGGGAATTTAGAAAAAGAAATGAGAGAGAGGAGTGGGTCATACTAGAGAATGGGAGGGGATGTGTCAGAGAGATAGAGAAAGGGATAAAGGAGGAGGGGAGAAGAAGATGGAGGGAGGGGGTAGAAAATAAAGCCACGCTGGCATATTATAGAGAGAAGGAAAAACCAGCTAGAGAACTGTACTATGATGGGGGATGGGGATCGAAACTCCTATTTAAAGCAAGAACAGGATCGCTAGAAACGAATGAGAGAACAAGGAGATGGAATGGAGTGGGACCGCACTGCAGTCAATGTGAAATGGGAGGAGACCCAATAGTGGAGGATGTAGAACACATAGTAACCGAATGTACAAGATATAATGAGGAGAGAGAGGAGTTGGAGAGGTACATGAGGAATAGAGTTGGGGAGAGGGGGTGGGAGGAGATTAAGCAGAGGGAAGATAGAGGGGTAGGGGCGCTATTGGGGTTAACACAGGAGATGGAAACACAAGACATGGAGATGATGAAGAGGATGTTGGAGAAAATGTGGAGGAAGAGAAATGGGTGAGGGAGGGTGGGGGGGGGGGGGAGCGGAGGTGAGGGGGAGGGAGGAGGAAGTGAGGGGGGGGTTTATACAAAAAAACAAAAACAAAACTGTCTCTTAAACTATCCTTCTACTCTAAACTTTCCCTCCTACTAACGTTTCTGAGCCAGTACCGATACAAAGGTCAGCCCTGTGGATCTGCACGGTCTGCGGGCGGGTTCTAAAGAAGAAGAAGAAGAAGAAAAAAGTTAACTAATTTTTCAAATAAGGTTTTGTGACACACCCTATCAAAAGCCTTACTTGCATCAAGAAAACAAGAGAAAATTGAGCTATTTAGTTTGTTGTATGTATTAATCACTTCTTTCAGCACATATATGCATTGGTCTGTGCCGTGATTTTTCTTAAAGCCAAACTGATTGCTGCTGGTGACAATATGGACAAATGAGGACTCTATAACTACGGTAACCCACCCTCCCAACAACTCTTAATCATGGATATAAAGTCTACTTCATCTCCCAACAATTTGCGTATTGCTACTTATAACTGTAGGGGGCTCCCTAAAACCAACAGAGGGCTTCCCCTACGCCCTGATGTAGTAGACGTATTTAATACCAGTGATATTGTGTGCCTGCAGGAGACTTGGTATTTTAAACAGGATTTGGGTAACCTCAGTACTATCTGTGATAATTTTCATGGGTTTGGGGTCTCGACAACCGATGCTATGGATGGTCTAGTAGCAGGTCACCCACCGGGAGGAGTAGCTATTTTGTGGAGGGACTCTTTAGACAGCCGGGTTAAACCACTTGTAACAAATTTACCATGGTGTACAGGTATAGAAATAGAAGATATCCAACGGAAAGTAGTTATTCTTAGTGTGTACTTGCCCTACCAATGTAATGAAAATGAAGAACAATACCTGGAATGCCTTGGAGAGCTAAGTGCTCTTTTACAAGAACTAAATACCACCTGCTACTCTGTAATAGGGGACTGGAATGCTAATCTGAAGGACATGAGTAACTCTCTGTTTGCTAGTCATATGACTAACTTCTGTGGTGAGCATGATCTAATTATCTCTTCTCAGCTCATGCTCCCTCATAGTAGTTACACATGTGTCAGTGCAGAGCATGGGGCTCAACGTCTTGGCTAGATCATACCGTAGCTAGTGCTGATTTCCATGATATGATAACAAATATAGAAATTCAGTATACATATACAGATGAAGATCATATCCCATTGACCTTAACAGCTAGTTTGGAAAGAGCGCCAGAATTAACCCAGTCAAACAATAGTGTAAATCCAAAACTGCCATGGGGCGGGCTTGACGAGGAGGAGTGTGAGCAATTTTGCACTTTAACACACACTCTCCTTTCTGAGCTTGATCCTGGCAGTGAGGATGCCATTACCTGTGAAGACCCCAATTGTGTTAATGCTAGTCATCGAGAAGAAGTCAGCAAGCTGTACAATAATATTATATCTTGTCTTACTAAGGCTAGTGACATAGTATTTCACAAGCATAACAAAAATTACTCTTTTAACAAACCTGGGTGGAATGACCATGTTTCAGAACTATACCAGGCATCCCGAGATGCTCGTAGTGTATGGCTGGATCATAACAAACCGAGACAGGGACCCATTTTTGACATGTTCACCAGACTAAAGGCTAGATGCAAGTATGCAATCAGATATATAAAAAACAATGAAAATGTATTAAGAAGAGAAGCATTGGCCAAAAACTTTGCTAGCAAAGACACATTGGCCTTCTGGAAGGATATTAAAAAAATGCATAATAGCTGCACACCTCTACCCGTTAGTGTAGATGGGATCTCTGGTACTAATAACATAGCCAATCTTTGGAAAACACATTACCAAACTTTGTTTAACTCTGTTGGGCACCAAGGAAATACCATTGCTGCTACAACAGAGTGTAACAAAGAAGAAAATATGACACAATTAAAGTTACAAGTGAAAAAATCAAGGCTGCAATAAGTAGGCTAGATGCTAACAAATCCTGTGGTTTTGATGGTATATATGCTGAACATTTGAAGTACTCCTCCACTCTCCTCTTGGAGAAACTCAGCAGTTGCTTTACCAGCTTTCTAATCCATGGTTTCCTACCAGAATCTATGATGTCCGTTACCTTGATACCAGTAATTAAAGACAAGGCTGGCAAAATTACATCAAAAGACAACTATAGACCTATTGCCCTTGCCAGTATTGTAAGTAAGATACTAGAGTTAATCATTTTAGACAGAATCTCAGTGTATATCTCAACTAATAGTAATCAATTTGGTTTTAAAAAGAATCATGGTACGGACCAGTGCATCTACACTCTGAAGGAGCTAGTGGATGGGTACATCAAAATGAACAGCTCTATTTTTGCATGCTTTCTTGATGCTAGTAAGGCATTTGACAGAGTCTGCCACAATATCCTGTTTGATAAATTAGCAACAAGGGGAGTGCCATCCTATATACTGAGAATCTTGAAGTACTGGTACGCCAATCAAACATTTAATGTAAGATGGGGTAACATTATTTCGGATTCCTTTACAGTAACCAATGGAGTGAGACAGGGTAGTATTCTCTCACCTTACTTATTCAATGTATATATGGATGAATTAAGTGATAAATTGAATAAAGAGCAGATTGGATGTTAAGGTGGGAATAAAATCATCAACCATCTCATGTATGCTGATGATCTGGTCATTATTGCACCGTCTTCTGCGGGTCTGAGCAAACTTCTTGATATATGTGAATCTTTTGGTAGTAAACATTGTGTTAAATTCAACCCACTGAAAAGTGCTGTTCTTATATTTAGATCAAAATTACTGTATAAAAGTAAACTGCCAAATTTCTCACTCAATAATCAAATTATTCAAGAAGTAAACAAAATAAAATACCTGGGACACATTATCTCAAACGATTGCTCAGATGATGCAGATATCGGCCGTCAGCGCAGACAGCTATATTTACGTGGTAACACCATCTTGAGAAAATTCCACATGTGTAATTGGGAAACTAAAGTAACTTTGTTCCGGACATATTGTTCCTCTATGTACACGGCCCATTTGTGGTGGAAGTATAAGAGAGCCACCATAAATGGTCTGTGTACATCCTATCATAATATACTCAAGATGTTCATTGGTCTCTCTAAATATGAAAGCACTAGTATGGTGTGCACACTGTTGGATGTGCAGTGCTGTCGGGCTGTCATCAGGAGACTGGTGTACAGCTTTTCGCAGCGACTGCAATCCTCCAGTAACACGCTGATTGTAGCTCTTTGGTCTAGTGATCATATCTATGAATCCCGTATTATATCTCACTGGCAGAAGCTGCTGCACACATAGTATGTACTGTAATGTAATATATAGGTCTAATTGAACTATGAGCAATGATCTGTGCAATAGGTGTTAACCAACATTGAGCAATAGCCTTAGTTAGCCTATCTGTGTTATATTGTGACAAAATGTGATATGTGCTCTATTCTGTAAATAGGCCTACTGTAATTTTTATTTTATTGTGTCTTTATTAATATATCTTTGTGTATAATTATTATCTGTGCTCTGACGAGAAGTGTATGTGATATGGACCATTAGGTCGTACTGTATTTATACTGTATCTATCTTATGTGTCTGGAATAAAGAATTATTATTATTATTATTATTATAATATATGCAGACATTCTTTCTAGCATTATCATTTCAACTACCTTACTCACCACACTAGCAAGTGCTACTGGGCGGTAGTTGTCTTTAGCTGTAATTTTACCTGATTTATCTTTAACCACTAGGGACGGCCTCTCGATAAATTACTCCTGAACCAATATCAATTATTATGTTCTATCCAACAACCAACTCTACTCCTAAAGTCGATTAATGAAATATTACAAACACATGTGGCAGTCCGTGGATTCGAACCCAGGACGCTCACACCGAATATCAACACCTTATGCATTACACCACGAAGGCAGTTAAAGAATGGTGGACACTGCCTACGATTTATTATGCAACTTCGAATCCTGCATATCAATCTAAGCATGTACACACATCCCAACTGCAACTCACGTAGGCTATGCATATGTGAATGGAAAGAGCAATTAATGGGGCCTTAACCACTAGGGAAGGCCTCTCGATAAATTACTCCTGAACCAATATCAATTATTATGTTCTATCCAACAACCAACTCTACTCCTAAAATCGATTAATGAAATATTACAAACACATGTTTAACATATCTACAAATAACTAATTTACAAATTATTGATTGTCTTATAAACGCATTGTAGTGTGTCCTCTTCTACTTGGGTTTACAAGCAATCATAGAGTGTAGTAGTAACTCCTTTTGAATGACACATCGGATTCTGGACTCCCAGATTCAATGGTCATCCATCCGAGTACGTTTTCTGTTGTAATTTAGTGGTTGTTGAAGCAGAAAAAACCCGCCTTTCCAACAGTGACTAAATTAGAATAGTGGACACTAGTACCTCAAACTCATACTTGATCTAGGACAGAAAGATCTTGCTATGTTAGAAGGGATTATGCGAGAAACTCTTAATTGAGGACTCTGCAAGAATAACTCCTTGGTAACAATTGTCTGTGGCCTCCCAAACAGAATTGTTAACTAAAAGGTTTCAAAACTGCCCGAGTCCCTTGAACCTCTTTCAAAGACCAGAGACAGATAAGAAAGTTGCTTTTCCCGACTATCTTACGTTCGTCCGATACCTTGTTAATCCGGCCTGTGCCTGAGACATTGTATTTAAGGTCCCCATCCAAGAGTAACATATCGGAACTTCATCACCGGTTAAGCAAGTAACCCATCTGTAACCTTCTCTACACTACCGGACAACTTAGACGGCCCCAGAGCAGCTGTTAACCCCCGACATCACCAACTCAAGATAACAAGGAAACTCCATCACAGCGATAACTCTCAAAAGTATCAGTGCTACGATACTATTAATTCTACCATACAGTGGTAGATTATTATCTCTGATGTTATGAGAAAGTGATTACTATGCTAGTGTGTGTCAAAGTATATCAGTGAATTTAAAGGTGAATTCCAGGGATGAAACCTATTCAAACTACAATGTCCATTGGGATCTGCTTGGTTTTAGGTACATGATACTGAAGAACTTTCATCAATTTGTTTTAACAATATAGAAATATAGCTTATCTAAGTTATTTTATGTGGCGCGAACTGGCGTGTTTACCATGACGTAACTGTAGCCAATGGCGGGAACTCTCGACATGGGAAATGGGTGAATCTGTATTTTTTTTTATTTGAGAAACTCTTATAATTTGTATGCATGTTTACAGCTCAACATTTGGCTTCACCACTGTCTGGTCAAGGGACCGCGCGATATATAAATTGAACAGAAAACGATATTATCATTACGAAATAGGCCTAGGCCTTAGAACCGAGTTCCCTCAACTCTGGACCAGGCTAAACATGCATAAACACTGCATGTATGTTAATTGCTGGCGAGCTGGGATTATTTCTTGATGTGCACCACATCATCAGGACGTTGGTCGATCTTTTTCAGAGCTTGAGTATTGAATTGAAAGGTATTAATTACGAAAAACAGACCTCACTGTTCAGGACCGCATATCTTGTTTACAAACGGCGTCTCTACACAATGGAGTCACTCCAGCTGGCTGAAAATGCCAATTCGTCACCAACGACAATACATATTAGTATTTTGTTCTGGAGTTTAATGGAATTATATCGATATTGTCCATATACATATTACAGTATATTCATGCCAAGTTATGACCCTGCATTAATCTTCGTTTTTTCGTTCATCCCTGTAGTTCACCTTTAAGACTAGGCGAACTGACTCCCGTAATTATTCTTGCCACCCGGTTGAACCTCGCCGAAGAAATAAGTCTTAATTATTGGGACTACGTATACAGACTAAACACACATAACAAAACCACTCCAACACCTTCCTCTCTCTCCAACACCCCTTCTCCCCTCTCAACACTCTTCTCTGAGCTAGTGCCGATAAAACTGGCATGGTCAGTCCTGTAAAGAATCGTAAGATTCAGACTTCAGAGTCGTAAAGATTCCAGGACGAGCTCATTAGCGGCGGATCCCCAGATCGACCGTGGTGATTGTCACCTAAACATCTACAAAAGTACCTCCCCCAGAACTACGGCTCGAGTGAAAGCAATTCTAAAATAAGTGATTGTGATTGTTAACCAGAAACCTGAATCGCCCTCATTGATATTCTGTCTTAAGTGTTATCTAGACAAGTGAACATACCATACCAGTGAAACTAGCTACTGTTATTCCCTTTACATACCTTCTTGGGAACAACTATATTACTTATATTTTCATCTTCAATTACGAATCATATTACCAGAGATTTAACATAACGAGATACCTAGCCTGTGTGATTCGTGTAACCTACATATCGTTTAAGAAATGTGATCAGAAGAATAATACCTGAACGTTGGAAGTGGGAAGTGTGTCTCTATCTAAATCCGCGATAAGTGCTAGAGATTATAAAAGTCCAAAGTACGCATTTGATTTATCCAATTTACCATTGTTTCTTGTGAATATAATCATTATTCTGCCTAGTGTTGTGGAGAATAAAGCTGCATTATAAACCATTCTTTTGATATTATCTATGTCCTCTATTGATTCCATTTGTGTACTGTGCATGAAATCCTATAATGCAGTCCTGTAGAACCCACCTATAGGCCTACTAAGTTAATCCTGCATAAAAACAGGGCATAACAATACCGTTAAAAGTTATAGAAGATCTAACTGTGGAAAGAATATTTACTTGGTGTGTTATCAGAGAGAAAGTATATAAAGATGAAAAGTGAAAGTAGTTAAAATATATCTACCAGGTAGGCTATATGATAAGAAGTATTCTGGAAACATCGGATACTACGCATGTATGCAAAAAGCGAGAGAAAGGAAGTAGCTTCTAGGCCTACTAGTGAAACCCAAATAAATCAGGGAAGTACTGATAATAATTCTGTTAAAGTTAATAACAAATAAATTCAAGTTAACTAATGCATAAGCACCACAGCGAATTAACATCAGAAAAATAATTACGTTCAGCTCCCAAACCCAGAACAACTCTACGCAGGTAAAAACCAAAAGTTCACACATATAATCACTACATAGCCTTTCTAAGCACAAGTGTAAATCCTCGATTGAAAGGAGTGCTATATTTATCTATGAAATAAATACAGGACAAGTGTAATCTTTCAGTTAGAAAGCGGTCCCCAATACTCACTTAGATATTGCATAGAATAATCCAGCCTTGCGAGTCAGACGTAGCCTAGTGGAGCCTCGTTCGTGCATCTGTTATTGTTTTGTTCTTGACCATCGTTGTTCTAGCTTTTACGTATGCGATATATTTAATAGTGGCCCCTTCGTCATTGATGAACTGCCTCAAAGGAAGGCACCCTTTCAAACTCCATGCGTTTCGCACATTTGAAATGCCCACGCAGGTAGCTTGATGAGGCCCGCATCATAAGTGCACACTTAATCTCTTATGGAATCGCCATAATGATCGGGTACCACTAAAGAAAAAACTTTTAGAACAAATAAAAACTAATAATAATACACTAAAGTTGTCAAAAACAGCTTCCAACAATCGTGGATATTCTTGGTGTGCGCAGCCTGACGTCAGGACCCGCGCATCATTTCGTCATTCTTCTACCTGCGAAAATACCGCTCGGACGTGTTTGAGTGAGCTGCTGTATTCGTCGTCCCCTTTCGTCTTCTCGTGAGTCCTTACTCATTTGTATTAACCGAGACGTTCTGTGACAGGTTTAGATTAGCTAGCTTACTAGACCGAGCAGTATTATCGCAGGGAGAGTGTATTATAAGGGTACTTTTTGAGCGTCCAAGCAGCCCGATTGGGTGGACGCCTCGCATGTCTAACTTTTCTTTTTCAGTTTCCGTGTTAACTTAACTAGTTAGGAGGCTATTTTACTGGGTTTTTTCCTGCTGAAGATGTTCCCAGGTTCTGTGCGTTTTGTGCGGTGTTTGTAGGCTCTAAAAGTTGTCACACGTAGTTGTGGGACTTCGTGGAGCCTTGCCCTGCCCCTGAGCCAACGTGTGGTGGCGTCGTCGTCGTGGGAGCCCCTCTGCGGTTGCCCAAGGCCTCGTGGTCTGCCTCTGTTAGGGGTTTAGCTTGTTTAGGCTAAGTTTATTACTTTATGATTATATATTGTGTATTATAGCCTTGCTTCCTCAGTACTTGTTGTGTTTTGGCAAGTACGAGGATTATATATTGTGTATTATAGCCTTGCTTCCTCAGTACTTGTTGTGTTTTGGCAAGTACGAGGATGACAGGGGACGCCCTGTTTATTGTTGTGGTTGTGTTTTTCGTCGCCCACTGGTCTGGGTACTTAACACAACGGGTTGGGTGTCCTTTCCCGGCGCTCTCACTGCTTAGTGACCGCCAGGAGTCTGCTTCGGTGGACATTGGACAAGTCCCAGTTCCCATAGTGGTCTAATACCACTTTTTTCCCGGCGGGGGGTGTCAACCTCCTGGGGATATTCCGGCGTTGCCGGGAGGACTAGCCTGTCTCGCTAGGGTCTTGTTCCCGGCGGGACACACAAGGTTGTGACTGTTTTTTGTTTTGGTTTACTATCAAGATTAGGTAGTATACAGGCCTCTCACTACTGTGTCTTCGCCCCGGCGAGTAGGTAGGATGGACAAACAATAGTCAATGGGTGTATTGATACTAATAAAAATTATAAGTGTCATTATATGCAACCCTGTGTGTTTTTTCTTTTGGGTTACTAACAAGATTAGGTAGTATACAGACCTTATCACTACTAGTCTTCGCCCCGGCGAGTAGGTAGGACGAAAAAACAATGAGCAATGGATTTATTGATACTACTAAATATCAGTGTCAATTATATTACATTTAGTCCTCACCCCTCTTTTTGTGCAACTTCAGGCATGATTAAGAGTGTGGCCCAGTCGGGAAAATAGACTGATCCTGTTAGGACGCTCTGTTTTCTCGGCAGGGCCGGGGATATCAAATAACATATGTGAATGTTTCGGTTTATCCTTATGAGCATTGATTCCTGGAAATTATTTTCCAGATCACCACCACTTCCGGCGAGGAGCACGGACAAGGGGACAACCAATCTGGCTGGGGGGTTTGTCACTACCATGCCCTTTGTACCTCTTTGTGTTACTAAATCTTGTTATGAGTTTCCAATTTTTAATCACTCACATTGTATCCGGTGTGTGCCATGCCTGGATCGTTTTCGTGGGACCTGGTGGTCCAAGAAGTGCAAGACCTGCACTGAGCTCCGGCATGGCTTACTGGTTGACAAAGATAAATCTTGCTTAATTTCTCTGAATGCAATCAGAATTGCTTTTAAGAATTACTGTACTGAGGTCACACATAAGTCTTTGATGTGTGACGACCTAGAATTGTGGGAATACTTAACTGTCAAAGAACCCCCTGCCCCTCTCTTGCCTAAATCTCGCAGGGTTTTCACCAGTAAATCTCCCAAAGATAGTAAAACTAAACCTAAGTTTCTGTCAAAGGAACATATTAGCTCAAGTGACAGTAGTGACAGTGAAGGGAATGAACCCCCCAGCCACAGCCGCCAGCCACAGTCCAAGTCGCCGAGGACTAGCAAGACGTCCTCCCCGACTCACCGGACCAAGACATCCTCTTCTAGCCGGAAGAGAAAGGCGGAAGAGTCAACATCCTCTTCTCGGAAGTCGTCCTCCGAACGACATAGCAAGAAATCTCGTTCGGGGTCTGCTGATGTTGGTTCCCGGCGTAGAACCGAGCATAGTAAGTCCTCCTCAGCTTCCACCTCCGCTAAGCCTGACTTTCAATCCGGCAGCTCGGTGGTGGGACCGGAGGATGAGGCAGCAACTCGGGGTGATGTTTTCAATGTGCTTACTACCTCTAAGTTAAACAAGCGGGACTTTGTAATCCCACAGGTTTCTAGTCATGCCAAGGTTCACGGTTTGCCACCAAAAGTGTTAGCAGACGAGTACCAGGGTTATAGGGTGGTGGACAAGTCGGATACTAGCGTCTCTTTAAATAATAGAGGTGAACGCCTATCTAGTGGTTGTGTGGGGCACCAACGGGTATTGTCTCAGTCAGTGTTCCCCCAAGCAATTGTTCATCCTCCACCAATACCTACACATGTACCTACTCCTCAGGAAATACCGATGCTTGATCTTAATCCTCAAGATATGCTTAACCATGTCACTAATCACCCCACGATACTAGGGGCCCCATGTGATTTTTCCGCAGCTCCGGACTTGGACCTGGACGCTTTGGACTCTGTGCACCCCAGCGAGGTGGAAGCGGAAGGTGAGTCGGATGTTGCATATATTCCATCCGCACAACCTAATGAACACACTGGTAACCGACCTCAGAGTCGCCTCAATATGTCTATTACACACAGCGGGTCAGATAGGGGGTCCATATCTTCCGAGTCTCGTTTTGTTACCAAAGATTACCTAGAGCAAGCTTTTGAGGGTATGTTAGCTAGATGATGGCTCATAACGATGCTAGTAATTCTGCTCCTAGTACTTCCCATACGTCTGTCGGTTCGGGTGTGCCAGATGCTCTCCCGCCAAAGCCAGTTCGTTCTCTTGAGCCAGCCCCTGTGCCGGCGAAACAGGAAGTTAACGTAACGCTACCTCATAGTCTGTCAACAGCTAGTACCTTTGTTACGCAGTCATCACCTATCACCACAACTAATGTACAACTGATATCTGATGTCATTCCTTCCACTTTAGACAAAATCCCTACCCATCCGGGACCTATGCCCCTTTTGTATGGTCAGGATGTCTCATGGTCCAAATTTTGTGCTCTCAATCCGGCGCTGGCAGTAACTACTTGTCGAGAGAGCAACCGGTCCCTGCTGAG
This sequence comes from Paralithodes platypus, assembly GCA_032716605.1. Classification (NCBI taxonomy): domain Eukaryota; kingdom Metazoa; phylum Arthropoda; class Malacostraca; order Decapoda; family Lithodidae; genus Paralithodes; species Paralithodes platypus. The sequence goes on from CM064487.1 coordinate 84,214,171, forward strand.
TGGGAAATACAAATTAATAAGCATAAGAAATTACGAGCTCTGGACTCGTCTGGTAGGACCTTAGATATAACAGTTAAGGCAGTACCCAATCTCTTTAACCCTGATTACTTCATTTATTCCTCGGCCCCGGCCCTTCCACCTGCCTCGTCAGCTAAACTCTATGCTGATTTGTCACGCACTGATGGCATGAATGACGTCAAAGCGCTGTCCTCATTAACCCAGGAGTTGGATACAACCCAGCAGCTTGATCCTTTTGGTCACCCGGTCTTACACATAGGGCAGGCAGGGCTGGGGCCTTGGGTGGAGTGGCAGTCGGAGTTGAGACAGTATGCCTCGACAATTACTAACAAAGCCTCACATCAGATCCCCAAGGAAACTCATGCTTGGTTCTCCCTTCCGGTGGTCAAAGCCGGCGGAGTCCCAGAACCTATCCTCACTTTCATTTCTGCCCCACGTCTCCAGATTAGAGACATAGATCCCTTTTGTACTCCTCCTCAAACTCAGCTCGAAAAAGACTTTCGTTTGAGGCAGAAAGCGTTACGGCTATTGTCGCAGGCACTGTTATCTCGTCAGCTCTCCCAATCCCTGCTTAGAACCATTGCGGCGATCCGAGACGAGAATGCGTGTAAGTCTCTGGAACTATCACGTAGAATCATGCTCCAGAATGCAGTTCAATCTTTGGGAGACATCAGAGTCGCCTTGTTTGAGGCGGTTCGGGCTAGACAGGACCTAAGAGTCCATTTTGTTAAGAAATTACCGGAAGCTATTGCCCACCGAGTTCTTATGTCTGAGGATTTGACACCCTTATTGCTTTGCCCTGATGTCTGGAGTACGGTTTACAACCTAGCCACGTCTCGGACCGCCGCAAGTTCGGCACCTAAAGAGTTCAAGTTTCCAAAACTTTTCTCCGAACCAAAGCAGCAATTTAAAACTCCCCATCAAGGTAATAAGTTTTTTCCCCCTAAGCCACAGCACTCCTAAGGCACTGAATCCTCTAAGAGTAAAGGTGGTACCAAACCTGGTAAGTGGACCAAGCCATACCATAAATATAAATCAGGTCAGGGTTCTACCTCTAAATCACAAGGTTCAGCCTCCGCTAGCCAGGTGTCCAACCCCACACCTACCCAGTCAAAAAACTAAATCTTTTGCCAGTCTCCAATTAGACTTATGTCTTTCAAAGAATGCCATTCAGGCTCAACTTAGCACCACAAGTATTTACAAAACTTGTTCGGCAGGCTTTAGTTCCACTATTAAATCAGGGAATAAAGGTGTTGTGGTATCTGGACGACTGGTTAGTGGTAGCGGATTCGGAGGAGCTATGTCTTTCTCATGTCCACAAAGTTATGACTCATGTAGTATCCCTCGGCTTCAAGATCAACCTGGCAAAGTCCAATCTTGTGCCGACGAGGGTGATTCAGTGGATAGGGCTGGTCTGGGACACAGCACATCTCACTCTCAGTCAAAGTGTGGACAACAGAAACAGATTTCGAAAGAAACTGTTCTGTTTCCTCCACAGCTCGACTACGACGAGACGGATGTGCGAGTCCCTGGTTGGCTCTCTCAACTGGATCCAACTAACTGTAAAGTTGGGCCGGTTGAAAGTAAAGAGATTAATACTGGAAGGCAACAAACATTTCCCGCTCTTGCCGGCGGGGGAGTTATGGCCTATTCCAGGGTTTATCCTCAACTTACTAGCGGTCTGGGCGAAGCACGAGACACTCTATTCAGTAACAACATGGACCTCTCCTCCACCGACGGTGTGGGTAGATACCGATGCATCAGGGATGATTGGCTGGGGTTATCAGTCAAGCCTAGACCATCAGGGTCAAGGTCTTTGGTCCAAATCCCTAGACTGTCACATCAATGTCCAAGGATTACTAGTCCCATTGTTTTTCCTCCAGGCACACGGCCCGGCGTTGTGGGGCAAGTCCATCGCTTTCCGAATGGACAATCTGAAGGCAGTATCGTGCATTCAGAAGCAAGGGTCAACAAGGTCTCGGGCATTACTCACGCTATCAGAGGAGATTTTCACACTGGCAGACAGTTTAGAAATTCATTTACACGCCTCGTACCTCCCGGGCATAGCCAATGTCTGGGCAGAAGCGCTATCCCGGCGAATGAGTACGAAGGTCGAATGGTCAATAAAGCAAACCATCTTCAATCAGGTGATTGCTCCAATGTGCCATCCACAAGTGGATTTGTTTGCATCCAGGGAGACTCACAAGCTCCCTCTTTACCTGACCCGCCAGGAACCAACCCTGGCGGGGGGACCAGACGCATTGATGGTGGACTGGAACAAGTGGAGTTCCATATATTTGTTTCCACCTCCAGACGCATCACTCTTGTGTCAGGTAATTCACAAGCTACGGAGCTATCGGGGCGCAGTCTCGATGATTGCGCCTCTATGGCCGGCTCAGGTGTGGTACCACCAGTTAAAGAAGTGGTGCGGGACCCCGACATCACTCCCGATATCGTATTTCCACTTGGACACAATTGGAAACCTAGAGACCTCGCTGACTTTTGCTTTTTGGACATTCAGAGAGCCAAGTGGCTGCCCCAATATGGCCAGAGTGTAACTGCTAAATTGATAGGTCAATATACAGAGTCTACCCAGCGACAATACTCTTCTCATTGGCGTGCTTTCACTACTTGGGTTGTAGAAACCTCTCAGACAGACACTTCGGTTGCATTAGTTTTCAAATACCTGGATTATTTGTTTGAACATAAGCGTCTAGCAGTTAACACTTTAAAAATCCACTTGTCAGCTATAAAGATCCCCCTTTTTGATCTAACAGGTTTATCTATACCGCCGGCGGAGGAAAAGGGTTTCATGAGAGCATATTTCAGGCTTCGTCCACCACCCCACCAGCTCACACCTACCTGGTCACTCGAGAAGACTTTAGCATTGCTTTATTCCCCCAAATACACCAAGAACCCACCTTTTGAATTAATTCTTAAGAAAGCCGTGCTTTTTATGGCTCTTGCCTCAGGTAATCGGGTATCTGAGTGGGCGGCGATGTGTAACACACCTAATTGCCTTAGATTTGGGTGGCGCAATGCTGATGTACAGATTGCTCCGTCTCCTTCTTTTGTTGCCAAAAATGAACATCAGGATCATGTTTTTACTTCCTTTACTGTACCTGCCCTTAAACGCGGCGATACTCACCACATTCTATGTCCAGTACAAGCCTTGATTAAGTTAATCAGAGCATCCCAGCCTAAGCAACCGGGAGCTCTATGGGTATCTGAGAAAGGTACATGGGTTACAAAGCGAAGGTTGGCGGCCCTCCTCGTAGAAGTTATCAGGGAAAGCAATCCCGGCTTAGTGGTAAGAGCCCATGACATTCGTAAATGGGCGGTGTCCCTACGCTTTTTACACAATTATTCGGTAGATGATATTGCCGAAACTAATTTATGGGCCTCCAATCATACCTTTCTATCTCGCTATCTGTCAGTACACCTGGAAAGACCAAAGCACACCTGTGTAGCCCTCCGGCAACGGGTGTAAGATCTTTGTGCTAGTAGATTTAAGCTGTTGTTTTCAAAACAGGGGGGGGGGGGGGATGTGTAACTACAAAGACACTAACACCCCTTCGCCGAAAACTTGTGATATATATGCAAATATGTAAGACCAAAGGTTGTGATCTCTATTTACATTGTAAATCTTCTTTTTCTCTAGTAATTAAGAAAGATATATTTTTCTAGTCAAGAAAGATGGGATAACATAGGCTAATGTTTTGATATTATTTAAGAGTAATATGAGTGATATATTATACTAAAATACTATTACCTATGCAATTTTCACAGCATACCTAAGTTATGGTTGCAATATTAAGAACAAGTGTCAAATGTCACATACTTTATTTTGTACATAGTCGGAGTCACAAGCCTAGTGACATACATTATATGTTCAGTAACTCACGCTAGTCGTGATTTTGTGTACTCGGTTAAGCAGTTACCCTGTGCGGGCCTTATGAATTTACACTTTCTCCTCCACAATGCAGAACTTCTGCTTATCAGAATTCATTTATCCCCAGAGCTACTACTCTTTGGAATTCACTTCCCTCGAATTGCTTTCCACAAACTTACAATCTACAAATGTTTAAATCCAGTTGTTACAAAAATTTTATGAATGGAGGATGCCTTTAGGCACATGGACCTTTTTGTTTTATCTGTGTTTTTCCTTCCTCCGTTCATTGTCTCTTTAAAAAAAAAAAAAAAAAAAAAAAATCTAAGTCAATAACGTCACATTCTTAGTGATATTATAATCTAAGTCATGTTGAGAATCAGGTATTCGCCAACAAGGTGGGTTATACATAAGCAGTATCTTTAAGCACACATCTGCTTACTCTTTCATATTTTTATATCTGTAAAAGCATTTACATATTGAAGAATACACGTTATTGTAAGTATACAATAAATATTTGAGTTGTCTTGGTGTTTCTGTGAAACCTTTGGATTTTGAGTTGGGAATACTTTCGGAGAGCGGGTTTTTAAGGGTCATCAGTACGAATGTCCCCCTCCAGTCTTAGAATTCTGGCAGTTCGTCAATGACGATTAAATTAAAAACCTATTAAATTATAAGTTTGATCCCCAAGGGGAAGAGAGAAAACCTAATATTTATGAGTGGCCCCGGAGTCATTGACGAGTTCGGCCCTCCCACCATCCCCTTCCCATTCGTTGATATTTTGAGAAGTCTTGATATATCGTATTGAAGGACGAAATGACGCGCGGGTCCCGACATCAGGCTGCGCACACCAAGAATATCCACGATTGTTGGAAGCTGTTTTTGACAACTTTAGTGTATTATTATTAGTTTTTATTTTTTCTAAAAGTTTTTTCTTTTAGTGGTACCCGATCATTATGGCGATTCCATAAGAGATTAAGCATAGGTCACTTATGATGCGGGCCCCATCAAGCTACCTGCGCGGGCATTTCAAATGTGAGAAACGCATGGAGTTTGAAAGGGTGCCTTCCTTTAAGGCAGTTCGTCAATGACTCCGGGGCCACTCATAAATATTAGGTTTTCTCACTTCCCCTTGGGGATCAAACCTATATTTTGTGCAAATAAACAGAATATGAATGCACGTCTTGTGATAATTGAAATGCTGGGTGTGAAGGGAATTCATGGTCTCCTGAAAACTCCCCAGGCCCACTTCCTTGGTGCCTGGCGCGGGGCTTCGAACCTCTGAAGGGAGTTTAACCCTCCTAAAAACCCACAGGTTTTGAGATGCCTTGGGTGGTGTTCGAACCCTGGTTAGTAACCATATCCTCCATAGGTCAACCAGGCCCGCGCGCTAACCCACTGTACTACCACGGACGTACAAAAATATAGTAACCTTAGTCCTATTTGTATTTTTTCTAAAAGTTTTTTCTTTTAGTGGTACCCGATCATTATGGCGATTCCATAAGAGATTAAGCATAGGTCACTTATGATGCGGGCCCCATCAAGCTACCTGCGCGGGCATTTCAAATGTGAGAAACGCATGGAGTTTGAAAGGGTGCCTTCCTTTAAGGCAGTTCGTCAATGACTCCGGGGCCACTCATAAATATTAGGTTTTCTCTCTTCCCCTTGGGGATCAAACCTATATTTTGTGCAAATAAACGGAATATGAATGCACGTCTTGTGATAATTGAAATGCTGGGTGTGAAGGGAATTCATGGTCTCCTGAAAACTCCCCAGGCCCACTTCCTTGGTGCCTGGCGCGGGGCTTCGAACCTATGAAGGGAGTTTAACCCTCCTAAAAACCCACAGGTTTTGAGATGCCTTGGGTGGGGTTCGAACCCTGGTTAGTAACCATATCCTCCATAGGTCAACCAGGCCCGCGCGCTAACCCACTGTACTACCACGGACGTACAAAAATATAGTAACCTTAGTCCTATTTGTAGGAACCAGGTGATAGTCTCGTGGTGATTCACGTGATGAGTTTATTGGACTTCCCATCAACGACTATTTTACACTATACCAGACGTCAACTCGGGTAGTACATTATTGGGGTTGCGGGATATTTTCGAGGGCATTACATTACATCCTTATTTAACTAGGCTAGTCCCTAGCCTCTTTAAGGTCGTAAGGTATCGTAGCTGTATCACCTCAGCAATCTCAATATTGTTAGGGTCCGCGTGATGGGTGCTATATGTAGCTACCAGATCATGTTCCGTGACTGCCACCAATGAAATGCTGGGTGTCAAGGGAATTCATGGTCTCCTGAAAACTCCCCAGGCCCACTTCCTTGGTGCCTGGTGCGGGGCTCGAACCTCTGAAGGGAGTTTAACCATCCTAAAAACCCACAGGTTTTGAGATGCCTTGGGTGGGGTTCGAACCCTGGTTAGTAACCAAATCCTCCATAGGTCAACCAGGCCCGCGCGCTAACCCACTGTACTACCACGGATGTACAAAAGTATAGTAACCTTAGACCTATTTGTAGGAACCAGGTGATAGTCTCGTGGTGATTCACGTGATGAGTTTATTGGACTTCCCATCAACGACTATTTTACACTATACCAGACGTCAATTTGGGTAGTACATTATTGGGGTTGCGGGATATTTTCGAGGGCATTACAATAATTATATCCTCTATTGTTTTTCTGTGTCTGTGGTAAAACAATAAAACTTCTCCAGTTAGGAAGAACCGTGCACTTAATAAAAAACAATTAAACCCCAGTAAAAACCTGGCATAACACATTCCGTCGTCGTTGTGGCGACTCGGGCGTCCTTGGCGTCGCTACCGTGTTGGCTGTGAGGCTATGGTTTAGTTATCCTCTTCTTGACGTTTTTTCCCTTTGTGTTCTCTTCCCGTTTTTCTTTTTATGGGCAAAGGGCATCCCTGACTTATTCCTTTTTCTTTCATTAACATCTGGGGAGCTGGGGACAGCGGACTTAAAGGTGAACTACAGGGATGAACGAAAAAACGAAGATTAATGCAGGGTCATAACTTGGCATGAATATACTGTAATATGTATATTGGCAATATCGATATAATTCCATTAAACTCCAGAACAAAATACTAATATATATAGTCGTTGGTGACGAATTGGCATTTTCAGCCAGCTGGAGTGACTCCATTGTGTAGAGACGCCGTTTGTAAACAAGATATGCGGTCCTGAACAGTGAGGTCTGTTTTTCGTAATTAATACCTTTCAATTCAATACTCAAGCTCTGCAAAAGATCGACCAACGTCCTGATGATGTGGTGCACATCAAAAAATAATCCCAGCTCGCCAGCAATTAACATAATGCATGCAGTGTTTAAGCATGTTTAGCCTGGTCCAGAGTTGAGGGAACTCGGTTCTAAGGCCTATTTCGTAATGATAATATCGTTTTCTGTTCAATTTATATATCGCGCGCCCTTGACCAGACAGTGGTGAAGCCAATGTTGAGCTGTAAACATGCATACAAATTATAAGAGTTTCTCAAATAAAAAAAAACACAGATTCACCCATTTCCCATGTCGAGAGCTCCCGCCATTGGCTACAGTTACGTCATGGTAAACACGCCAGTTCGCGCCACATAAAATAACTTAGATAAGCTATATTTCTATATTGTTAAAACAAATTGATGAAAGTTCTTCTGTATCATGTACCTAAAACCAAGCAGATCCCAATGGACATTGTAGTTTGAATAGGTTTCATCCCTGGAATTCACCTTTAATAGCATTGATTATAAACAATCGATTGCTTACTATATCTTGTCCGAAGATTAATTATATTTGTATAATTCATTATGAGTTAGCTTAGAAAGGCCTAGAAAGGTTTAACATTTGTATGGAAATGGATAACATTTGGCGGCGCGCAACTTAATTATGTCGTGTGAAATAAATATGGACTAAGTGGCGGTTCACAACTTATGTCGTGTGCCATTTTCACCACGTAATGTTGCTGAGAGAGAGAGATGAGTGGTGGGAGGAGCGTAGCAAGCGTATGACTGCTCCAGACCACCGCGGCGGACCTACTGACATGAATCCCACCCTTCCCTCCTCTCTCACACTCACTACACAGGGAATTATGTAGGGAAATTACCTAATTACAGGGTTTTTGCACTCGTGTTGCACGATCGTTGCAAGAGAACCAGCGGTCGTACAAGGATGGTTCGGGTGTCATTGGAAAGCTCTGTTTACGCCCTTTCAGGGATAGATACTTGTTTTACGCTCTGGGTCTTATTTAGGCATGAAAATGATCACGTAAACAACCCTATTTAGGGTAAAAAAAAAACGATGGGTGCTACGGTCCCCTAGACCGCCTAGCCCGCCAATAAGGTGTTTTTGAGTACGATCTGTCTTTGGTACGAGTTGTCTAAAACGTGAGTACGAGTTGTCCTTTGAAGGTACGAGATGTTTCGAGTAGTGAGTACGAGTTGTCTTGGGTACGAGTTAATAATAATAATAATAATACTTTATTTCAGACTCACACAGTACAGAGGGGACCATACTGGGGTCCATATATACCTTACAGTAACATAAATATATATATAAGCTACTGTAGGCTACATAGGCTACATAAAATAAAAAGAAATTAAATAATACCCAGCTTGCTATCATGTAGTTCACAGCACTGCCTCAACCAAAAACAGTGGTCATCAAACTACTGTTACCAAAACCACTGTCCTAATTGTGTACAGTACCATGCCTCACATCATTTAGCTTCCGGTACAGTATGTTGCTACAGTACAGTACAGGAATATCGGTACTGTACTGCACTATGAGGTTCAGTACCGGTATGCTAATTCTGTAGAGTAGCAGACCTGAAATCATTACTTAAGGTTAAATATAGAGCAACTTCCTCCAGTGTGCCTGGATCCTAGAGGTGTACACTATGCTTGGAGTTTGTAGCATTTTAATGATACTGTTCTCAGAAGTGTTAAGGCGCTGGATGAATTTATATGTTAGCTTTCTAGTGAGTGATTGGTAACAGTGTAAGTTCATATAGGCACATAGCGTACTGTCTTGTACTCTCATATTTTGAGAGCCCCAGAAACATTTTCATGATATTATGACATGAGATACTTAGTCTATTCACTGTCATTTTCTTATAGTTCCACCATAGTTGTGCTGTATACATTGGTGAGCAGTAGGAGTTGAACAATGTTATTTTTGTATCCCATGTGCACATATGAAATTTTCTTAATATTGAATTTCCCTGCATGTAAAGTTGCCTTCGCTGACGACCCTGATGATCCTCATCATCTGAGCGATCACTTGAAATATAGTGTCCTAGATACTTTACTTTACTTACTTCTTCTATAATTTCTTCATACAAATGGAAGTTAGGTAGCTTTGATTTCAATAGGTTAGATTTAAATATTATGATATTGCTCTTTATAGGATTAAATTTGACTGAATGTTCGATTCCAAATTTTTCACATAGCCTACTCTTAATAATTTATCCAGTCCTGCTCCAGAGGGCGCGATTAAGGCTAGGTCATCAGCATACATGAGATGATTTACAATGGTGCTGCCAATACAGCACCCAGTGCGAGTCTTGTTCAGCTCCAGACTAAGATCATCCATGTAGACGTTGAAAAGATACGGAGACAATATCCCCCCCTGCCTAACACCATTGGTTATGGCGAAAGAGCCTGACAGGAGGTTGCCCCATCTTACACACATTTTTTGATTAGCATACCAGAAAGTAAGTATCCTAACAATATAGCTAGGCACTCCAGCGAGCAAAGTAAATGGAACAGAGAGTGCAAGAAAAGATTGGGGAGGATAAATATAAAACAGGACCAGGTGGGAGGGGAATTTAGAAAAAGAAATGAGAGAGAGGAGTGGGTCATACTAGAGAATGAGAGGGGATGTGTCAGAGAGATAGAGAAAGGGATAAAGGAGGAGGGGAGAAGAAGATGGAGGGAGGGGGTAGAAAATAAAGCCACGCTGGCATATTATAGAGAGAAGGAAAAACCAGCTAGAGAACTGTACTATGATGGGGGATGGGGATCGAAACTCCTATTTAAAGCAAGAACAGGATCGCTAGAAACGAATGAGAGAACAAGATGGAATGGAGTGGGACCGCACTGCAGTCAATGTGAAATGGGAGGAGACCCAATAGTGGAGGATGTAGAACACATAGTAACCGAATGTACAAGATATAATGAGGAGAGAGAGGAGTTAGAGAGGTACATGAGGAATAGAGTTGGGGAGAGGGGGTGGGAGGAGATTAAGCAGAGGGAAGATAGAGGGGTAGGGGCGCTATTGGGGTTAACACAGGAGATGGAAACAAGACATGGAGATGATGAAGAGGATGTTGGAGAAAATGTGGAGGAAGAGAAATGGGTGAGGGAGGGGGGGGGGGGAGCGGAGGTGAGGGGGAGGGAGGAGGAAGTGAGGGGGGGGGGGGTTTATACAAAAAAAAAAAAAAAAAAAATGTCTCTTAAACTATCCTTTTACTCTAAACTTTCCCTCCTACTAACGTTTCTGAGCCAGTACCGATACAAAGGTCAGCCCTGTGGATCTGCACGGTCTGCGGGCGGGTTCTAAAGAAGAAGAAGAAGAAGAAAAAGTTAACTAATTTTTCAAATAAGGTTTTGTGACACACCCTATCAAAAGCCTTACTTGCATCAAGAAAACAAGAGAAAATTGAGCTATTTAGTTTGTTGTATGTATCAATCACTTCTTTCAGCACATATATGCATTGGTCTGTGCCGTGATTTTTCTTAAAGCCAAACTGATTGCTGCTGGTGACAATATATGCAGACATTCTTTCTAGCATTATCATTTCAACTACCTTACTCACCACACTAGCAAGTGCTACTGGGCGGTAGTTGTCTTTAGCTGTAATTTTACCTGATTTATCTTTAATGACAGGAACAAGTATTACGGATATCATAGACTCCGGCAGGACACCATGCGTAAATAGACTGGTGATGCAAGAACTAAGTTTATATATTAACAACTTATCTGCATATTTAACATGTTCTGCATATGTTTTTTTGTTAGTGGTTTTAAGGGATGAGGTCACGAGGAACCTATTTACCCTGGCATAGACCTATTTTACTGTTAGGCGATCAGAACAGAGGCAAGGGGTGTGAGGAGATTGCCCAACTATCTCCACCAGCCGAGAATCGAACTCGGTCCTCCCGGTTAGAAACCGAGCGCTCTACCAATGTCGCTACTGGTCACCCCCATTCTGCATATGTATACCATCCAGCCCACAAGCTTTGTTTAGGTTAAGTTTTCTTATGGCATTCTCAAGATCACTTTCAGTCACTTTAATGTCTTCATAATTAGGCTACTATCTTTCACATATTGAATTGCACCATTAGTAGACCTGTGGTTTACACTGTTAAGTAGTTCCTTAAAATGAGTTTTCCATAAGTCAGCAATGTTCTCTTCACCCGTAACCCCCTCAACACTGACAGGTAATGGTGTGTTACAATTTTGCATGGATCTGGTGTCCTTCCAAAAACAGTTAGTATCCTTTTCTGCCAGACTCTTTGCAAGGGCTTCCTTCCTTAATTGGTTTTCATTTTGCTAAATAAATCTAATGGCATATTTGGTCCTAGCCTTTGCTCTTTTGTGAAGTTCAAATATAGGCCCCTGTCTGGGCTGACCTACTTCAAGCCAATGAGACCTAGCATCTCTGGAGGCCTGATACAGGTCAGCCACATAGTCTTGCCAACCTGGCTTATTGAATGAGGACTTATATTTATGCCTATTAAAAATACTTTCCCCCGCTTTTGATAAAGAATCTATTATACTATTGTAAAATTTAATAATGTCCGTTCTGTGTTGTGCATCACTACATTTTGGATCCCTGCATTGTGCTACACCATTACCATCATATGCACCCTATAAGTCTTTGGTTTTATCACAGTACATGTATCCGGTTAAATGCATTTTCACTCACATTTGCGAAGGTTATTCAAGACTGGAATCTTGCTCAAATGTTAACTCATTAAATGCTGTACGATGGTGGCATCATAACATCAAATAACACATAACATTAAAAAGCATAAACATTAAAACATAACATTACAAACTTGCCTCAGATTAATACAGGAAAGCCGATGACAAGCGTGGTGAGAAGGTACCTAGCTTAACATCTTAATTTTGGGACTTCGGCTATTCGAGAACAACAAAAATGCTAAGAAAAGCCTTCGTGTATATTACTTGTATAAAATACTCTAAAACAAGTTTAAATTGCACATGCTAACATTCTATATACAATAATATCCCCCATCTTTCCTTTTTTAAATGTCCTTATGTTACGATTGTTTCTTCATGGTGTTTACTTTCCGCTTGGAAGAAAGTTGGCGTGCAATTTTGATTTTCTTCCACCAAGAACAGGCGTGATATTCATCTGAGGTGGCCTACAGGCTACAGCTCCACCAGGAACAGGGACAATAATTATAAGAACATTCTTATAATCAGCCAATATATACAATGCCTACGTGGAACCAAATTCAGCAACAACTTAGGAATCCCAACAACCCTGTTGTATTTTTTGATATAACAGTGGGACAAACGGTTAGTCAGATAATGAGATAGCCTAGGCCTAGACTAGCAATATATGTAGTAATAATAATAACCACAAGCTTCGATAATTATTCAGAAAAGGCTCGCCACCTTATTAGGCCTATATATAATAGCCTAGGCTAAATAATTTATTAGCCTAGCCGGTAAGATTTTACGGTTTGACAGTTACAAGCCCCATCGATGTTTGTGTAGCCTATAGGTATGTTATATAATAGTCTTCAGTCCTATATATGTCCTTCCCGTCGCAAATGTATTATAAGGGAGATATAGGCTAGGGTAAAACACAGAGTCTTGTCTGCATAATGACAAGTCCTGTTTTACGGGATTTCTGCTTTATAGAATTTTGTTTTCCCTCCTACCTTACTCGGGGGACCTTACAGTTGCGCGATCCAGTGCTGCTTTGGTAATTGCGTACATTTTAGGTTAGTTTCTATCCACGTATTACTTTAAGGTTAGGTTAGGTTTCTTAGTTAGGTAAAACAACACTATAGGCCTATCAAAGAAAAAATGCAAAAAAAACAAAACACACAATGCTAAAACTCGTGACTGTTACACCGTATCAATTTACCGCCTAGCCTGCCGCAGCCTAGGGACAGTGCTGTTCTATGGAATCCGGACAATATAAAGATCTTGTAATTAAATTTATACATCAATTTTATTGTGGCCTATAGGTTTCGGAAAATATTTATTTTAATAGGCCTACCACAAATTTTCCGAGTGTTTTTTATAATTTTGTTTGTTCATTTGCATCATTAGCCTAGGCTATATATTGTTTGTAATTAGCCTAGGCTAATTAGAAATCTCGGGAAAACCTATATTCCCCAAGAATCCCCATTTAGGCTAACCCATTGTCAATCGATGTTGAGACAGTGACAGAGACACGCCCCCCGAATCCCCGATAGTGATTTGAAAAGACTAGCCTAACCTATCCTAGTATTATTGGTGGGGGCTGCGGTAATTCTGCATAACTACAACTCCTGTTATTTTAGGTTTTATTTCTTTTCTTTTTGTATATTAATGCTTTGTAAGTGTATATTTTATTGTTAGAAGGTGCGGAAAGCACTTTTCATTAGCATTTGCATTGTTAATTGTAATTCAGATACCCCAACAATCTAGGAGTTTACTTGATTTAGTCAACTTTGAAAAGACATTAGCCTAACCTAACAACCTTGAACCTTACCTAACCTATCCTAGTATTATGGGTGGGGGCTTCCGCCGCCACACCCCCGCTGATTGGGTATTAAAACTATAAACAAATTTATGGGATAAAGTCTATGGTGTTTACTCTGCAATCTTCAGCTTTGGCTGTCGATAACTGGAAAGTACCAATAAAAATGTACTGGCTTCTTGTAGGTGAAGCTCCACTCTGATTGGCTACTAAACATCGGGGAGGAGCCTCCAAGGAGGCTAGAATGTAAACAAAGTGTCCTTGACTGGCTGTACAAAAATAACTAATAATGTTATAGGGGAGTGAAAATAAAATTGACAAAATAAGAAAAGTAGCACTTATCCGCACATCAGTAAGGTCCCCTGAGTAAGGTAAGAGCAAAAAAAAAAAAAAATCCATGAGACAGGAATCCCGTAATTGAGGAGTTGTTGTTCTGCAGAATAGCCGGGGCTGCCGCCCCCACACCCCCGCTGGTTGGGTACTAGGCCTAATCCCTTAGTAAAAAAAAAAAAAAAAAAAAAAATTGGCTGTCGATGATAGCCTAGGCCTACAGTACTAAAGCGAAAGAAAAGTCGATGAAGTCTATGGTGTTTACTCTGCAATCTTCAGCTTTGATTGTACAGTACATTGATAACGGGAAAGTACAGTATTGACAACCTTATTACAAATATATAGCCTACATTTTATTATAATAATATTAGGCCTAGGCCTATTACATTTTAGTAGCATACTTTTACATTAGGTTTTTCCGAGGGTTTAACACATTTTCATGTGATCTTTAGAGCTATCGATAACTGGGAGTACTGTATTGACAACCTTATTACGAAAAAGACATTTTAGTAGGGTAGGCCTACTAGGCCTATACTTTTTGATTAGGTTTTGCCGAGAGTTAAAACAAAATTTCATATGATCTTTAGAGCATAATTATAGATTCCATATTTATCTTCAAATATATCACACAAATTTTTGGTAGGCCTAGGCTATTAAAATAAAGTTATACTTAGGTTTCTTATACCATGTACGGTATTTTATTACTATATGTGTCTAAATGCCCGTAAAAATTTATTACTGATCCTGAAAAAAACAAAATAGCCTCTAGGCCTATCGCCTACCTCGCAAGAGGCGGGTGGCTTTGTTTACATCTGCCGCGAGTGTAGCCTCGGCGTCTCGCGTTGGGGAAAATTATTTTTTTTGCCCCCTACTGTTTAAATATATGAGGATTTTAATCAATCCTGGGGGGGGGGGGGTTTCCCCCCCCCCCCCACATATTTTGCATCCCACGGCAAAAAGTTATTTTTCGCGAGTGGAGGGGCGTGTTTTTAGATTGTTGTTTAATGGGTAAATATGCATTTCCTAGTACAGTATTATCACACATCAAAACACCCTTACACAACTCTAAACTAGATCAAAACAATCAAATTTTTGTTTTAGCAATTTAATTACAAGATGGTTTTATATTGACCTGGAATCCTTATAATGTAGGCTACTCATGAATAGGCTAGGCTATTCCACTGGGAGAATAATTTTGATCACATTTTAACCTAACAAGTGCGCATGGGGGTAATTGGAAACGTCCCCCTGTGCTGACGTATTTGAGGTGTTTCCGTCACTAAAATATTCATTGTGCCATTAATAGCATTAATACTTATCCATATGCGCCTATTATGGGTTGATTATAAAGGTATTAACCTGAAACAACAATAAAACGAGTGAAGACAGCGTTTGGATGGTCAAAATCGGAGATATATCCCGCGAGTTGTATAATGTATGGGTGAGGCAAGCTGGTGCACTACATGGCTGGTGCACTACAAACAGACTTAATCTAGCCCCAGCCAAATCCACCGCAACCCTGCTCACAAGTTGGACAGGAGAACACGAATACATCCCTCAACTCACCATAAACAACACACCCCTAACACATACACACACACCCAAAATCCTAGGAGTAACATATGATACTCATATGACATTCAAACAGCACACCACAAACATTAAAAAGAAACTGACACCCAGACTTAACGCCCTCAGGTCACTTGCTCACACAAAATTTGGACACAACAAAGAAACTACCACCACAGTATATAAACAATACATAAAATCAGTGATGGAATACGCAAGCCCAGCCTGGGCTTCTAACCTAGCAAAAACAAAGCCCTGAATTCATCATTACATCAGACCACAGCTACTGCACCCAATTCTGATCCCCACAACCAAGACCATCTGGACATGAACTCAATTCCTGGCAGCAGCCTCCACGAACCAAGACCACCCACCCATAGACACCAAGAAATATCAAAACAACACCCAGCACACGGTATCACACACAATTATTGTCCTCTCTCCCTCCCTGCCCACCCCGAACCAACTTCCAGAAGCACATCCATACTCATATCTCTCACCGATTCATCCACTCACTCACAGACAACACGCAGCTGCATGCACGACCTCCCGAAATCCATCCTTCCGAATCCTCCCTTCCTCGCGAGGACAGAGTCCACCTGGCCAGGCTGAGATGCGGACACCATCCAGCTCTCCTGAGCTATCAGAAGAGACTGGATGACTCCGTTGTCGACTCCTGCCCGGGATGTAACACAGCACCCCATACCATTAAACACATCATAGAAGACTGCATTTCACACAACCACTTACGCCAACAACACAATCTACACTCAATGAGAGCTCTGTGGGAAAGACCGATCGTGGCCATGGCCTTCCTCAGGGACTCGGGGCTGTTCGGCCAGGCAGCTTAGGGAACAACAACAACAACAACAATAAGGAAACATCCCAAAGCAATTTTTATGTTCCAGGAAATTGGCCGAATGATCATGGAGCTGTATGCCGATGTTTGTCCCAAAACCAGCGAGAACTTCCGTCAGTTCTGCACGGGCGAGCACCGCAAGGATGGGGTGCCAATTGGCTACAAGGGCGCCTGCTTCCACCGTGTCATCAAGGACTTCATGATTCAAGGAGGAGATTTTGTCAGGGTAAAGAGATTAGTGCTCATGTACCAGGTAGCTCTATATTTCCTGATGCCAATGTTATCATTTGAAGGATAGCTGCCAAAAGAACTCTAATCCCATATTACACCACTTTTTAAGGGTCAAGGTGAAGGTATTGAGGGATAAGCCTTTACAAGGTCAATTCTTCAGGCTATTATTTTGTTCAATCCTAGTCAGGTGGCTTCTGAATTAAAGTTCTGTGAGAATTCACTGACACCTAAAATAATGGACTTAGTTTTGTTGCTGATACTAATGAAAAACAGCCAGAATATTTTTACCGAGCTAAAACCTGCTAAAACCTGCTAAAAACTTGACCTAGCGATTCGTGACAACGCCTAATGTTCATGGCCTACCGCCTACGTCGTCTGGCAAAAAAAAAAAAAAAATGCTGGGAAGTCCCCAGTGAGTCTCTGCCTATATTTCTACACTTCCCTGGCAAGGCTAGCATTACCTTAACATCTCACTCTTGGTTTACCGGTACCGGTACATCATATCCTTCCTGTCACATACCCATACCATGTTTTTTAAAGTATCAATCTCCTTGTACCTCTATAACCTCAAAGGAGCTATACGGGTGGTACAGAGGCTAGCTATCTATCAAGAATCAGAAGTGTGAAAGAAGTTCAACAAGGGATTTATTTCTTTATTAAAAACTATCTGTCAGCAGCCTACTGAACGAGGTATCTAAGATGTGGGCAGTCATTGAAGATGATACCCAATGACGTAAGTGTACAGTACTGTACTGTACTAAAATAAGCAATCGATGAGAAACAGTTAAGTGATCTCTTAATTTCCGTTTGTTTGGGTCGTTTACAGTCCATTCAAGTACAGCATTATATGCCATTGTGAGGATGTGAGCAAATTTGTTAGTATACAATAATGTAAAACTTGCAAAATAAAACAAACTAAAACTGGGACGACGCATTATAAAAGCTAAATAGCTTACCGGTACCTTCCCTTCTCTTGTAGCTAATCTTTAGTACCCGGTACCTCCTATCAAGAATTATTTGTCACGTGTTACCTGATTTAATAGTTAGTTCAGAATGTTTTCCACCATATCCCCTGTTGATCCAACAGATGCATGGGAACCTAGTGTAATTTGGCTGTTGTGAAGTTACAGTGCTTTAATGTGAATTGGCCATTTTAACTCTTTTTAAGATTAGGGTACATTGTATAGTGTTGATAAGTACCGGTATATTATTTTGCAGGGAGATGGTACTGGCACACAGAGCATATATGGACCAAGCTTTCCTGATGAGAACTTCCTGTTAAAGCATGATGGTCCAGGGTTATTATCATTGGTAAGAATGCAGTTACCTATAGTAATTAATATATATCTTGAAGAAAGATTTATGCAGTTTATTTTTGGAAGTCTCAGAGATAAATTGATAAAAGCAAAGTGATTGTAGTATAGGAATCATAGATGAATGATTAATACTAGAATCAATTGTTGAATTGAAAAATCTTAGTCAAGCTTGAACAATGAGAAGTACCGTACTGTATGTTATGAGAGGTTATAACAGTGGCTCAAGGAATAATCCAATTTATTAATTTCACTCCCAACACCAAACACCTCCCAATGAAGAAAGATGTCATGACTAGTGAAATTGATCAGGAATGGAAATTTGAGCCTGGAAATAGTAAGTGATTGAATTGGAAAATATAAATGCCTAAGTCAAACTAATAGCGTGAACATTTAGTTTCACATGAATATTGAGAGGTGAAATTGAAAGCATTGGAAATGCATTATGTTTGAAGAATATACACCGTACAGTACATTTAGAAATAAGGAATGCCAATTGACCCGGCAGCTGCAGGAAGACTCAGAGGTCCTACTGGGCGGCTGCGGGAAGACTCTTAACCCTTTGGCGCACGATGACTCTATGTGCGTCATTAGGGTATTTACCCCCTAAGCGCACGATGACTCTATGTGCGTCATTAAACTTAAAAATATTCGCCAAAAATTAAGTTTTCGTCTGACGTGCGTCATATTTTGCATAGATATTAAGTATTAAGTCTAGTTCAATGGATACAATTGGCAACCTCCTCAGTTTAACGGTTTACTCACGGCTGGCTGGGAAGAGAGCAGAGTACAGCTCAGTCTGTATTTCGATACTTTCACGTTTATTCATGTATCTCAGTAACTATTTGGTTTATAGTAATTCTGAAGTTACCAGTGGAATCCTCATTAAATTTCGCTTCCATATACAGTATATATGCAAATCAAAAATGTTGTGGGCAAAATTTTGAGCTAGCGCGAGTTGGAGATAAGGTATTTCGATTTTTTTTTTACAATTCTTATTTCGGAGTGCCCCAATGTGGTTGTTTTGTATTTATTCTATGTTTTTATTTGCTTATCTTCAAGTTCAATCAATAACGAAGCCGATGGTACCTCATTTATCCAAATACAAGGATTTTTTGGTGGATAAAAACGTCACGGAATCAAATTATCGCCGGGCACAAAACTGGCTCTGAGTGAGCTGAGATGTACTTAGGGAGTGGGAAAAAACTTTGATTGGAAACTATAGGTGCGCCAAAGGGTTAAGATCCTAGGCCTAAAAAAAAACATTTAACCCCTCCAACCCGGAAGGGCTCTTGAACGCCCATAACAACCTCGGCCCGCGCAACCCGGAAGGGCTCTTGAACGCCCATTGCTTGCGTGCGTGCTTTCGAATGCCGCGCGTACATTTTCGGTATCGTGGGACGGTAGGTGGCGCCACCAGGCGTAAACTACGCCACAGCAACAGTATCTACCCCGACGCCATCATGGACAGTACGCCAAATAGTGATTCCGCTGTGTCCGATACCGTGCTTCCTACGACGCCCTTGCTAGTTCGTCGCGCCTTACCCCGACGCCATCGCCTAAATGTGTTATCTCCCGGAGGTATTGAGACGACATTGAGACTTTATGAGCGAGCTGATGCCAAGCATAATGTTGATGATGAAGTCAGTGACGACTCCAGTAATTATAAGTCGAGTGATTATGGCCATGAGAGTGACAAAGAAGAGCAATTCCTGGGATTTGCGAGAGAACATGACAGTGATGAGAGTGATGAAGGTGATGTACCAGTTGTTGAGGAAGCTGGTTTACCTAAAGACAGTGAACTTGAGAGAGTGAGTGAGTGGGAGAGTTCAAGGTCACTCACCAAATTTCGCATAAGTGACACGACGCCA
The DNA here is from genome assembly GCA_032716605.1 of Paralithodes platypus. Classification (NCBI taxonomy): domain Eukaryota; kingdom Metazoa; phylum Arthropoda; class Malacostraca; order Decapoda; family Lithodidae; genus Paralithodes; species Paralithodes platypus. Next base: position 84,233,984 of record CM064487.1, read on the forward strand.
AGCCCTTCCCCAGGTAAATCGCCTTTCAAGCTACATTTGTATAAGCAGAAAATACTTGAGAAGGCGGCCGCGGCAGCTAGGGAACAAGCAAAACTACTTGGTGAGGATGAGGCTGTGAGTGAGGGTCAGCGTGGTGACCCTTCTCGTCCGCCATTGTCTCCCTTATCTACCCACGCCACCCAAGATGACCCGGATGCCCCGCATTCTTCCCCACCACCCCCACCATTGCCAAGGGTTGAGGACCCCACACTTTCGGCCTATTTGCCTCCTAGGTCCCCCGACAGGAGACATACTGCTGCCGAAAATGGGAAAGGTAGGAAATATACCAAAAAAATTAAGAAAAGTAAGAGAGTTTTGTTCGAGGCTCCCGCGGCGTCCACCCCGGCCGGCCCCAGCCATACGTCCCCGCAACTTTCCCCACGGTCCTCCCCACCTCTCCCGCCTTCAACATGTCTTCCTGAAGAAGTCTTTGAGCTCGCATCACCAATACCTGGGCCTAGTGACAGTGAAACATTGCTTTCTGTCACTCGTCGCAGGCCAAGGAGCCCAGGACCTCGGGGGGACACAGCCTCACCTGCCACTCCTTCCCCACCTCGCCCACCCGCACGCCGCCCACGCATCACTGGTTCCCCGCCAGATTATGTGGGGGCCACTGATGATGAAGGGCACCTCTCTGAAGACTCTGGCCATGATTACATAGGTCCACCGTCAGGGCAAGATGACCACTCTGACGATGACTATATGGACATCGACGACCCTCAACCCATCCGCTTGGCCCGGCGTCGTGCTGCCCGTCGTGCTGCCCACCGCCCTGGCCGCCGCCCTCGCCGCCCTAGGGCGCGCGCCTCCCGAGTTGGCCGTGGGCGTGCTGGGCCACCAGCTGGAGCTCCTCGTCAGCGTAGACAAGACCCATTCTACGTTTTTCAGTGGCAAGACGTAGTTGATGAGGATGGATACAACCCTGATGTGCCAGCTTTTGATGAGGTACTGGAGGGTTCAGGCATTACCCCCAATTTTCCTGCAGGCCCCAATGCTCCACCACACGAACTATTTGAGGCCTTCTTTGATGAGGAGGTGGTAGGCTATGTTGTCAAAGAGACAAATAAGCAGCACCAATTCCAGGTCCACTTTTTGGGAAAGGTGACCAAGGGCCACATGAGGCAGTGGACCCCAGTGACTCATAAAGAGTTCATGGTGTTCCTGGCACTCACCATGCTAATGCCTCATGTCAAGAAGCATAGGTTGCCTGACTATTGGATCACCAATGATCTGATATCCACCCCTGCCTTCGGGAAATATATGTCTCGCGACCGGTACCTTGATATCCTCGCAGCGCTCCATCTTGTCACCAACCTTGACGTCCACCTCCCAGACAAGCTGTGGAAGATTAGGACGTTGTACGAGATGATGCGAGAACGCTTCACCTCCTACTTCAAGCCCTTCCGCAAGGTCGTCATTGACGAGTCTCTTGTGCTGTTCCGGGGAAAACTCAGCTTCCGGCAGTACATCCCCTCAAAAAGACATCGCTTTGGCATAAAATTCTTTGTGCTGTGCGACTGCCAAACTGGCTATGTCCTGGACTTCCTGGTCTACAGCGGGAAGGAAGGGGACTTGCTTGTGGACCCCCTCATTGGCTTTGGCGGAGCAGTGGTGCAAGCCATGATGGACCGCTACTTTCACAAGAATCACGTCCTCTACACGGACAATTATTACACGTCCCCCACTCTCTCACAGTACCTGCATGAGCGCAAGACGGGGACTGTAGGCACAGTACGAGGGAAAAGGAAGGGCATGCCACCTTTCCCTCCAAAGACCAAAAAAGGTGATGTGTTCAAGAAGAAGTCGGGGCCCATTCTGGCTATCCACTGGCACGACCAGCGGAAGGTCAACCTCCTGACCACCATCCACAAGGGGAAAATGGTGGAGACTGCAAGGTGGATCGCCGCACCCAGGCCAGGGTGACCAAGCCCGATGCTGTCCTGGACTACAACATCAACATGAGGCTGGTGGACAAGTCCGACATGCAGATAGGCTTCATTGACTGCCTGCGTACCTCGTGCAGATGGTACAAAAAGTTCTTTCTGCATATGGTGGACATGTCAGTTCTGAATGCCTACAACATATACAAGCTTCGGAATGTGAACACACCCATGAAGTTCAATAGCCTGTTGAGGTTCCAAAAGCAGGTGTTGACGGAGCTCCTGGAGAAGTATGCTACGCCACAGAGGGCAGTGGCACATCCTGGGCCCGCCGTTATTGACCGCTTGCAGTACCAATTTATTGTAATACAAAAGTCATGTATTATGAGAACATTGATACAAATACAATTACACCATAATAATATGTGAAAGTGACACATATGTATATACCAAGTGACATTCATATGATTAGAACCTATAGAAATATATAAATCAGTGAAAAAAGACACAATAAATTGTATATAAAACGTTTACAAATCATATAACTAAGTGAAAGTGACACAAGACCTAATATTTGATGGCCAAAGTATAATAAATACCTGTGATAACGAATAATCAGTGCCTAATACAACAATAACCTACCTCAATTACTAATAAAATGTACGGTATCGAGTGAAAATGAGCATTATCAGTGACAGTGACACTCTCTAAAGCATATTTGTCAAAGTGAAAGTGACACAAGACCTAATATTTGATGGCCAAAGTATAATAAACACCTGTGATAACGAATAATCAGTGCCTAATACAACAATAACCTACCTCAATTACTAATAAAATGTACGGTATCGAGTGAAAATGAGCATTATCAGTGACAGTGACACTCTCTAAAGCATATTTGTCAAAGTGAAAGTCACACAAGACCTAATATTTGATGGCCAAAGTATAATAAACACCTGTGATAACGAATAATCAGTGCCTAATACAACAATAACCTACCTCAATTACTAATAAAATGTACGGTATCGAGTGAAAATGAGCATTATCAGTGACAGTGACACTCTCTAAAGCATATTTGTCAAAGTGAAAGTGACACAAGACCTAATATATGATGGCCAAAGTATAATAAACACCTGTGATAACGAATAATCAGTGCCTAACACAAACAATAAGCTACCTCAATTACTAATAAAATGTACGGTATCGAGTGAAAATTAGCAATATCAGTGACAGTGATACCCTAATAAACATATTTTATATAATTGGCCTCAAAATAACTAGAAAATATCAAATAAACATCACATTCTCAATATCAAACACTAAAATCGTCTAAGGGAGATAAATACTTTGGCGCGACGAGCGGCTAGGTGCGTCGTAGCCATGGCCGGGGCGACGCGTCCGAACGCGGGAAGAATTTGCCGCCGAAAAGCACTCGTCTTCCCGCGCTCACCATTATGCAACCAGAGGGGCTAGAGACCTCTACTCAACGCCATTCGACAGAGGAAGGTTTGTGGAACATTATTCTTTTTTATTCACAACATTACATGCCATATTCATTGACTTACAGAGTAGTTAACATAGGCCAAAGATCGTCAAAACACCCGGTACCGGAGCACAGTCGCAAGCTATAGCCCCCGGGGGCTGGAGGGTTAAAGCACCCCAGTGGCACTAAAAAAAAATTAATTTGTGTTTAGGTGAGATAATTTCCCTCCATTACTTTCTACCACTCCTACACATGTGTCCCAACCCCCCCTTTCCCCCCCTGCTCAATTATCAGGTATTTTCTCTATTATTCCCGATAATTATCGAGTATTTTCGTGGGAGAGAGGGAGGAGGGTGGAGGAATGTAACTCCGACCCTCCAAGCCAGTCTGAAAGCTCCCCTGGTCTCTCAGTCCCACGCGACAGACACACGAGAGAGTGAGGGTGTAAGTCTCTCATTGCTCAAGGCCAGATTACGACCTCGGGGCTAAAATTTTCAATTTTCACCAGCCAATTGCTGTTACCAATTGTTTTATTGCTTTCCCATGTTCATATGTTCATATTAAAAGTAAAATAGGAGCATATGTATAAGTGTTAATGATATATATGGTAAATTAACTATTTTAGTGAGGAATGAATCAGAATACCTTCGCACTGCGGGCACATTTAAATACCATAGCTGCGCAGTTAACCTCTCCGCTGCGTACCCCCTATAGTATACAGCCACCCCTGTGCGGAGGTATTTAGAGTGTTTCCTTCACTCAAATCGTCATCGTACCATAAATATCATTAATACTTATCCATATGCGCCTATTTTACGTTGATTATAAAGGTATTAACCTGTTACAGCAATAAAACAAGTGGAAACAGCGTTTGGATGGTCAAAATCGGCAAATTAGATCGGGAGTTACATAACTGAAGGCTGAGGCAGCCTGCCAGCCGTCATGACGGCTGGAGCGACACTGTCGTGGAGTTCCCTCTCTTTCTCTCGCTGTGTAGCACATACAAGCACAGCTTGCTCATGAATCGCTATTGATAGCACGAAATATATCGACGAAGTAAGAGAATAGGTGATAATTGAAGGGGGGGAAGGAGGGGATGTGGAAGAGTGATATTTGGCAAGGCCAAGGGGCAATAAAAAAAAACACACCAAAAAATTGATACCGGGCTGATTTAAAAGTTTTTTTTTAAGGCCTTGGATTATATAAGGCTTCCCGCAGCGCAGCGGTAGGCCTTATATAAGTCTTGCCGCACTTGCTGGGTTAAGAGGTTAACAAGATGTGTTTTGAGTATGGATTCAGAAATCTGCCAAAAGTGTGGTGGAGTTGTCTTGCCACTGGACTGGTAATCCAATGAACCCGGGTTTGAATCCCGAATCCCGATATGTCAATGGGAAGATATTATTGGGATGGAATTTGTGCTGTACCTAGTATCAGTGCATTACCACAAAGCCCACCAAAATGCCAAATAAATACCCTCATTGTTCCCTGATTAAATAGCACTGTATGAATATTCCCATAGTCAAAATATGCTATTAATTAAAATGTAAAACTTGCAAACTAAACAAACCAAAATTGGGACAAGGACAATATAAAGTCAAATTAAATTATCAAAATAAACAAGTGGAAACAGCGTTTGGATGGTCAAAATCGGCAAATTAGATCGGGAGTTACATAACTGAAGGCTATAGGGGGGCAATGCCTAGTGAGTTCATTGCTCAATAGGTGGCATTCTAAGAGTGAGGGTCTGAGTCTAGGAGGTGAGAGGCAGCTTCAGAGATGGCGCTGCTTCGAGCTGTGAGTGAGCAACTAAGCCCCATGCATCCTGCGAAGGCAAGGTGGCAAGGGCTGGTTGCAGCAAAAAGTGCTTCACATGTCTCACCCCCTAGACTGGAACAAGAAATCACGGGCTTCACCGTTCAATGTAGAACGGTTGAATGTACAGGCTCTCATCCTATGCCCGAGAGGGAGTAGTTGGAATATAGAAGAAAACAAATTATATTGCCACACTACATGTATTAGAATTGAGGAACTGTGTGTGAGTAAATGAACCTGAAGGTAAATGTTGTAAAGAGTAAGGTTATGATCTTTGAAAGGGGTGCAATCACAGTGTGAGGTGAGGTTGAATGGTCAGGTTATAGAGAGAGTGAAGTGGAAGGACAGAGAGGGAGAGGTAAACTGAGAGCTAGGTGGAAGGATGGAGTTAAGAAGTATATGAGCGAAAGCGGTGCTGGATGGGAGTAAGGGTGTCGACTGACTGGGGACAAAGGTGCATGGGGCGATTCATTCGTGGCCAACCCATCGGGAATCACGGCATCCGGCAATAGATAGATAGTTTATAGAAGTAATGATGAAGGTTAAAGAAGACATTCAAGAATGTGCTTGCATAATATTATGTATGAGTACTGGTATGTGTCTAAGCATAGCTAGGAAAGAGATGCAAGTGAATACATATATATAAAGGATTAAGAGTTAATATAAATATAACAAAGGTTTTACACAGTAGATTAGGGCTAGGAAAGGTAGAAAAATATGGTGCATACCCATGTGCAGTATGCAGAAAATGGGGTGGGCCCATACTCAATACAGTGTAGCGTCTGCCGCTGCTGGGTACACCACTGGAAGAAGCGCTGCACTAGAATAAAGGGACCTCTACTGAGGAAGAAGTCTGAAGTTGAGACATTTGTATGCAAAGGTGAGCTTGTGATCAATGATCAGCTCGAGAGTGTTAACTTTGGCAATGAGCCACTAGAGATTGTGGACAAGTTTTGCTACTTGGGAAATACCATCTCCGCCGGTGGTGGGGCCGAGGTTGCCACTATCGTCAGAATTAGATTCAGCTGGGGAAAGTTCAGAGAACTATTACCACTACTCGCTATGAGAAGACTCTCTCTTCCCTTGAAGGGAAAGATGTACGCTTCATGTGTTAGAAGCGTAATGACATATGCTCAGAAACGTGGCCTGATATCAACAGAATGGAAAGCAACGAGATGAGAATGGTGAGATGGATGTGTGTCGCCAAACTGCAAGATAGGATATCTAGTGTAAAGTTGAGGAAAAAGAAGTAGGCCTATCAGTGATGAGATGTGTACTAGTAGGCTTGGATGGTTTGGGCATGTAGAGAGGATGGAGGAACTAAGTTGGGTGAAAAGATTCAAGTCCGTGAACATGGGGGAGCTGCACCATGTACGTGAATGACCTGCCGATAGACATAAACTCCTACATGTCAATGTTTGCAGATGACGTAAAAATTGTGAGACAAATAACAAATATAAGTAGTTGTGAGGAGCTGCAAGGGGATTTAGATAAAATATACGAATGGAGCACCAAGTGGAAAATGAAATTTAACATAAGTAAATGTCATGTGTTAAATATGGGAAGAAGTGTGAATAGACCAAATTGGGAGTACAGGATGGGAGATAATATAATTGGCAAGGCCGAAATAGAAAAGGATTTAGGGTTGATTATACAAGATAACTTTTCGCCAGAGAAACATATTAACAAGCTCTTTAGCGAAATGTATGCAATGGCCGGGAATATGAAAGTTGCGCTGAACTACTTGGATGAGAACATGTTAGCGAAGATTGTATAACAGGTTTCCGCTGTCCATGAGACAACTGAGTTCTGTTGAATGCTTCAAGAGACAACTTAAGACTTTTCTCTTTGAGAGAAGCTATGATCTTGAGAGAGGTGTCATGACAGATGGCTATAGAGTTTAGGCTATTTTGCCACTGCTAGTGATTGTTAAATGTGTGTTGTATATAAGCTTTCTTTTGATGCATTGATTTTGTTCTTTTTTCTTTCTCTTTCCGAGCGCTAGTGAATTCTTCGGAAAAATTGGCGTTTATGAGAAATAAGTAACATGCTTATTATTATTATTATTATTATTAAGAATTATAAAAAGTATGATTAGACCAAGATTGGAGTATGCAGCAGTGGTGTGGTCCCCGCATCTTAAGAAGCATATTCACAAGTTAGAAGGAATCCAGAGAGCAGTTACTAGATTGGTTCCAAGTCTTAGAGAACTGCCATATGAAAGGAGGCTAGACAAATTAAATTTACCGAGTCTAAGGGAGAGGAGAGAGAGGGGAGACATGATAATGATGTACAAATGCACCCAAGGGCTGGAGAGGCTGGATAGGGAGGATATATTAATTATGGATACAGGAATAACTAGAGGCCACAGCTACAAAGTAAAAAAACCTACCTGCAAGAATGATATCAGCTTATCAGATATTAGCTTCCCCTATAGATGTATTGACAAATGGCATGGGCTGGAGGAGGAGGTGGTAGGGGCAAGGAACATCCATATTTTCAAGAAAAAATTGGATGAAAGTAGACTGAGAGACGGGACAACACGAGCTTAGCTCAACTCCTGTAAACTACAATTAGGTAAATACCAAGGGGAAGGCCAAGAAAGACGTGGGATTAGATCTTATGGTCTGATCTTGAATGAAAAAACCTGAAAAGTGAGGCAGCTCTGAATAGGGTTGCCTGGAGCGCCGCCATTAGGACATGAGACCGAAACCGCACTCCGTGTGGAGCACTCGGTCATCACTGATACTCTTATTACCTAACCGTCTCATCAGCTCTTCATTAGATGTCCTATCTTGCAATTTGGCCCCGCATTCTCATCTCTACGTTCCATTCTGTTTATATCATCCATGTTGACAGGCCACGTTTTTTATACATATGTTATTGTACTTCTAATACATGAAACATACATCTTTCCATTTAATGGGAGAGGGATTCTTCTCATGAATAGTATTGGCAGCAGTTCTGTGAACTTTCCCCAGCCAAATCTAATTCTGGCATTAGTGGCGGCCTCAGCCCCACCACCAGCAGAGTTGGTATCTCCCAAGTAGCAAAACTTATCCACCGTCTTCAGCAATTCATTGCTAAAGTTCACATTCTCTAGCCAGTCATTCAACACAAGCTCACCTTTGTATACTATTCATACAATTTCTCAACTTCAGCCTTCTTCCTCGGTAGAGATCTCTTTATTCTAGTACAGCGCTGCTTTCCATGGTGTACCCAGCAACGGCAGACACTACAGGTACACTAAATTGAGTTTGCGCCCACCCATTTTCTGTGATTAATGTGCTAAAAAAAAATGTGCAAGATAGTTTACTCAAAGTATTTAATAATAATAATAATAATAAGCATGTTACTTATTTCTCATAAGCGCCAATTTTTCCGAAGAATTCACTAGCGCTCGGAAAGAGAAAGAAAAAAGAACAAAATCAATGCATCAAAAGAAGGCTTATAATTATACAACACACATTTAACAATCACTAGCAGTGGCAAAATAGCCTAAACTCTATAGCCATCTGTCATGACACCTCTCTCAAGATCATAGATTCTCTCAAAGAGAAAAGTCTTAAGTTGTCTCTTGAAGCATTCAACAGAACTCAGTTGTCTCATGGACAGCGGCAACCTGTTATACAACCTCGGAGCCATGTAGGAGAATGACCTCTCAAAGAAAGAAGACTGCTGGAAAGCCCTTGGTTCATCAAGACGAAAAGGGTCATTGTCATGACGCACAACTACACCATGGTGTGCCGGTGGGCGCCTGAGCAGCTCCGCAAGGTACCTAGGCTCACCAAATTTGAGAACCTTAAAAGTCACCAAACACAACTTAAATTCTATTCTTGCTCTTACTGGCAGCCAGTGCAGTTCTATGTGAAGAGATGTAGTAGGAGTTCTAGGTGGAACACCAAAAATGAGTCTTGCGGCCCTGTTAAGAACAGATTGAACTTTCTTTAAAATATAATTTGGAAGACCCACCAATAGGGCATTGCAATAATCAACACGAGAGAAGACCAATGAGTGAACCAACGTCAGGAGGTAACGTCTGGTTATAAACGGCTTCACCAAATAGAGATTTCTGATGTGCAAGTAACAACTTTTAACTATCTGGTTTACATGCTCTTTGAAATCTAATCGGGAGTTCACATATACACCCAGATTTCGAACAGAGTTGGCCGGTCGCAGCTGAGATCCACCCACATTGATGGAGAGGGCACCTACTATATCATCAGCTCTTCTATTTCCTCGGATGATGAGAATATCAGTTTTACCATCATTTAGTTTAAGTTTTCTCGCTCTCATCCACTTCTTGATATCAGACATCAATAATTCCATCTTACTCCATATATCAACTATATTTGTGATTCTCACATAAATCTGGGTGTCATCTGCATAAAAGTGAAAGGTGACATTATGTGCACGAAGCAGAAGAGACAAACTGCTGATATAAATTATAAATAGGATAGGACCTAAAACTGATCCCTGCGGAACACCATACTGCAGGGGTGTCGAGTCCGAGACCACCTGATTTACCATCACACTCTGGGATCTACCTGACAAGTATGACTCAAGAAGCAAGAGAGCGGAGTCACGCACACCACAATCATAAAGATCACTCAATAATAACTCGTGATCCACTGTGTCAAAGGCCGCAGAGAGATCAAGCAAAACCAATAGTGAGGCCACACCATTGCAAATGTTCTCAACTAGATCATTATGTACTCTAATCAATGCTGTTTCAGTTGAATGATGCTGTCGGTAAGCAGACTGAAAAATTGGGATAGTTTCATTCTGCTGAAGTAGTGGTTGTAATTGGTCAAGTATTGCACGCTCTAATATCTTTGATATGAAGGACAGGTTGGAGACAGGACGATAGTTCAACATGTTCTCAACATCAAGTCCAGGTTTCTTTAGACTAGGTCGGAGTAGTGTATGCTTTTCAGAATGTGGGAAGTTACCTTCAGAGGAGCACTTATTAATTATTTTGGAAATAAACTCAACTGTGTGATCATAGACTCTTGGTGGCTTGGAAACATTTATACCTTTTTGTTTTGAAAACTTTGAGAAGTATTAATTCCAGATGTACTGGGAGCTAAGAAGGAACTTTGTTGTACATATTTATCCAAGTGAAGTGTATCAAGTTATTTTTTCGGATAATAGATTAATGGTGACTAAATGAAGCCCTCCGAATCATAAGGGGACCAACCACCATTTCTTACTTCTGAGAAAATCAAGGTCAAAGTTTGGCAGTTCAAAATATGTGTAACTCTTTAACCCGGTAAGGTACCCTCTTCATATTTGTACTGAAGGTAGCTGAAACACTACTCTTTCATCCCAGCATGTAAAAAATAGGGGGTTCCATGTCTATATTTTTAGTAAAAACACCCAAACCAAAATTATCCCCTTTTTTGAATGGCCAAAATGGCCAAAATCTAACATTACCAGCACTTTGACCACAAGTTTTTTCTTTTAAAGATAATAATGCACTGATATTGGGTAGTGTACGTAATTGTCCATCATTCCCACCCACAAGCCTCCAATTTCCATACTCCAGGTAAGGCAGGTAAGTAGTTAATAATTAACAGGTAAGTACAAGGGTATGGGTAAGTGAACGTACTTTTACGTATGGGAGAGTGAGAGTATGGAGGGATTAACTGAGTGTCATTTGGACCCCTTGTGTCATGTTATATTTTTCCCAGGATATTGGTGAGTGTTCCCGAAAGGCGAAACAGTTACCTTAACGTCCAGGACTCTCACTCATACAGTTTTCGTCTTAAGGGTACCAAACGACTACCAGTGTGTAGGGGAGAAGTTGGGCTATGGCACCACGTGCTTGGCTTGGAAATTCAAAAAATGTCGGTTGGTCCCCTTATGATTCGGAGGGCTTCAAATTATGTTCTACTTTAGGTGAGCATTTTTTTCTGCCATTGTTAATTTTGTCACTCCTGTGTTGTTCGTCCCTTATAGCTCATTTAGGGACTCATTCTGGGATTGGTTACTGACTGAAAGACTATGCCCACAGCTTGTTCTTCCAAAATGCAGGTATAATATGTTAAGTATATAGGGGATTATAGGTAATAACACAACATATTAATTATTGGATAAGTGATAATAAGTATAAACGTACAGGTATATAAGTACAGATATATGATAAGGCTTGTAATAAAAGCCTGAGGAGCAAGGTGATATATGACTTGTGTGGTCTAATATATCTAGGGGATATAGGAGCTTGGATATAGAGGGTGAGTTTGAGTCTAGAGTCTAGAGGGAGTAAAGAGCTCTGACTCTCTCTGGCTGAGGTCTGTTTAAGTCTAACTGAAGATGCCTGAGTAAGAAGGCATCGCCTGGGTTCAAGGATGCTGAAGCAACACAGCAACAACTCAGCATTCTGGTATGACGTATGACCGGATAAATACGTTATACAGTTTACATTTACAGAGGAAATGGGTGTTGATTTAAGTGGAAGTAATAACAAATATATTATATATTAATGAGATAGATAAAGTTATAGGGAGTTCAATGAATGAAGAATGTTTAATATGAATGTTAAGAGTTTAGAAGTTACAGGGATAAAGGCATATAAGCAGTGAGATATATGTATAGCAATATATATGTAGGGCTTATAATGTCATACTACATTCGCCGGGGGGTAAAAGAATTGATCTCACCATGATCAACTATAGTAAAAAAAAAAATGACTAGTCTGTTGACACATCACACCGTATCAAAATTGTCCATTAGACCTAGATCAAGGGTGTGAGCTACCAACAGATTAGAATAAAGGTTTATGTTTGTTAAATAATATAAATATATAGTTGAGTATAAGGAGAAGATTACAACTGCTATATATAACACATGGCAGGTGTAAACATATATAGTAATACAATTTAACATCTGACAGTGGAAAGAAATAATACCCTAAGCTGTTCCACTGACGATATAAATATATATACATATAAAGAAATATATTAAAAAAAAAATAAAGAAAGAACTTAAAGTGCTCTATTCCTCGCGTAGGCTTCAAGAGCAGCAATGCGAAGATTCAGGCGAGAAAGAGCAAACCAAGAGACACCTAGGATGATGATGATAATGAGCATAGGAGTACCAATCGCTGGGATGGCAATGTAAGGGTGATAGTATTTAACAAAATCCATAGGTAGAATTGACTTGTTGATCAATTGAAGGGTTTTTAAATCAGGTGAGTTGACGTGAAGTTTAGATATATTAGCTGAGATATTTGGGAGAGTGAGAAACATATCGTTCACGTTGTATAGTTGATAGAGTTCAGTAAGGTGGTAATTTGTGGGGTAAATGGTTACCTTGGAAGAGGTGATAGAGCAAGTGTCAGGGATAATGATGAGACCAGAAATTACCTGATCAGAAGATGGAATATCATTCTGACAAGAGATGGAGATGGTGGTGTCAGAAGGGAAATAAAGGTGATGAGAGTGAGACACATGAGCATGGTAGAAGGGTTTCTTAGGAACTTCCTTGAACTGGCAATGTTCTATAATGGAATTATTGTGAAACAAGGCACTAGCACAGCCGTCAGCATGGAAGGGGATTAACTTGAGAGCAAAGGCTGGGCAAATGGCCTGGGATATAATAGGGGAGTGACAGAGAGTAGAGAATGAATAATCATCCAACCAGGCGTGGTGATTCTCGGAAGTGGAGATGAACAAGTTGCTGAAGGAGTTGTCCAAAGAAACTAATTGATTGTTGAGGAAAAAGGGGAAAGGAGTGATCTTGTAATGGGCGAAAGAAATGGATGATGCAAATGGAATAATAAGCATATATTCATAGTTATACATGTGGACATCTATATATCCATATAATAGTTCAATTTGGTCAAGCGGGAACACTGGTAAGAGGCGGAAGTCATTGCCGGCCTGAGTGATGATTTTCCTCAGACTACTCAAGGGAAGAAGATCTGAGCTCACTATACCGTGTTCAGCATCGTTGAGGGCGTTTAAGAGTCTACTAAAGTCTGACTCTAATTTCATAGAGATAAAATTAATGTTGTCAAGTTGGGTAGAGATTTCTAGAATGTTTTCAAGAAATGAGGTAATATCAGAGAGTTCATTAATGGTAGATTCCGCTTTACTCATGAGAGATTGTAAGTCGTTAACATGAGTAGAGATTTCATTAATAGTGTCTATTTGGATCTCCACTAACTTTTTTTGGCTTCTGAGGGTATTTTCTACTTCACCGATTTTATCAGCGATGGCGTTCACTTGGTCTTCAGTAGCTGTCCCGAAGAGAGAAGACAACAGGTAACCTCCTGCATCAATAAGTCTAGCTCGTTTGGATTCTGACCTTGGTCTTCCTGGGGGTTTAAAAGGAGTATAAAAATAACAGTAAATATTATAGAGGAGTAAAAAAATAAAAATAACTTGGGAGTGTAAATAATATTTGGAGTTGGAGATTTAAAGGAGTAAAATTTGAGTAAAAATTTAGATAAATGTGAACGCTATGAATAATGCGGACACAAGGAGTAATGTGAACACAGGGAGTAAAGTGAACACAAGGAGCAATGCGAACGCTTTTAGATAATGCGAACGCTGGGAGTAGCCACATCTAAACATGAAATATGAGATATCTATGCAAAAATAAATAATGGACAACAATTTGGCCAAGAGTACACTAAATATATTCACAAGATAAATACATAGTTAAATAGATATATAGGCAAACTTGGTGTATTATGAGTAGAAGATATTAGGTTTAATATTATTCTGAAACAGAAGTTGAGTTATGGAAGTATAATCCACTAGAACATTGTTTACACTCCTAGTTCTAAGATTATAATCATGGGTCGGGGCTTGTAGGATTTTATCAGGGGATTGGTTGATGGGTATGATATCTTTGTCCATATTTTCTTGGACACAGTTTAAGGTTCTGTGCACTAATTTGAGGTGGTTAATGCTACTCCTGGATTCTTTACCTTTCTCCAAATGTCTAATGACTGCAATGTTGTGGCGAATACTGATCACACGATAGGGGCCTTCGAACAGAGGGTCTAGTTTATCAGCCCTGTCGTGAATTCTTGAGAACACAATGTCTCCAGGTTTCAGTTTTTGTTGTCTATTAGATTTGTGATTGCTTTTTATCATTTGTTCTTTGGTTAAGGTTAGTTTATTCATGACTTGTTTATGAATTCTTTTAAAGGTGTTTATATGATGAGTTATGAAATCCTGAGTATATATAGGTTTAATCTGTTCATTGAGCATGTGGGGTAGGTGTTTGTCTTCTCCAAAGACGATGAAATGAGGGGATTCAGCTGTGGAGATATTAGGCAGAGAATTCATAGTGCATTCCACGAAGGGGATAAATTCGTCCCAAATTTCATGATCCCTGTCAAGACAAATGTTTTTCAATTCATGGAGTATTTTACGGTTAGCTCTCTCAACTAGGCCGTTACTCTGTGGTGAGTAAGGGGCAACCCTGATGTGCTCTATCCCGTACTCATCACACATCTTAGACATAGTCTCGTTCACAAACTCCCCGCCATTTTCTGAAAGAATATATTTAGGTGAGGGGTATTTGCAAATCACGTTATTTACAAGAGTTTTAACGATAGTATTGGCTTCCTTATCAGGTATGGGAGAGAGAATGGAGTACCTAGAGAAATGATCCGAGGCTACGAGAAGATAATTCATACCACTGTTAGTCTTAACAATTTTCAAAAGGTCTATGGCAATCAACTGGAAAGGTTTCTCTGGGAAAGGATAAGTTTTGATATTAGCTTGGGGTGTAAGCTTAGGGTTAATTCTGGCACAGTTTTCGCAAGCGTCTATATGATTATCTATGTCAGATTTCATGGACTTCCAGTAGAATTGTTTTTGAGCAATGAGCATAGCCCTTTCTTTGCCAGGATGACCGACAAATTTAGAACCATGAAGATGAGGGAGTATTTCTTCTACTTTATTGTTGGGTACAACTAACTGCAGAATGTTCCTTTCAAGTTGATGTTTGCCTTTGATGAGTTGATTACGAAATAGCGTGTTATCAATTAGAGTGTAATCTTCTAGGTGTTGGTTAGTTTCATTATTCTCTAGAGCAAGAATGATCTCACACAACTTGGGATCACCTCTCTGAGCTGTGGACATGTCTTCATTAGCTAAAGTCATCGTGTTTAAATGTGCACAAAGTACCGGATTACGAGAGAGAGCATCCGCTACGACATTTTTGTGATCTTTAATGTAGAGTATCCTAGGGTTGAAACTTTGTAATATGTACTTCCACCTTGCGCGTCTACCAGACATATTATTGTTGTCAAACAGATCAACTAGAGGCTTGTGATCCGTCCACACTTCAATGTCATAGTTAAGGATTTTGTCTTTGAATGTCTGAAGAGCCCAGATTAGACCGGCTCCTTCAATGTCAGTGACACAGTAATTTTTCTCGGCAGGTTTAAGAGTCCTGCTGGCAAAGGCTAAAGGTTGAAATTTATCGCGGCTGTCGTTTTGCATTAAACAAGCACCAATACCGCTATAGGACGCGTCGGTGTGGATAATAAAAGGTTGAGTATAGTCGGGGTAAGACAGGCAAGGAGGATTACACAGGTGATGCTTCAACTCGTCAAATGATGTTTGTTCGGATTCTTTCCAATAAAATTCAGCGTCCTTTTTTAACAGTTTGAAAAGGGGACTGGCTTTTTCCGAAAATTTGGAGATGAAACTACGGTAGTACCCGGCTAGGCCAAGGAATTGGCGGAGTTGTGTCACATTTTCAGGTTGGGGAAATTCATGTATAGCTTTAGTGATATCGGTCTTTGTTCTGATGCCATCTGCTGAAAGTTCGTGACCGAGAAATTCAACACTACGTTTTAAGAATTTACACTTTTTTAATTTTACCTTTAAACCTGCATCCTTTAGTTTTTGAAAGATCTTTCCTAGGCTTTCAAGGTGAGATTCGATATCAGGCGACATTATAATGATGTCATCTATGTAGATTTGGATATCTTTGCCCAAATGGCCTGCAAGAATGTGACACATGAGCCGTTGGAAAAAGGCTGGACTAGTTTTTAACCCTTGAGGGAGTCTATTGAACTCGTAAGTACCACTGGGATTGCTGAAAGCTGTGTACTTACGGGAATCATCGTCCAACTTTATCTGATGAAAACCACTACCTAAATCAATGGTAGAGAAGATTTTGTTTTTAGAGTTCAAATTACTCATAACTTCATTGATGGAGGGCATATAAAATTTCTCCTCAATGATAGTGTCATTTAACTTCCTGAAGTCCACCACTAATCTCCACTCGTTGGGGTTCCGCTTAGGTACAGTCAGGACCCCCAATTCGCGAGAATAGGGGTGACAGAAGGCATCGCGTATTGTGAATTCGTGTATTGTGGAACTAACTTTAAATGGGAATAATTAGATTGGGTGACATCTCTCAATTATGGCCTATTTTTGACATTTTTGGCCCTATTTTCGACATTTTTGGCTCTACAGTACAGTCTATATCTTATATATAAGAAGAACAATGAATAAAAATATGAAACCTTACCTTAAAATTAGTAGTAGATAGGCTAGGACTAGGACCGTAGGACTTCACGATTTTCTCCAACTTCTCCCTCCCTGACCAAATCGTACGAACAGTTTTACTCTGACAAGCCTATTGCACAGTTTCCTTCTCCTTTTTTCTTGCGATCCAACACTTCCACCTTCATTTTGTGTGTTATCTTCTTATATTGGCGTGGCATGGCGAAAAAAGTGGCAGGCACTACAAACGTTTGGTCACTCCGCACGGCTATGAGCGCTTGAGCGGGACTGTGGGAGGGAGGGAGGGAGGGTAAGCGGGAGGGAAGGCAGGCGTATGCCCGTCTTCTTCTCTTTTCGGAGCTCCTCCTGGGCCTCGCGAAACGTAGACGTGCTCGCGTATCAAGCGGGAATAGCGGATTTGGCCCCTTCTTAGCTCTCGATTTGTGTATTGTGGTACCACCTCGCGTAATTAATGTTTAATTAATTAATGTTATTTTCGAGGGGTAACTCGTGTATTAGGGTTTTCGCGCATTGTGGAATCGTGTATTGGGGGTCCTGACTGTACTAGTAATATAGGGCTCCTCCAACGACTGGATGAGGGAGAGACTACTTGTTGGTCTAACATAGCCTTGACTTGAGATTCTACCTGTTCTCTCTGAGCATGAGCTAACCTATAAGAAGGACAGTATATGGGGTTAGTCTCCGAGTTGCGTAATATGATCTTGTGTTGAAGCACATCACAAAACCCAAGATCTTCATTATGTAACATAACTGCCTCTTTATACGTGCACAACAAACTCACAAGATTCTCAGTGTAGTCCTCAAAATCTATCTATCTATCTATCTATTGCCTGACGCCGTGATCCCCGAAGGGGTGGCCACGAACGAACCGCCCCCATGCACCTCTGTCCCCAGTCAGTCGACGCCCCTCCCCCCAACCAGCACCGCCTTCGTTCATGTACTTCCTCACTCCATCCTTCCACCTCATATTCGGTCTACCTCTCCCCCTCTGTCCCTCCACCTCGCTCTCGTACACCCTCTTAGTCATTCTCTCGCTTTCCATACGTTCCATATGGCCGAACCATCTCAAGTTGTTCCTTTTCACACTTTCCAGCACATCTACCTCCACACCACACCTCCTTCTTACTTCCTCATTAGTCTGTCTATCCCTCCATGTAACTCCGCACGCACTCCTTAAGTAATTCATTTCCACTGCTCTCACTCTTGGTCTGAGTCTCTCAACCAACGTCCATGCTTCGCTTCCGTAAGTCAGTGTTGGGATTACCACACTGTCATGCAAGGACTTCTTCACTTCCATACTGACCACCCTATTTCTTGTTACTGCTTTTAGCGTTCCTACAACCCTCTTCCCCTGTTGTACCCTCTCCCGCACCTCTTCATCCATAGTCCCATCTTTACTCAACACACTGCCCAGATACTTAAAAGAGTTGACGATCTCCATAGCCTGACCGTTCAGCTTCACCTCACACTCTGTGACTTCACCCCTTTCGAAGACCATAACCTTGCTCTTCCCCGTATTTACCTTCAAATTCCGTTTTTCGCACACTGTTCCAAACTCATTTACCAGACCCTGCAACTCCCATTCATTATCACTCATCAGAACTGTATCATCCGCAAACAGCAGTATAGGTAGCTTCCACTCAATTCCCTCCCTTTTCAGCGATACACCAACATCCACTGCTCTTGATAGTATTTCTTTCATAACTCCATCCATATATACAGTAAACAACCACGGGGACATCACACACCCCTGTTTCAAACCAACATTCAGGTCAAAGAACTCGCTCTGCTCACTCTCCACACGTACTGCCGCCTTTGCACCCTCATACATGCTCTTCACTGCTTTCAGCAACTTGCCCTCTACTCCGTATATTCTAAGTACTTTCCACAAACCTTCTCTATCCACTCTGTCATAGGCCTTCTCCAAGTCCATAAAGGCAACATACACCTTTTGTTTCTTCTCCAGATACTTCTCCACAACACAATTCAGGGTAAAAATCTGATCTACACATCCTCTTCCCTTCCTAAAACCTCCCTGCTCGTCGCCTATCCATTTCTCCATTCTCACTCTCACTCTCTCAATCACTACCCTACTGTATACCTTCCCTACTACGCTTAGAAGACATATTCCTCGGTGGTTACCACACACTCCTCTTTCCCCTTTGCCCTTATATAGGGGGACTATTATGCCAGTCTTCCAGTCATCGGGTGCACTCCCCTTCTCCCATGCTAGTTTGCACATTTTCCATACCCATTCTATCACTATCTCACCACCATACCTCAACATTTCCCCACCCACTCCATCTGTTCCTGGTGCTTTCCCCAACTTCACTCTTTTCATGGCTTCCCACACTTCTGACCTCCTGATCCCCACCTCCTCCTCCACTACTTCTCTTCTTCTCCCTCCCATACCATATCCAGCTATGTTTGCTGGCTCTTCATTCCTTTCATTTAGCAACTCACTGAAGTACTCCCTCCATCTTTCGACTCTCTCTTGCTTCTCGGCTAGCATTCTCCCATTCTTATCTTTCACACCCTTACTGTTTCCCTTGCTACCTTCCCTAACTTTCTTGACTTCTTTCCAGAACAGTTTCTTACTCTCCCTCCATTTTACACTCAGATTCCTTCCAAATTCCTCATCTACTCTTCTCTTACTTTCCTTCACTACTCTCTTCACCACCCTCTTACTCTCCACGTACCTCGCTCATCTGTCTCTCGGAATCTTCATTCCCTCTACTACCCAACCACTCTCTATATGCTTTCTTCTTTTCTTCCACAGCTATTCTTACCTCTTCTGTCCACCATGCTGTACCTTTCACTCCCCTCCCTCTTCTCCTCACTCCACACACCTCCTCACATGCTGCACAGATCTCATCCTTAAACACCTTGCTCATCTCCTCCACTTCCTCCATAACTTCCAGGTCGAACCCACCTAGTCGTCTTTCCACTGCTCTCCTGTACTCCTCCCTGATTTCCTCCTCCTGCAACCTCTCCACCCTCCTCACCATTCCACCCTCCTCTCGCCTCCCTCCCGCTCTCCTCACCCACTTCTTTTGTATCCTAACCTTAGCTACCACTACATAATGATCAGACAGACCCCCTCCAATACCCCTATACACCCTAGCATCCATCACAGATTTCTTCATTCGTTCATCCACACATACATAATCAATCAATGACTTTCGTTCCACCACTGTCTTATCCTTCATCGTCAACATCCGTTTCCACGTGTACCTGTGGATCATTCTGTGTCGGAAGAAGGTGTTGGCTATCCACAGCCTCCTCCCCACACATACGTCCACAAGTGCACTACCATTCCCATTCACCTCTGATGGTACCCCCCACCCTCCCACCACTCCCTCAACTTTCCTATCACCCACCTTACCATTCATATCCCCAATCAGAAATATTCTTTCGTTCTTGTCAAACTTCTCCAGGCACGCCTCCACATTCATCCAGAACTCCTCTTTCTTTCTTTCAAGTATATCCTCTGTCGGGGCATACACGCATACAATCACCCACGTTTGTATTCCTACTTTCATTCTCACCCACACAATCCTTGAACCCACAGACCCATACTCTCTTACACATTCCTTCCATTTGCTACTTACAAACAAACATGCACCTTCTCTCGCTGTTCCTTCACTCACTCCAGCACACACACCCATTCCACACTCCCACTCTCTCACATCTGAACCTTTCCATTTGGTCTCTGTCATTCCACATACATCCAGCCTGGCATTCACTAACACTTCCAGAACCTCTCTCTCTTTTGTGCCATCATTCATGCCACTAACATTCCACGTAGCCATTCTCAGAATGTCCGAAGGCATGTCCTTAGTCGGTCGTGGTTCGTCAACGTTGGTTCCGTCCGCATCCGAGGCTGTTCGTTCGTTTTTCCTTGCTTCGATATTTTTTCCGGGTGGGGGTCGCAAGCCCACCGACCCAACCTCTTTAGTCGCCTCTTACGACACGCAGAAGGCACGTGGGGCATATTCTATTCCCTAACCCCCAGGGGGGTTATCCTTCAATTCATGTCTAAGTGATTTGGTCATGGTGGAAGCTGTGGCAACAATCCTATCGACTGGGGTATTTAGATATTTCTGGTGGTTCTTTAATTCATTAGCAATTCTGTGAGTAGCTGAGAATGTACCTGCCGTCTGTATGCCATATCTTTGCATGAACATACTTTTCAGTTCCTCGTAAGAGCAGCCTTCAGTTTTGTCTGACTCTAGAAGGAGCTGAGCTGAGTTGGAATCACCTTTGTGTATTCTAGCTTTGAAAATTTGCACTTTGGTGTTATCAGTTTGACCGGCACCTCTCATGGCAATTTCGCCGTCTACATCCTGTATGAAAGTATGAACAGAATAATTCTTGAGGGTGTTCCCAGAAAATAACCTAGGGGTGTTCTGATGGATGATTTCAAGGATATTTGGTTGGTAAGGTGCTTGTTGAGGTTGGTAGGATAGTTGATGGGGTTGGTGGGATGATGATAAAGGATGTGTTGGGTATTGTTCCGCTTCTTGTTTGATAGTAGGAAATTGCTGGTGACTGTGTATGTTAGGAGGGAGACCCTGTTGTTGTTGAGGAGGTTGAAAGATATTGCTGTTGGCATACATGGGAATTTGATGTGAGAGACCCTGTTGTTGTTGAGGAGGAGGTTGAAAGATATTGCTGTTGGCATACAACCTTGGTTTAGGGTCAGAGGGTTGAAAATCCCAAAATCCCTCTGAATGAGCTGTAGCACCAATCGTAGGTGACACCACAGGTCTGTCCCTGGGATTTGAACCATCATCCCAAGTAGTATTCCAGCTAGAAGCTGAATGCATAGGAGGGGCTGTGTTTTGTTTGTTTGAATAAGTGATGTTGAAAGATGTATTTGAGTTTTGAGGTTGAGAAAATGATACACGTCTATTATCATTAACTCTAGATGGCAGAGTAAATAAGTGTTCTGTGGCCTCCGAATATTGTGTAAGTGGGGGTTGGAGGTTGGTATTTATGGAAATTTGTGAATGCGGTAGTTGATCAGGTGGAGGGAGGGTAGGTAAAGGTGGTGGTGGTGGTGTTGTTGTTGGTGTTGTTTGACTGTGTGTCTCAGTGGGTCATTTTGAGAATGTGATCTAGTAATCGCACCTGCGGTATATGTGAACTCTAATGGTTGAGGCTTTGAAAACATGATCACTTAATCCTCTTAAACAATGCACTTTTAAGTAAAGTTAAGCACTCACATGATTCCTCTTAGAGAACGTTGTGTCAGTGTTGATCAGTTGGTCGTACGACAGGCAGGGGCGTTGTGTGTGTGTACGGATGTACACACGTAGCGGCTAGTTGTGTGTGGTTGTTGCGGCTGGTGGAGGCGTTGTGACTGTGTGTGTACCATGGAGGTACGCACACGCTTGCAGCTTGGCAGAATGGCTGGCAGGCTGTATGGTTGTCAGGCTGGCAGACTGTAAGGCTTTTGGAGAAACTGCAAGGCTGGTAGGCAGGGCTTGAAGTACAGCAATTATCCTCACATGAAATGTAAGGTATAATTAGGGATTTGTAATGTTGATAATTGTAGAGGGGTAGATTGGGGGGGAACTTAAGTATAGCCTTAATACGCTATTTGCAAGGTCGCCATATAATATGTTAAGTATATAGGGGATTATAGGTAATAACACAACATATTAATTATTGGATAAGTGATAATAAGTATAAACGTACAGGTATATAAGTACAGATATATGATAAGGCTTGTAATAAAAGCCTGAGGAGCAAGGTGATATATGACTTGTGTGGTCTAATATATCTAGGGGATATAGGAGCTTGGATATAGAGGGTGAGTTTGAGTCTAGAGTCTAGAGGGAGTAAAGAGCTCTGACTCTCTCTGGCTGAGGTCTGTTTAAGTCTAACTGAAGATGCCTGAGTAAGAAGGCATCGCCTGGGTTCAAGGATGCTGAAGCAACACAGCAACAACTCAGCATTCTGGTATGACGTATGACCGGATAAATACGTTATACAGTTTACATTTACAGAGGAAATGGGTGTTGATTTAAGTGGAAGTAATAACAAATATATTATATGTTAATGAGATAGATAAAGTTATAGGGAGTTCAATGAATGAAGAATGTTAAGTTTAGAAGTTACAGGGATAAAGGCATATAAGCAGTGAGATATATGTATAGCAATATATATGTAGGGCTTATAATGTCATACTACACAGGGCTTCAAAACTAGGTATTTAGTGTGTCTTGATCTCGCTCTTTTGCATCAAGAAAAACGGTAGACAAAAAGATGAAATTGGTGTTTTTCCTGACTTTTAATCCTAACAATTCATTAACTATTTTTGTGTGTGTCAGGCCAACAGTGGAAAGGACACCAACGGTTGTCAGTTCTTCATCACATGTGCCAAGTGTGACTTCCTGGATGGCAAGCACGTGGTGTTTGGCCGGGTCATCGAGGGACTACTGGTGATGCGCAAGATCGAGAACGTACCCACGGGTCCCAACAACAAGCCCAAGATCCCTGTTCTTATTTCTCAGTGCGGACAGATGTGAGGAAAGAAAATGTTTGATAATGATTACAAACATTTATGTGCACACTACTCATTTGTAAGATTGGGACCCAAAAATCCAATTATTTCCTAGTGTGGACAGATAAGAATGGAAAAATAATGACCATGATGCCATTATTATAGATGTGCATACAGTACTACACACAAATATAATATATCCAATATCCTGGTTGTTATTGCTCAATATGGGCAGATGTGACTAAATAAGATAGTCATGGTGTTCAAAGAGTTGATGCTCAGTGTGGACTGTGGACAGAGTACAGAACATACCGTATGAATTTTCAGTTGCAATCTGTTAATCCATCTTCGAATACATAAGTTCTTGCACAGTATGGTACTTGCATTTAAAATGACTGCACAAATGTGATAATTTCTGACTGAATGAGTGCTTCATGATACCAGAAAAATGCAAGTCCTTGAATGTACCTTAATGAAAATACATAAAGTTCTTCAAGAGCATCTGATAATAAAATGTGGGTGCAGCCAAACTATGTCGCAGACCAATATTATATATTATAATTTAAAACTTGCAAAATAAACACATTTTTAAAAACTTACTTCAGTGTTTGAAGATTACCTTTGTGCTCTTATGGTAACGTGATAAAAAGGTCAGGGAATAAACCTGATGATCTTGGTTGAGTTACCATAATTTCAAACTCCTAAAAAAATCCCATCAGTATGCCTGATTTTTATTTTTGTTTATTTTAGTGCTTTTCAAAAAAGATACCGGTAATACAGTATATCTGTTAACTATTCTTCAACTAATACCAATTACTGAAACCATTACTGGTACAGTGTATTATAGGTAGCGCCAACGAACTTGACAATAATCTAGATCCCTGACCTCTCCGTAACTCAAAGGGTCTAGAGCAAACTGGCTGTAAATATCCATAGGCCTACCTATTTCCTGGTGGACTCTTCCCAAATTATAGAAACGTCAACCCGATTGCTTTCATTCGTTTAGAGTTATATGAAGTTAAGGGGTCAAGATTATTGTCAAGGTCGCTGGTGCTACCTATAGCTTACCTGAAGTATGGACCATACCATCAATAAAATATAGCTAGACTACTAAAGTGTATGGGATCAAACCTTACTTCGATTTTTATGTACAGTATTTGTATTTATTATTAATTTATATATATATTTTTCAAAAACCCAATTGGCCTATTAATATATGAGGAATATATTTCCTATGTTAACCCCTTCCGACATATGACGCGATTTTGAGCCTATTAGGGATACTTTAAAGCCTTTGTTACCATCAGGGGTATTTAGAAACCTTTAGTTTAGTTACTTCAACCTCTGCAGTTGTCTTTGAGTTAGCTGTGGGCAGAAAACTAATTTTGGTGAGGTAATTATAAGAGTGAGAGAACTATTTCTTATTGCTAATCTGGCAACCTCTGTGTGATATGAGTCTGAAAGGGTTAAAGGAATATGTTCATACAAGCTTAACCCGGCAAGTGCGGCAAGACTGATATAAGTTTTACTGGTGGGCTGCGGGAAGCCTTATATAATCCAAGGCCTAAAAAAAACATTTAAATCAGCCCAGTATCAATTTTATTTTTTTAATTTTTTTTAATTGTCCCTTGGCCATGCCAAATATCACTCCTCCACATCCCCTCCTTCCCCCCTCCCCCCCCCCCCCCCCTCTTCAATTATCACCTTTTCTCCCTGTTATTCCCTTATTCTTAGGTATATATTCATGCTAACATTAGCGAGTTGCTAGCAGGGCGTGGTCATCTGTGTTACCAAGCGTGTGAAAGAGCGAGAGAGAGACTACCGCGCAACAGTGTCTCTCCAGCCGTCTTAACGGCTGGCTGGCTGGCAGGCTGCCTGAGCCATACATTATGTAACTCCCGGCCTCTATCGCCGATTTTAACCATCCAAACGCTGTTTCCACTTGTTTTATTGCTGTAACAGGTTCTTACCTTTATAATCAACATAAAATAGGCGCATATGGATAAGTATTAATGCTATTTATGGTACGATGACGATTTGAGTGTAGGAAACGCTCTAAATACCTCCGCACAGGGAGGGGTGGCCACTACCCCACCTACGCAGCGGAGAGGTTAAGGGGGGATGGGCGTATTTATTTCCTCATTTACCGGTATGTATATTTAATATTTTTTTAGTTTCCTCCTTAGACCTCCGTCAAGCTTTAAAAAAACATCCCCCCAAGAGCCTCCTTCAAGATAAATTTGTAAATTTTTTGATAGAAAAATCTCCCGGCCAAAGGCTGGTTTCTCTTAAATTACAGGCTCGCTTTTACTCGCCAGGAAGAAATCGACACTTAAATGACACAAAAAGTCTTAATATCGACAAAGAAATGGAGCGAAACGTCTTCAAATCGCCAAACTAATGGGCCGAAGGTCATTAAATCTAAAAACTAATGAGGAAGAAGGGGGACCAGAAAAACTACCTATCTCCCCTTAAGTCCACTTGTATGTTCCACATGACAGGCTACCTAGGTCTGAATCACAATTCAGATTGACAGCCCTACACCCAGAGATGTGCGACAATGGAGGCTTTAGTCTGCATGGATTGCCTGGTTGTCTATTCTGAGGGTTGTTCACAGCTTATTGTGGCTGCTTTGAGTCAACATTTACTTCGCGTGATGCGGGATATGCGTGTGAAATTGCAACAACTATATTTTCCCAAGATTCCCCTGATCATAACTGGTAGGGGGGAGAGAAGTTGGGGCACCAACAATCTAGGGTCTGGGGACCCTATAGATAAGAATGTTGATTGGATGATGTCATCCTTGAGCATAAAGGTGATAAATTCTATGGACTAATATACTCATGATTCACTTACCCCACTGAAGATTTCTTAATCCGTTTATAGTCCAGCATGGAATTCTTGGTGAGCTTGAGTGTTTCTTCTTCAGGTTGGGTAAGCAGTTTTCACAGGACAATGATTCCCCGATTAGGTATAGATTAAGCAAACCACCCACCAATTTTCATGACAATTTTGAAATGCATGTTGGAATCCCTATAAACTGTATTTCATTTTTATGTCTATCTATCTATCTATTGCCTGACGCCGTGATCCCCGAAGGGGTGGCCACGAACGAACTGCCCCCATGCTCCTCTGTCCCCAGTCAGTCGACGCCCCTCCCCCCAACCAGCACCGCCTTCGTTCATGTACTTCCTCACTCCATCCTTCCACCTCTCATTCGGTCTACCTCTCCCTCTCTGTCCCTCCACCTCGCTCTCGTACACCCTCTGAGTCATTCTCTCGCTTTCCTTACGTTCCATATGGCCGAACCATCTCAAGTTGTTCCTTTTCACACTTTCCAGCACATCTACCTCCACACCACACCTCCTTCTTACTTCCTCATTAGTCTGTCTATCCCTCCATGTAACTCTGCACGCACTCCTTAAGTAATTCATTTCCACTGCTCTCACTCTTGGTCTGAGTCTCTCAACCAACGTCCATGCTTCGCTTTCGTAAGTCAGTGTCGGGATTACCACACTGTCATGCAAGGACTTCTTCACTTCCATACTGACCACCCTATTTCTTGTTACTGCTTTTAGCGTTCCTACAACCCTCTTCCCCTGTTGTACCCCCTCCCGCACTTCTTCATCCATAGTCCCATCTTCACTCAACACACTGCCCAGATACTTAAAAGAGTTGACGATCTCCATAGCCTGACCGTTCAGCTTCACCTCACACTCTGTGACTTCACCCCTTTCGAAGACCATAACCTTGCTCTTCCCCGCATTTACCTTCAAATTCCGTTTTTCGCACACTGTTCCAAACTCATTTACCAGACCCTGCAACTCCCATTCATTATCACTCATCAGAACTGTTTCACCCCTGTTTCAAACCAACATTCAGGTCATAGAACTCGCTCTGCTCACTCTCCACACGTACTGCCGCCTTTGCACCCTCATACATGCTCTTCACTGCTTTCAGCAACTTGCCCTCTACTCCGTATATTCTAAGTACTTTCCACAAACCTTCTCTATCCACTCTGTCATAGGCCGTCTCCAAGTCCATAAAGGCAACATACACCTTTTGTTTCTTCTCCAGATAATTCTCCACAACACAATTCAGGGTAAAAATCTGATCTACACATCCTCTTCCCTTCCTATAACCTCCCTGCTCGTCGCCTATCCATTTCTCCATTCTCACTCTCACTCTCTCAATCACTACCCTACTGTATACCTTCCCTACTATGCTTAGAAGACATATTCCTTGGTGGTTACCACACACTCCTCTTTCCCCTTTGCCCTTATATAGGGGGACTATTATGCCAGTCTTCCAGTCATCAGGTGCACTCCCCTTCTCCCATGCTAGTTTGCACATTTTTCATTTTTATGTAAGTTTGATAATTTGGAAAAATCGATTAAGGGAGAAAATTAACATTGAAAATTATGTGTAAAAAGTCTCCCATAAACGGCGGCCCGCTATGTTATTGTAATTTGCGGCCTAATTTCGCCTGTTAATTCACTTTCTCCTTAACCCTCCAGCCCCGGCTATGTATTATATATATATTCCTCGAAACCCGGGTGTTTTGGCCGAAAAACGTCTAGGCTAGGCTACCGTATATTCGTTAATCAGACTGCTTCCCGCATTCCCGCGCATCCCCAAGCGTAGCTGTGTTATTTACCTGTAGAATGGCATTAAGTAGAGCTCTCTAAGTCAACTGGTTGAGCTGTGATGATGATTTCATTGGAGATAACTTTATGGCCAAAACAGCCACTTTACACCACTTTTCGATACTTAACAACAACATACAGGCACACACGAACAAGCGACGCTCTCCTTCTTGTGGCCGGAGATGCGGGGCGTCGGTCCAGCCGGCTGTTGTTTACATGTGTCGGACCGACGCCTCGCACACGAAGCTCACAGGCTTTCAACCACTGGGCATTCAAGAGGCCTTCCGGGTACCTGTTATATGCTTTTTTATGGGCGTTCAAGAGCCCTTCCGTGGTGAGAGGGTTAATTGGACCCCCTATGAAGTACAGTACAACAGATTATGATGACATAAGTGATGGGTGTTTAGAGGGGGCAGAGCTCCCCCTTCAACATAATACGTGTCCCACGGTAACTTCTATTATATAAACAACCCAAGAATTTTCACAGATTTTTAAAATTTCATTTAGGATGTAATATAACCTATACTCCATGTTAAAACAAGTGTGTTAGGTTATTTAGGTTAGGTTAGGTGGTTTTCTTAAGTTGAAAACAAGAAAACCCGAGCCAACTTCTTTTTTGCACTTACTGTCTTTTATGCAGCTGAAAAATCTTAAAATCCGAGCCAACTTTTGCCAAAACTTGGCTCGGGTTTTTTCATTTTGGGGTTTTCTCAAGTTGAAAAACAACAAAACCCGAGCCAACTTTCATCATAAAAGCCATTACTGTATATCGGCTTTTTATGTCTTTAACCCCACATTTTCCCTGATCTTCATAGCCCTCCCCACTATTGGGCTTAAGATCTTAAGGTCTTAAGATCGTTGGATAAAGGGGAAAACGATTTTTGCGGAGGTTGAAACTAATGTCAATCACTATACATTGATGCAAATAAACTAAAACTAAAAAAGAAATAATTAAAATAATTGGTGGGTGGTTTCCTTAATATTTTCCCCCGATTACTACTCAGGCATTCTTGGAGGCGTTGGCTGAAGTCCGTCTGGATGGGCGTAGTAGGCTATAGTCAGTTGATTAGGGCATCCTATGGAAGGGTCTTCTACTGTTAAAGTGAATGTCATATGAGTGGTTCTTCTTGAGTGAAGTCTTGTTGAGGATGGTCCTTGAGATGACGGGGTTGTAAACCAGGGGCAAAGCAAACCCCGCAGAGGTCCTAACAATGCAGGGAAGTGAACAGCCTACAAGAGCCAAAATAGCTACAGTAAAGGAGAGCAAAAGGACAAGGAAGAAGGTACAGCAGAGGATGGAAAGAGAAACCACACAGTTTCCCCGAGTTTCTCGTGTTCTAATACCTGCAGCGATAACACAGTTTACCCAGCAAGGAAGACATACCCATGCTCTAATCCCTGCAGCCATTGGCTCTCCTCTCACACTACTGATCCACCTGGTGAACAAGCCTACGTCTTTTCTATCCTAAATGACCTAGAGCAGTTAGTTCAGCAACCCACCCGTATCCCGGATCGCATCGGAGATCGGCCCAACATTCTTGACCTGTTTCTAACTTCTAACCCTTCTTCTTATACTGTCGATCTTTTCTCTCCTTTGGGCTCC
Source organism: Paralithodes platypus (assembly GCA_032716605.1). Taxonomy (NCBI): domain Eukaryota; kingdom Metazoa; phylum Arthropoda; class Malacostraca; order Decapoda; family Lithodidae; genus Paralithodes; species Paralithodes platypus. Next base: position 84,263,456 of record CM064487.1, read on the forward strand.
TCCGACCATAAACTTATCTCTGTCACCTGTCCTATCTCTCCAGTACAGCCACCCGATCCTCCTAGCCGGCGGCGCTTGTGGCACTTTGGCGCTGCCGACTGGGAGGCTCTTCGGCAGTACTTCTTTGATTTCCCATGGAATGATTTCTGCTTCCATGGCCGAGGACCCTCGGAGAGTGCTGAACGCATTACCGAGGTAATCCTATCGGGCATGGAAGCATACATTCCATTCTCTTTCTCTCGGACTAATGCTAAAAAATCTTGGTTCACTCACGCCTGTTCTACTGCTGTCCGCAATAAGGAGGAAGCATTCAAACGGTACCGACGCCTTAAAACTCAAGACTCTCATTCTTCATATGTTTCTGCCCGGAATCAAGCCAAATCTGTTCTTCGACTTGCCAAACACTCTTTCATCAATAATAAATGCACTGAACTATCCAACTCTAGCTCTTCCCAAGCTTTCTGGCATCTAGCCAAAAACCTCTCCAACAATTTCTCTTCCTCGTCTTTCCCTCCCCTTGCCCACTCTGATGGCACAACCATCACTTCTTCCTCTGACAAAGCTAAACTCTTCGCTCAAACTTTTGCTAGAAACTCCACCTTGGATGATTCCGGTGCTATTCCTCCCTCTCCGCCCTCCTCTCTCTTACTTATGCCTAATATCCTAATCTCTTCTAAAGATGTACTTTCTACCCTCTCTGGGCTTAACACTAATAAGGCGTACGGTCCGGACGGTGTTCCTCCTGTTGTTCTCAAAAACTGTGCTTCCGTGCTGACTCCCTGCCTAGGCAAACTCTTTCGTCTCTGTCTATCCTCTAACGTCTTCCCTTCATGCTGGAAGTTTGCTCACATTCAACCTGTCCCAAAGAAGGGTGACCGCTCTCAACCCTCCAACTATCGTCCAATTGCTCTTATCTCTTGTCTTTCTAAAGTTTTTGAAACTATTCTTGCTTCCAAATTTCTTAAGCATTTCTCTTCTCATAATCTGCTCTCAGATCGCCAGTATGGCTTCCTTAACCTCTGAAGTGCGCATGGGGGTAATTGGAAACGTCCCCCTGTGCTGACGTATTTGAGGTGTTTCCGTCACTAAAATATTAATTGTGCCATTAATAGCATTAATACTTATCCATATGCGCCTATTATGGGTTGATTATAAAGGTATTAACCTGAAACAACAATAAAACGAGTGAAAACAGCGTTTGGATGGTCAAAATCGGAGATATAGCCTGCGAGTTGTATAATGTATGGGTGAGGCAACCTGCTTTCCCGCCAATTTTCCCCAAGGCCACTGAGACACAGTCGATCGATACTCTCTCTCTCTTGCACTCGCTTGCCATCAGTGATGACAACACCCTGCTTGCAACTCGCTAATGTTAGCACGAAAATATACCTCAGAATAAGGGAATAACAGGGAAAATAGGTGATAACTGAAGGAGAGGAGGAAAGTGGGGAAGGAGGGGAGGTAGAGGACTGAGATTTTGCATGGCCCAGGGGCCAAACAAAAATAAAAAAATAAAAAAATAAAAATATATATTTTTTTTTTTTCGATGTCAAAAGTTTATTTTTTTTTTCACTCACTCATAAGAGTCTCCCCGCAGTCCGCCGGGGGAACTCTTAAGAGTCTCCCGGCAGTTCCCGGGTTAAGGGTCGCTCTACTGGTGATCTTCTTTCATATCTTACTAACTCTTGGTCATCCTCCTTTCGGGACTTCGGTGAGACTTTCTATTGCACTAGACATATCGAAAGCCTTCGATAGAGTCTGGCATAAATCTTTAATTTCTAAACTACCCTCCTTCGGTTTCTATCCCTCCATTTGTGCCTTTGTCTCTAATTTCCTTTCCGGCCGTTCCATAGCCGCGGTTGTGGATGGCCATTGTTCACTTCCTCACCCTATAAACTCCGGTGTTCCTCAGGGCTCTGTCCTATCTCCTATTCTCTTTCTAATTTTTATAAATGATCTCCTTAACTGTACCTTAATTCCCATCCATTCATACGCAGACGACTCAACCTTACACTACTCCATTAGTTTTTCAGAACGCCCCAGCCAGCAATCCCTCAACGACAAACGTAATGAAGCCATAGAACTCTTAAATTCTGATCTAAATACTATTTCCAATTAGGACAGAGAAAACCTTGTTAACTTTAATGCTTCCAAAACCCAATTTCTCCATCTATCTACCCGTCAGGATCTCCCAGCGGACTATCCCTTATTCTTAAACAATACAAAAATCAACCCTTCATCTTCTCTCAATATTCTTGGTGTCTCTTTTTCTTCTGCTCTCATTTGGAAGGACCATATTACCAGTCTTGCTAAGGCAGCCTCCCAGAAGCTGGGTGTGCTCAACCGCCTTAGGGGGTTCTTTTCCCCTGCACAGCTTCTTGCTCTGTACAGGGGCATAGTGCGCCCTTGTATTGAGTATTGTTCACATGTGTGGGGAGGTTCCTCTCACACCGCTCTCTTAGACAAAGTTGAAAGGAAGGCCTTTCGTATCATTAACTCCCGTCCACTCACCAACTCTCTGCAATCTCTCTCTCTCCGCCGCAATGTTGCATCTCTCTCGCTATTCTATCGCTACTATAATAATCAGTGTTCCTCAGAGCTATCCCAGTGCATACCACCTCCTTTACGTAGGGCACGTGGTACCCGTCTTGCAACTCAATCCCACCCCTATTCTGTGCAACTCTCCAACCCAAGAGTGAAACGTTACTCTCAAACTTTCTTCTACTCAACAGCTGAGCTCTGGAACTCTCTCCCAGAATCAGTCTTTCCCTCTTCCTATGACTTAAATTGCTTCAAACTCCGTGTGTCCAGGCATTTTGGCTCGAACGTCCCTTGATTTTGGCCCTGTCACTCTTTCAACTATGGGGGAGGCACTCGCTATAGGCAGTTATGCCTTTTGCCTCCCTCAATCACATAAAAAAAAAAAAAAAAAAAAAAAGGTATAGGACAGTCTGCCCGCCAAAGGTCACCACATCCGTGACCTACCAGAAGTTCAAACCCGGATCAATCACGGAGATACCTCTCCAACCAATTGCAGAGCCTGGGACAAACACGAAAGGCAAATACAGTCAGGACCCCCAATACGCGAGAATAGGGGTGACAGGAGGCATCGCGTATTGGGAATTCGCGTATTATGGAACTACTGTAACTTTAAATAGGAATAATTAGATATGGGTGACATCTCTCAATTTTCGAAATTTTTGGCCCTATTTTCGACATTTTTGGCTCTACAGTACAGTCTATATCTTATATATAAGAACAACAATGAATACAAATATGAAACCTTACCTTAAAATTAGTAGTAGATAGGCTAGGTAGCCTTGAAGAGTGGGGGCTCCGAGGCAAACCCCTTCCGAGGCGGGGCGAGTTCAGCTACACTGCCCCGGCCCCGTTCCCATCCCCGGGATCATCCTCGCTCTCCGATGACTCTTCCCGGGCCTCCCTCACTCTCTGAAGTGCCAAGCGTCTCCTTTCTATCTCTGCCTCTCTCATGAACCCGTCAAACTCATCGTCAGGCACGTCGGTATCATTGGAGGTTGAAGGCTGGGGTTCGGCATCCCGTTCTTCCTGTTGCTGTTGTTGTTGGGGGCGTAAGAATCTGGTCATCAACGTCTGGGTTCGCTGGTTAACTTCCTGGTTGTAGCGATCAGCATAGAACCTAAATGCCCTGTCTACGTTGAGGATGACTTCTTGTGTCCTGAGTGGGCAGGTCTCCTCGGCCATAAAGCTGTGTTTAAGGCAGTCCACGGCAGCCAAGATCCGACTGAGATGCCCGACTGACAGTTCAGGCAAAGCAGGTTCAGGTTGTGGCTGCTGGTTTCTCATCTCATGGGCTGCGTCTTCTAAATTTATTTGTTCCACTGTGTCATCTGCAGACTGTTGATTGCCAGCTTCCTGCACCTCACGAATATCTTCCAGAGAAACCTCGTTGAAACCTGCCACAGCGCGTGCTGCCTCAACTGTTGCAGCCTCAGCTTGGGGGACCGTCTGTATCCTTGGGTCATCGTCCTTGGCAACGCAGAGGTGAGGCGTCAGCTCACGCCAGGCATGATTTATTGTTGCATCATTGATGTCAGCCCATGAAAGAAGTAGGAAGTCAATGGCATGCTTAATAGTGAAAGCCTTCCAAAAACGTGTTACAGTCATTTGATCTTGTTCTAGTGGTTCTGGTTGTGCGGGTTCATGTTGTGGTTGGTCTGGTTCTGGTCGTCGTGGTTCATGTTGTGCTGGTTCATGTTGTGGTTGGTCTGGTTCTGGTTGGTCTGGTTCTGGTCGTCGTGGTTCTGGTTGTGCTGGTTCATGTTGTGGTTGGTCTGGTTCTGGTTGGTCTGGTTCTGGTTGTGCTGGTTCATGTTGTGGTTGGTCTGGTTCTGGTCGTCCTGGTTCTGGTCGTCGTGGTTCTGGTTGTGCTGGTTCATGTTGTGGTTGGTCTGGTTCTGGTTGGTCTGGTTCTGGTCGTCGTGGTTCTGGTTGTGCTGGTTCATGTTGTGGTTGGTCTGGTTCTGGTTGGTCTGGTTCTAGTCGTTGTGGTTCTGGTTGTGCTGGTTCATGTTGTGGTTGGTCTGGTTCTGGTTGGTCTGGTTCTGGTCGTTGTGGTTCTGGTTGTGCTGGTTCATGTTGTGGTTGGTCTGGTTCTGGTTGGTCTGGTTCTTCCTCAGATGTTAATTCCAACTCCATGGCATCAAGTTCATCAGTTGTCTCTGTCTTTTCACGCAGATAGTTGTAGAGGCGGGTTTGATAGAAGAATTTTACATTCGAAATTACTTCTTGGTCCAATGGTTGGATGATGGAGGTGGTCTTGGGTGGCATAAAAACTATTTGCACATTCGGATCCAGGAATTTGAGATATTCTGGGTGACAGGGAGCGTTGTCCATCAACAAAAGTGCTTTGAATGGTTGGCCTAATTCCCGGCATTTCATACGAGCGTCAGGCACAAAATGATTTTGTAGCCACTCTCCCATAATGGCACTAGTCATCCAACCATTGGCAGTTTTATACCAATAAGTGCCTGTATCATCCATGTCTCGTAGGTTTTTATAGCATCTAGGGCGGGCAGCGGTATAAACAATTACTGGTCGCATCTTGTGACTGCCGGAAAGATTCATTGTAAACATTACAGTAAATCTGGACTTGTCAATTTTTCTCCCTCTGGCTTGCTTTAAATGTTTTGATAGGTAGGTTGACTTAGGCATGGACTTATACTGCAAGCCACTCTCGTCAACGTTGTAGACCTGGTCCCGTGTATAGTTTCCTTCTTCGAGTATTGTTTTCAAAATTGCTGGAAATTCATTGGCTGCAGCCAGATCTGCGGATCCTCTCTCACCTGAAACTTTCCTATTTTTCAGTTCTTTACGTTTAAGAAAACGGTTTAGCCGGCCTTTCGAGGCTTTGAAGTTTATATTTTCACCTGTTTTTGTCTTCTTGACAGCAGTGGCATAAAGCACCTTTGCTTGGTCCCTTATATACCGCCCATCAATAGGGACTTGCTCCCTATATTTTCTTGTTACAAAGGCAGTCAGATACCGTTCCATGACAACCATGGCTGGGTTGTTGCTCCGGGACCTATCGTCAAACATGGACGCACCGTAGGACTTCACGATTTTCTCCAGCTTCTCCCTCCCTGACCAAATCGTACGCACAGTTGACTCTGACAAGCCCATAGCACGGCCTATTGAACAGTTTCCTTCTCCATTCTTCTTGCGATCCAACACTTCCACCTTCATTTTGTGTGTAATCTTCTTATATTTGCGTGGCATGGCGAAAAACGTTACCGAATGGCAGGCGCTACAAACGTTTGGTTCCGCGTGGCTATGAGCGGGACTGTGGGAGGGAGGGAGGGAGGGTAAGCGGGAGGGAAGGCAGGCGTATGCCCATACCACGAGGCCTGCGCAGACGGCTACTGCGTCGCCTGGGCCTCGCAAAACGTAGACCGTGCTCGCGTATCAAGGGGGAATAGCGGATTTGGCCCCTTCTTAGCTCTCGATTCGTGTATTGTGGTGCCACCTCGCGTAATTAATGGTTTTGGTTATTTTCGAGGGGTCACTCGTGTATTAGGGTTTTCGCGGATTGTGGAATCGCGTATTGGGCGTCCTGACTGTACTCAACAACAGCCGGATTTGTTATACGACGAACCAGATTTTATGGAAATGCCGCATAAAGATCCAGTGCAATACCTCTACAGATGGGACCAAGAGAATCACCTCTACAGTACCTCACTTGATGAGTGGAAATACAGTAGTAGAAAAGAATTAGGAGGAGCAAAAGCATGGCCTGCAATATAGAAAAAGTCAGGAAGAGTGAATCAAAGAAAAACATTTATCATGCAGCCATGCAAGCCTTTTATATAAAGAGTATAATCTTAAGAGATAGAGAATAACCTTGTACATGTATTATTAGGGTAAGTGAATTTTTAGAATGATTACCTTCACAATAAGAGAAAGAATGAAATTCCCATGTCCCTACTATTCTGAGATAGGTCAAATTGAGTTCAAATTATAATCCATATATAGCCTGACTGAAATTGAGGGAAGGTATGCAAACACGGGTAATACCTTCCAGTAGTTCAGCTTTTAGTGGGTAGAGAACAGTGTTGGCTATACTTTTCTATAGGACAAGCCTGTCCCTATAGTAAAGTCCAACTAGGGTGGCGAACGAAAGTGTGTTAGAGGAGCCAGGAGCAACCTTCTCTAGTGTCCGTGAGAGAGGCAGCTCCCTTTGACGTCCAGCCGGAGGAAGAACTACGAGTCCTACGTCGTCCAGATTCTCCCTCATGGAAATTACTTCTCTACACCCGTACCCTAAGTGTCTCTGTGTGTTACTGCATAAGTTTTGGGAATTATTGTGAAGGTAATATAAAATATGCGAGTGTTCAACTTAACTTTTTCGTAGAGATCCGCTTCTAGGACTCCCCTTGTCAATTTAGTACACGTGTGAGATTTATCAAACTTTGATCCGTGCAGTGATTTTATATAATTACGGTGTATTGTTTATGTAATTCGTGTTCAAGCATTTGTTGGCTTATTATTACCTACGTTACATAGTCGATATTATACGTGATACTTAGTGAATGCTCTCAGATTTTATTCTATTATTCATTGCGTGTCCAAGTCGAAGTGAAGTTTATAACGAGGGCTATTTTCCTTCTAAATATACTTAACTCCTAAACTCAGGACCATATTACATCCAATTTTAACAAGAGAATACTTAGTGTATAAAGTCGCCACTATTGAAAGTAATAACCTGTTCCGTTGAGTTAGAATTAATCTATGTTCAAGATTTTTAATTTATGTTAGTTCTTGTGAATAATCTAATCATATGCATTACCTGGGCTATGTAATTCTTTCACCACCAATTTAGGCATTCAGATTATACATTCCTGCATTCATCAAGCCTATATTTTGGTTATTGATATGTTACTACTTTGTTCTGTAATTAAATCATTGTAACTATTATTAAAGTTATAGTAAAGCGCTACTTCATTGTACGTTCCATTCAGCAGTTTGTTAATCCATTCAAACTCCTTCAGATGCCATAATTTTTGGGTATTTATTAAGTTACTACTTTGTTCTGTATCTAAATCATTGTAACTTTTATTAAAGTTATAGTAAAGCGCTACCTCGTTCTGCGTTCTATTTAGGGTGTAGTTTGTTAATTCATTCAAACTAACTTGTCTATAGCTATCGTGCCGCTATAAGTTTATTCACTATATTTATTGTGAATCTGATTTCCTCTTTTCGTGTGATTTTAACTCATTTACGATTGAATTTATTTTTCGTGTATCGTGTGAGATTATTCACAATTATTCCTTGATAGTTAAATACTAATTTAAATTATTATCATTCCATTTAGAGTAAAAGAAAAGTTCTTATCTTCTATATTCGATTTAACGTTACACTAAATCGTATATTTATTTAACCTGACCTCAGTCCGACTGACCTGTACCCCCGTGAGCGGTACCTTTGAGTGTACACCCGAGCGTGGCATTATTGGTTTTCCGGTTCTCCTGACCATAGTTTTTGAGCTAGGTCAGTAATTTTTTCACACAATGTACATGGATAAGTGTTGCTCTTATGTCAGTAATTTGATCGAAATTCATGCAGTGGTTTTTGAAAAAAACAAAAAAAACAAAAAACAAAAAATGGGAAATTGTTATGGCGCCAAAAATGTTCAAAGATTGGTTATTTCCTTTGCACCACTTAATATTAACATCCAGAAGTACCTAATCTAGCATTTGTGTAAATGTAGCTAAAAAGAAAAAAAATATCACGCGGTAAATTACAGTACTGTACCTAAATTTTTTCTCCAAAAATAGCCATTAAATATATATATAATATATATATTTGATGTAACTAAGGTATGGCAATGCCGAATTAGGTAGATAGCCTACAAGTGTCCTGATTATTTTGCAAAAAGAATTTTAGAAATTGCATTGTTAGGCCTACATCAAAAGTTATAGGCCTACTTATATTTATGTAAAACAAAGTTTCGAGATAATCGCATTTTTATGTTGCACATCTTCACTACACCATAAACAGGTATGAAACCTATATCAAAACCGGTATTAACCCGTCAAACACGATAGGCCTCACGGAAGGCTTACCATAGGGAACGCGATAGGCCTCACGGAAGCAAGACCATAAAAAAAGCCTTCCAAAACATCCCAGGGCCTTTCAAAACAAAGGAATTTGTTCTCTAGGTGAGATAATTCCCCTCTAGTACTCATCCATGTGTTTCTCACCCCCCCCCCCCCTCCCCTCCTTCCCCACCTTATTCCCTCCCTCCTCAATTATCACCTATTTTTCCTCTTATTTTCATCATTTATCGGTTATTTTTCTCTCCTGTGATAATGTAGCACAAGTGGGTTGCATAGAAGATCGTTATATAACACCCAGACACCGCCCACTCGCCTCAGTTGACTCACAGACAGCGAGAGGGGAGGGTTACCTGTGGCTCTCTCTCGCCTGAGATTATGACCGGGTGGCCAATATCTTTGTTTTTCACCACCCAAATATTTTTCCAACTTATTTTAGCACTCTTGAAGGTTCATATATACATCATAATTATATGTAAAATAAAAGCATACTGAAAACAAATAATGCTCTATATTGTAAATATAACGAATTCTGTCAGAATCCAAGGCTAGAAATGCACAAATAACTACCCTTGCCCCTAGGGTATTTTCGCGTTTAAGGGGTTAAATATGAATATTTACTTACTTAGTCCTTTGGCCATTCCTGGGAGGTCATTAGAAGAGGTTCAGGTCACTTTAGGTCATCTTCCGATCTCCAGTGTAGCCCCTGTGAGGGATAGTTCTTCCCTGCCTGGTACACTTCTTCAATAATCAAGGCTCCTGGTCCCCTGTTATTTATACATAAGAGTAGAAAATAAAATGTATATTAAATCTCTCTCATATATAAATAACATATATATTAGAAGGGTATCAGTGGAGCCAACCAACCTCTTTGTAGCCAGGAATATTTGATTATCAACTCTGCGTAAGCAGAGTTTGGTATCCCCCCCCCCCGTATAGTGGGTACCACACGAAAAAAATGTCTGTCGTCGTCGTCGTCCGTCTGTCTCGGAACTCCTAGACCGTTGGACGGATATTCACCAAATTTCACACAAACTTGTTGCGTGAATGCTAAAGTCAGTCAAAAAAGATGTTTTGAATTTATGCAATAGTTATGATTTTAGGTCCAAAATATGGTTTTGCCCCCCCCCCCCCCTCAGCAATGATGGCGTTCTGGGAGCGAAAACATCTCGCTATGCATTTGCTAGGTTAAGTTAGTTTAGTTGGCATTAGAAGTGATGGTAGTAATATTTGGATTGATGGTGATAGTAGTGATAATGGTGATAATTGTAATGATGATGGTTGTAGTTGTATTGATGATGATGACAGTAGTGATGATGATGACAGTAGTATATATGATGGTGACAGTAGTACTAGTAGTAATGATGGTCATAATAGTAGTGATGATGGTGACAAGTAATGATGATGGTTGTAGTAATAATAATGACAGTAGTGTTGATGGTAGTGATGATGGTGTGAGTAGTAGTGAGGATGGTGAAATTTGTAGTAATGATGACGATAGTTGTGGTTATTAAGTTCATAGTAATGGTGATGATGGTGACAGTAGAATAAATTATGGTAATATTTGTGACAGTAGTAATGATGATGGTTATAGTAGTAGTGATGATGTTAACAGTAGTAATGATGATTGTAAGATGGTGGTGATGATATTAGTAATGATGGTTGATAGTTGTAGTATCAATGATGATAGTAGTGATTAACCCGGGAGCTGCGGGGAGACTCTTAAGAGTTCCCCCGGCGCACTGCGGGAAGACTCTTAAGAGTCAGAGAAAATAAAAATCAACTTTTGACATCGAAAAAAAAAAAAAAATTTATATTTTTATTTTTTTATTTTTTTTATTTTTTTTGGCCCCTGGGCCATGCAAAATCTCAGTCCTCTACCTCCCCTCCTTCCCCACTTTCCTCCTCTCCTTCAGTTATCACCTATTTTCCCTGTTATTCCCTTATTCTGAGGTATATTTTCGTGCTAACATTAGAAATCCGATTGGAGGGTGTGGTCATCACTGATAGCAAGCGAGTGCAAGAGAGAGAGAGAGAGTATCGATCGACTGTGTCTCAGTGGCCTTGGGGAAATTGGCGGGGGAAAGCAGATTGCCTCACCCATACATTATACAACTCGCGGGCTATATCTCCGATTTTGACCATCCAAACGCTGTTTTCACTCGTTTTATTGTTGTTTCAGGTTAATACCTTTATAATCAACCCATAATAGGCGCATATGGATAAATATTAATGCTATTAATGGCACAATGAATATTTTAGTGACGGAAACACCTCAAATACGTCAGCACAGGGGGACGTTTCCAATTACCCCCATGCGCACTTCAGAGGTTAAGATGCTAGTGACAATGGACAGTGATGATGGTGAGAGTAGTAGTGATAATTGTAATTGTAGTAGTGATGATGATCATATTAATGGTGATGATGACAGTACTCGTGATGATTGTGGCAGTTGTAGTGATGATGGCAGTAGTAGTGATTATGGTGACGGTAGAATAAATTATGGTAATATTTGTGACAGTAATAATGATGATGGTTATAGTAGTAGTGATGATGTTAACAGTAGTAATTATGATTGTAATATGGTGGTGATGATATTAGTAATGATGGTTGATAGTTGTAGTATCAATGATGATAGTATTATTAAGATGCTAGTGACAATGGACAGTGATTATGGTGAGAGTAGTAGTGATAATTGTAATTGTAGTAGTGATGATGATCATAGTAATGGTGATGATGACAGTACTCGTGATGATTGTGGCAGTTGTAGTGATGATGGCAGTTGTAGTGATGATGGCAGTAGTAGTGATTATGTTGATTGTGATTGATGATGGTATTAGTAGTGATGATGGTAACCCATCGCAGAGTTGGGTATGCCGTTTTGATTTTGGGCAAAACGGCACGTCTACTTTATCATTCAGAATCCACCAGGCTGGTAGTCAGGGCCTGGTTTTGCTAGCTGTTTCTTCTGTTTTGCTGTTTTCTTTCATGGTGTTATCTTCCTCTTATCCATCCTCTTCCTCGACAATAGACTTGCAGATGTTGAGGAAAGGCCGAGGCGGTCTAGAAAGCTGTTCGCCTCGTACCCGAAGTTGTGCTCAATTATTGTCAGCTGAGTCACAAATTTTATCCTCTTGAGACCAGCAAACTTTGCCTTGCTTTGGTGTAGCCAAATCTTTGAATGGAGAGATTCATTGTGATTTTGGCTTTCACCCCTAAGGCACCTGTCAAGAAGGGCAGGGCTTGACAGGTCCCAATAGATTTGCCTTACTCTGTCTTCATACGGTTTTTCTAGTCTCGTGTAGTTTCTCGGTAAATCTACAGTTATACTACCCCTCCCCCACTACCTCCCCCCTTCAAAACACACCTTTTAGCATGTTTTTGGATGGTTCAGCAGATGCGGAAACTGGAAAAAAACTTATTTTGATAAAAATTTATCACCAACCAGATGCGAGTTTTTCAGGTAATTTGTTATTGTTTTTTTATTTTTTATTTGATATACAGTGTTATTTAATACCGAGGACCGTCGCATTTTAGTATTTTTAACATTAGCCTAACCTAACGTAACTTAACTTAACCTAACCAAAAGCTAACCTGTCTCGCTGATGGTCTAAACCCAGCTCACGTTCCCTGTTTATGGGTGCGCGACGGTCTAAACCCAGCTCACGTTCCCTGTTTATGGGTTCGCGAAGGTTTGTAATTCTTCAATGTATCTATTTCAAGTCAAATATACATTTCCGCGCATCATCAAACCATACTAAGTCTACTACTAATAATATTAACCCATTAGTACCAACAGAATAGCGACAAAATAGGGGTAGTATAACTGTAGATTTATCACATGCTGTATGGTGGTGATTCGGTTCTCCATTCGTTTCTCCATCACGGGAAGTGCCATGCCAAAATCCAGTCATAATCTTGACCTTCATGTCCAAGCGATTTGTCCCCACACTGTCCCTTATCGCTTTTCCATAATACCTCTGGAAGGCATCTATTTGCTTGTCAGTGAGTTGATGCTTTGGTAAGTTGGTAAGTTCATGGCTACCCATAGCAGCTGAGAGCCTTGATAAACCTGCCCTCCCATAACCTTCACACAGAGGATGGAGTGTAAATAAAACATTACCATCACTCAAGCCACTGTTCTTCTTGATATTTATATGTGCAGTTTGCTCGGAGTATTTCAGATATCCAGATTACTGCACAGGCATAGAGTTGCTTGCTGAGGGGAAGGGAAGTTTGTTAGTTGAAAGGGGTCTACAGATAGGATGTCTAAATAGTGAGCAAGCCACTGTAGCCACTGTCCTTCTTCTTCTCTTCTTCTTCTTCATGATGCACAGTGTCAACAGGGATGTAGCCCCCAGATAACTGCGCAAGTAGTACAAGACTTAATTAAGGTTCATGGCGAGGGGACACGATTTCTAGCACGTAACATACTGTAGATGGTGAGGAGTGTGCAGAAGATGAGTAACGGTGAGAAGCGGTAGTTGGAGGGTCGTCAGAGGTCGGAGATCCTCCCTGTAGCAGCGAGGAACGTAGAGAGTCCAGTGGAGATGATATGAAGATCGGTGGTGTTGAGAGGTGCTCCTCCAAGAATATGCTTGATGGTAAACTGTCCTCCCTGGCGGAGAATGCATTCCCTTAAGGCGACCCTGGCACCATGATATCTATGACAATGTAGTAGGAAATGTTCAACAGTTTCAGGGGTAATGCAGTGCTGGCAGTGGCCATCTTGGTGGAGACCTAGGCGATGCATATGTGCCGCCAACCGGGAGTGTCCCAGCCGAAGACGTGTGGCTGCCCTATTGAGAGATGGAGACTTATAGCGAGTGTGCCGCCAAACCATCCAGTCATCCTTGACAGTGCCATAACGGGTATTCGTTATCTGTGCCTTCCAATCGTGGATAAATGTTTGTCGCAATGCATCGCTAAGGATCACCTTCCTGTCTCGTACTGTGTAGGGGAGCCTAGTGATGTGCTGGAGGGAGTGTAAGTTCTTGGCAAGGGAATCCACGATCTCGTTGTGAAGGAGACCCGAATGGCTCGGAACCCATTGGAGGGACACTGAGGAGCCATTACTCTTATGACGAGCAAGAAGCTGTAGGATCGGGTGGACAAGCTCTTTGTTGGTCTTAGTGGTGTAGGAGATGGACTGGAGAGCACTTCGAGAGTCGCAGCAGAGGACATAATGACCAGGGGGAAGGGTGACCGTGGTCTCGAGAGCTTTGAAGAGGCCAAAAAGTTCAGCGGTGAATATGGTAGAGCGGTGGGGCAGTCGCCATCCCTGGACTAAATGAAATTTAGGAACCCACAAAGCTGTCGAGACGGAGATACCGGTAGCACCATGGATGAGGGACCCATCAGTGTAGACGTAAGTAGTGTCAACAGGGAAGGTGGTAAACAACTGAAGAATAGCTTGCTTGATGTGGGACGGGCCGTCAGATTTCCGCATACCAGGTAGAGGGTCTATCGATGCATTCGGAGCCACAAAATCCCATGGAGGGAGAGGGGGTACCAGAGGTGTTGCGTGGCTGTTTCTGAAGATGAAAGTGTGGCGCTGGATGAGAGGGCCTATCCTTTCCCGAAATGGCACTTTGCACGCCCTCTGGGTAGAGTGGGACATCACGTAGGTTGGCTGAGAACGGGTGAGATGTCGGTGCTCTATAGGTGACAGCAAAGTAAGATGTACATAAAATATCTCGTCGGACAGACAGGGGCAGGAGATTGCTCTCACTGCAAAGCCCAGCGATTGGAGAGGAGTGTAGGGCACCCGTCATCAGTCTCATGGCAGAGTTTTGCACCACTTCTAGTTTCTTGAGGGTCGTTGGTGATGCTGAGGCAAAAGCTTGGGAACAATAATCCAGCTTACTACGGATGTATGAAGTGTAGAAGATGCGGAGAGTAGATGGATGTGCACCCCACGTTGTACCAGTAAGAGCCTTCATGATGTTCAGGCGCTGTCGTGAGGAGTCCACAAGGTAGTCTATATGGTCCTTCCATGTTAGGAGCGGGGCATCAAAAACGACACCAAGGTAGCGATGACTGGCAGACTGTGCAAGATTGACGCCATTGAACTTGAGGGTTATCGCTGGAACAGGTCGTTTCCGGGAATAAACTTGGAAGACAGTCTTATTGGGGTTGACTCGGAGGCCCCAGGTGGAAGTCCATTGGTGAAGGGAGTCAAGTTCATCCTGTATAGTACGTGCCGCTGTCAGAGGGTCCTCATGGGAATAGTATAGGGTCAGATCATCGGCGTATGCAACTAGGTGCACTGGGGATAAGTCAGGGAAGTCTGCTAGGTAGGAATCAAATAGGTACGGACTGAGGATTGAGCCCTGCGGCACACCAACACCATAAATCACGTCTGAGGAGAAGGCACCTTGAAGAAACACACGTCCCGTCCTGGATGTTAAAAAAGATTGGATCCAAGAGAGCATCTTCCCACAAACTCCCAGTTTGCACTTCGTTGGCTCACATGTTTACATTTGATGAATGATGGTTCTTTTCCCTATAAATTAGTTATATTTTTTACAATTAACACCCTGCAGACTAGAATTGCATATTTAATTGAAGTTAACGATATAAGTATATAGTTTAAGATTTATTTGCATAATAAACTACATTTAACCCATATTGCTAAGTAACACATAGCTAAAAAGCTACGCGTAGGTTTGAGTAAGTGACGTGTACCTTTGGCCCCGATCTGTTGCAATAGGGGATTAAAATAATAAACAGCCGATAGTATAAGTTTAGTTTATTTAGATAATTATGACAAATAAATTAGTCTGTGACCAGTACACACACATACAGTAGAGCACAACAAAATCAGGTGCCAGGGCTGTCACTCAGAGCCTCAGATTCAAGGTTTCCAGCCAGGTTTTATGGAATGTTTAGTATTTACTGTACGCCAATATATCTGCTTAAGTTTTATTTTTATAATGTACAGTAGATACAATAAATTCAAATTATTTTATCGTGATTTCTCATTAGTTTGTTCTTGAATTATAGGGAGAGTAAATTCATATTATGTTGCAATAAACTCAAATTACCTTATCATCAGTATTTTCTTTGTTTATTGGGAGATCCAATTCACATAGTTTCTAAATGGGCCATCAATTAAAATAGGTTAGACTGAGAATTACAAAAGAATACTTTCAAATATCCAGGTTGTGGGAGGAAGGGGATAGCAAGGAGGAAGGATTGTGGTTTAACACCTAAATACTTGTAATTTCCCAGGTGCCCTGAGTGTGCATTTTTTTTTTTTTTTTCCCAACTCGTTCTAGCTCTGTGAAACAAAAGGTTGAGGAAGAATAAAAACATATATGGAATAAAGTTTGTGTTCTGGCCTGTGCAGACACCAAAATCTTGTTCCCAGCTGGTCTGTGGCCTTGACAGTGATGAGAGGAAGTGGAGGTGTTTTCAAGTGCCACTTGAGCAGGCACATTCACAATTTTTTGAGTTTTTCATCTCGTCCTAGCTTTGTGAAACAAAAGGTTAAGGTAGAAGATTTTTTTTTGAAAGAAAGCAAGTGTCCTGGCCTGTACAGAGACACCAATATCTTGTTCCCAACTGGTCTATGGCCTGGCAGTGACGAGAGGAAGTGGAGGTAATTTTGCACGAGAGCCTCCGGATTGAGTTATTGCTTGCTTGCAACACATATGCACACTCTAATGGTTCGTAGGAGACTGAATAAAAGCATGTCACCTCGGCCGTGTCCTAGCAACTGCTAGGTACCACCACATGTCACTCCGGAATGTTTTTTTTTTACAGCGGGAAATAATAAACATCTAAGGAAGCCCCCCCGAGGCGTGCCTCAGGAACATTTCCAGATGCCTCCCAACCTTTAAGAGTTAAAGGAAAGGCTGTCAAGTATAAAAGACTCGGACATTTTGTGAAGAAGTTAAGGTAAAGTAGAAATAGGGCTTAGCTATGCATTTATACAAGTGGTCTTGCCAAAGGCGGCTTTCTAGGGCCTTTCCTAGCTGATGCTGAGAGGATTGGGTTCTAGTCATGTGGTGATGGGCTGGTCTATCCGAGTGAGAACTGAGCGATCTCTGCCATACCCATAGCTTACTCTGACTGTTCCTTTTACTTATATATCTTCTAGATCTCAAGTGACGGCGTCTTTTCCGTGGATTGACCTCCCTACTGCCAACCTAGAAGTTGGCAGATTGGGAGCCAAAGCGTCACATTTTTCCCTTACCCCTCAACTTTCCCTTCATAATTGCTGAGGGGCACAGGGCCTTGGGTGAGGCTTTGGTTTCCCGAGCGTTTCCGCACCCTCCTCAGCTCCCTGCCTTGGAGTGGCTTCGGTCACCCGGGCTTTGTTAGTGGTAAGCAGGGAGGATTTTGTGGGGGCGCTCGTTTATGGCCTTGCTCGAGACCTTGGGGCTGTTCGGCCAGACAGCCTGGGGAACAACAACAACAACAACAACAAGTGGTCTTGCTGTGAGCTAAACTATTGCATGAGACTGGGTGTGAATGACTGACTGTATATTTGGCTCTCGCTTCATTATCTATTCAGTATACAGTATATAGATATGCATGTAGGTAAACTGGTCAATCTGTCTCTACTTGATAAATACACTTAATGTCAGAATATACTTGTATACAGTATGTAGAATTGTATGTAGAACAATCATTATCATATCAGTCCTTATAAAATCTCCAATTTCTTAAGTTGTTATATCATACACTGTGTGGCAGCGTATTTACATTGGTTAAATTATGAATTAATACATTTTTGTGCCTTTATGTGCATATACTTAGAGAGATGTGCATATAGGCCAAACAGTAATATTCGATAACTATATTCTTGATCTTAAACCATGTTAATGCTTGGAAGTTTATTTACAATTTTCAAGGCTAGAAACCTACGTCAGAAGAGTGTGCTCGACCTCGGCCTCTGGACTTTGACATGTGAACAGAGAGAGTTGAGGTGCAGGAGAAGTCTCTGCTAAACTGCCCCTCCCTTTCACTGAAATCATACATTACAATGGACAATATGATTTTAAACTAAATTTTATTATATTAATCATGTTAAACTTTTCAGCCCTGATATTCTCCCTATCTAGACAAATTTCCTGTAGTTGTTGTATGTGCTCTGTATACAGTAATTGAATATTTATTTGAAAATTATCTTGTACCACTTGGATTAAAGCTTCACAGTAATTTATAATTGGCTTCAATTCAGCTGTATCACCTAGCTTAATACTGGAATTTTTCCCTCAAAAATTCGGCTCATATACAGTTGTTACAAATGTATTTACAATCAACAACTGAATACACAAACTTGCCAAAGAAAAGGTAAGAAAAACCAAACACATACAATTTGAGCTTGTATATCAATCACGGACATAATACGGCCAAACACTTAGACCACTTCCAAAAACAATATGTACTAAACTGACACTATATTAATTTTCTTATGTCTTTAAAGGTTTGCTACTTATTTACATAGACTCTGTGTTATCCAAGCTCTTCTAAATGGCTGACTTGGGGTTGTCTGGATAACCTAACGGGTTGCAATATATTATCACATAAGCATCATACATATACAGTATATATATAGATTTATATATATATAATTATATACACATTTATATAAAAACCCTAATAAATAGATTTCAATTTTTTTTGTCATAAACATTGTGCAACATGATGAACCTATTTACATTACATATCTGGGTCGGCAGCTTTATAATCATCTCCAAAAATAAACTTGCTTATTATTCCTTTAATCAGAATTATTACAAATACAGTAATTACAATAATGTTTAATCAAGGACTCAAAATAGCTAAATTAGTTAGCAATTTTTTATATATAGGCTAGTTAGTTGTAGTACTTCATAACCAATACCTGTACATAATACTGTACTTGAGTAATACCTCCCTCTTTTTACACTTCAGTCAACTACAGTATCTGTATTTTTTATATTTACATAATTGTACGCTTTTTGGTAGACATACATATATAGCCTTGGAGAAGGAAGACTTTTGTGACTGCAGGTGTGTCATGTGTTCCTGTAGTAGTCAATTGGATATATGCAAAGAATCATAATGCTTAATGTAGTGATAATGCCTTTGGTATCAATATCTTGTCTAACCATATCATTATTTGAATTAATTGGTACTGAATTTCTTTAGACAGTCCAGTAACAGAGAAATGGTATATCAACAAGAATTATAATATAATATGATGATCTACCTGTAACAATGTTTCCAACATTTTCTAGCATTATAATGATACATATCAGACACCTAGGTCATTCAAAATATACATAAAATAATTTTATTAGATTTGTAAATACTGCAGTACAATCTTCTAGGAATCAACAATAAATTAATGGTTGATGTTAATTGTATTACGTAGTTGGCTCCTAGTAACAGCTTTCATGTTTTTGTGGAGAATCAAAGAGGTCTATTCTTGAGCAAGGTTTCTTGAGAACATTATAGTGTAGCTTCACTGTACACTTGCTACACTCTGATGAAAAACAATTTGAGACTTTAACAGCAAACAATTCTCTCTAGTTGGGGATCATATATCTTGGAATAATAAAATTTTATTAAATCCACTGCATTGGTAATTCAATTTCTGAAAGAGGTCAGTTGTTGGACAAATATAGTTTTATCTATCCACTGCCAGACGCCCTGATCCCCAAGGCCAAGAATGAATTGCCTCCATTTAGACAATACATTCAATTCTCTAGCTTGTTTCAGGGAGAGGGTTGCTAGCCCAGCATAATTCTAATAATATTCAGAATACAATGGAGAAAGTCATCATCATGCTAAAAAAGTTAATGTTCACTCTCAGTGTTATCATAGTATTTCCATTAGTACTGATGGCAACTGTACATCAACTTTATCCTAGACAGGAACAACTATCGGCAATACAATACATTGGACATTATTTTACTACAGAAAAATTGAACTTGAGGAACAAACCTATGATCTGTCACTCAAGTGTACCTTATAAATCATGATAGCATAATTTGGTAGGTATCTGTCCCTTTGGCTACTCAAGTCTGAATAATTTAAGTATTATCTACCTGTTGTATACTGTAATATATCATGTGATTTACTGTTACTTATATACAGTACTTTCAGTCATGTTATATATTTCAAATCCAATGCCAAAATTATTGGAATGCTATACAATTTTCTAGAAAGGATTTGTACATTTCTTTAAAGCAATGATATAATTTATACAAAATCTCTAAAGTATTATCATTAAGTCAATATTTACCTCTGTTCCACAAGAAATCAGAAGGTAGGGTAAACTACCCATCCGTATGTGGTGTTCCAACTAGTATATGACATTGATAAAATATGCCCATAATAAAATAAGCGGAGATAGATTAATGAAAGTCATACATTCGTACATCAAGGGGAGATGGGTCGTTTTTCTGGCCCCCCTTCTTCCTCATGTTTAGCCCTATTAGTTTTCAAATTATAAGACGTTTGGCCCATTAGTTTGGCAATTTTAACACTTTGCCCCATTTAGTTGTCAAATTTAAGACCTTTTGTGCCATTTAGGTGTCAATTTTTCCTGGCGAGCAATAGCGAGCCTGTAATTTTAAGAGAAAGCGGCCTTTGGCCGGGACATTTTTCTATAAAAAAATTACAAATTTATCGTGAAGGGGTGTTTTTCTAAGCTTGATGGAGGTCTGCAAGGAAAATGAAAATAAAATTAATATATTAATTATTGACCAAAAAAACAGCTCATCTCCCCTTAATACATTTAATTTATGTCAAGCTCTACTAATTTGTTGTGGGTAATATTTGCATGGATTTTGTGTACTAATTGGAGCACCATGTACGACTTGGCTAGTCTCCCCTATATGAACCCTTGGCTCACTCTTGGTCTTCTTGGTGTTGTTGGAGATACCGATAACAAAGAGTTCTAAGGCAAGATTCAACTAAGATCTCTGTTAAAGGGTTTATGAGGGAGAAAAAAGGTTTGGAATGGCCTGGGTGGTTGTTAGTAACTGTGCTACAATATAATAAATACCCCATCTTCTAATCAGTATTTCCAATGATCCCACAATACTCCTCGGATAAGTCCACTCATTCACCAAGTACTCTTGAATTGGATGAAATTTTTGCACTTACTCATGTAGTAATGTACACCTTATGTGGTAGATTGTGTTCTTTTATTTCATAAATTTTATTTTAGTAAGCGTTGTTTCCACATAGCGATTTTGATAAGTTGTTTTGACTTTATATTGTCTTTGTCCCAGTTTTGGTTTGCTTTGTTTGCAAGTTTTACATTTTAATTTTATATCCATATTACAGTACATGCAAATTAGAAATAGTAACATTGTGTGTGTTGTGAATTAAGCTATATTATGAAGATATATGTTTACATTACAAAGGAAAAAATGTGATAGTGATTGTGCATGTCTACAATAATTGGCAGTGTAATGCAGTTAACTTAGTTCAACTATTTTACTGAACATGCATACTGACAAGCCACTTTTCCATTTACATTATTGATGGGGAACATCATCTCAAGTTGAAACTTATATGAGCAATTAATAAAATGGACACCATGATATTAGTAAACTGAAATAGGTTGGGAAAATATAAAAACAAATTAGTGGGTGGAAATATATGGTAGCATGAGACAGGGAATATAATGCAAAGATAAAGAGTGTAAGATGAGTGGAATGCATAGTGCAAGAAGTTCTCGCATTTAAAAATAAAGTAAATACAATAATTTGAGATATAAATATTTGGTAGAGAGTTCTAATTTAATTTCTCTGTATTAGGATAATTTTGATATCCTTTTATTCTCTTTGCCTCAGTGGATTCATTATTATCTTAACTCATTCTCATTCATTCTAACATGACAAGTGTGATTTGAAGCTACTACCTTTAGAAATATCAATCCCTTAAGAATGGAATTATTGACTCCTAAGTGGTGCCAGCAAGCAAACTATTTTATTTCAATAGTGTTTCATATTAAATATAGTTTTATTGTAGGATTGAAATTGTTTTAAATTATCCCAACATAAATATTATATTCAGTGGCACTTCATTAACCCTCTCCGTAATATGATGCAATTTTGAGCCTATTGGGGATACTTTAAAGCCTTTGTTACCATCAGGGGTATTTAGAAACCTTTAGTTTAGTTACTTCAACCTCTGCAGTTGTCTTTGAGTTAGCTGTGGGCAGAAAACTAATTTTGGAGGTAATTATAAGAGTGAGAGAACTCTATTTCTTATTGCTAATCTGGCAACTGCGTCATAAATGCGTGAAAGGGTTAACTGAAATATATTTAGCATAAAAAAAAATATTGTTTTCTGCAATGTAACATCAATAACAAAACCCCTTTGGAAATAATAAGATTAGTATGTGTATGAGTCAGTAGCATAAACTTGGAAAGATTGCCACATAATTTTATGTCAAAATCCATAAACCAAAGCCTGAATTATAAAAACAATTAATCCCTTAGCGTAAGGTCATGTTTATTGATGTGTACATTTTTCATCATCATCATCATCTCCGACGCCTTGTTTCCCCCTGGGAAACCCCCGCTAAAGGATGGCCATGACAGAAACGTCTCCAGGCTAGTTTGTCAAGACATGCCTCCTTTGCCAGTGCCACAATGTCGCTTAAGAATTTTTTCCGCCTTTTTCCTTGCTTTGAGTGGCATCTAATTGGTGAGAAACGCACAGACGCAGTTTTTAGTGTGGCTTGGACCTCAGTCGAGGATGTCTTTGACATTCTCTTCATGCCTTTCACCCTCATCAGTCCTCTACACCTTCTGGGGCACTTGCAAGCACCAAGAAGGCCGAAAATACTTTATATGGATAATAAAAGTGTCAAAGATGATAAAAATGCCTTAGGTAAGGGAAGTTCCAAGAGGTCTCTCCTAAGCTGAATAGTACTGTCTGGTATTAGCCTAGAGAAAAGAAAATCAACTGAAAGTGATTAACTGGTGACCTACAGAATTTGTAAGCCACAAACAAGACTAATCTTCTACAATACACCTATATAGTTTGGTATTTTAGTTCACTCTCCCAGAATCAGTCTTTCCCTCATCCTATGACTTAAATTGCTTCAAACTCTGTGTGTCCAGGCATTTTGGCTAGAACGTCCCTTGATCTTGGCCCTGTCACTTTCAACTCTGGGCGAGGCACTCGTCACAGGCAGTTCTGCCTTTTGTCTCCCTCACTCACATAGAAAAAAAAAAACAATGGCAGCACTCCAGGTGACCCAATCTCTGACAGCCTACTTTGTCCGTCATTTAACTCAGAAATCAAGTCAATCAAACAATGATTCCTTAATTTAATTCATGCTAGTCATATGATACTTCTGCAACACCTTTACTAGCCACTACCTGATAATGGCTAGTCGACTATATTCCTCATAATTTTACTTTCTTTAACTAAAACCGTTCTGTATGAACTTTAATTTATGATGTTACATTTGTTATGCTTGGGAGAGGGTTGACAGTGGAAGTGACCCTAAGGAACTATTACTATTATATAATTCCAAAGGGGCCCATATGAATATTCATATGTTCTTTTCTTTTATTATATTTTGACCACATCAATAAGGGTGGGCTTGTGAAAAGAAAAAATCCGAGCTTACACAGACCTTCTACAGATATAATAGACAAATATTAGCAACAGACATGTACATATCAATATACAGTACAATACTGGATACACAGATAAATAAAATGTCAACCCAAAACATACACCTTATCCATGGATAAAAAACACCATTTGAGGAAGAGCACTTTATTGACAACGTTTCGCAGATAGCTTCATCAGGTCACTATCTGCGAAACGTTGTCAATAAAGTGCTCTTCCTCAGATGGTGTTTTTTATCCATTCTGTCTACTTTTCAAGTACCACTCAACCTTATCCATCATCGTACTGTCACTGGCTTAACCCATTCAGTTTGAGTATACATTTTCTTTATTCATATTCTGGCTAACACTAAAGAAATTTACTTAGATGAAGAAAGGAGGAATTTAGGACAACTGGAGCAACAGATAGGCTACCAGCCTATATATCCCTTAACCCTTTCGCGCACAAGAACGCGATTTGCGCTCATTCTGGGATACTTAAAATCCTTTGTGACCATCAGAGGTGTATAGAAAAAACTAAATGGCAACCACCTGTGCAGGAAAAGGCTAATAAGCAATATACTGTATAGAAAACAAATATTAATCCAAACATGCACAGAATCATTAAGCCATGAAATTGTTGAAGAAAGAAATCCTTTACTGTATATTGATATTCATGTTTTTATAGGCTGGGATCAACTGCCCCACGTGTCCTCAATCCCCCCTGCCCAGGAAGCCCATCCTTTCATTTAAATATGGGACATGCCAAAATGCTGATACTGAATTACTCTTAAACTTAACATATTTTTAGAACTGATTGACCAGTTTAAGAAAGTGCCACTGAAACATTGATATGTAAAATAAATTGTATCTTGAATGTTATTTCCCAGGAAATCTAATACTGTTCAGTGTAGCAAAATGGAGCTATATCAGCTGCCTAAATAATGGAAGAATGTGTTGTTATTACAGATTTATAAAGGGACAAAACGGCAAAGCACCATGGAATGTTATATCAGTCCCTTGTTTTTTACCAGGCAGATAATAAGATACACTTACCCCTTGAGTACGATGGGACCATTATATAATATAATTCTGACTCTATGATAATTTTATGCAGCTTAGGAAGGAATTCTGAGAGTCTGAAAGTCCATTGTTTATGGGGTGTATGATCCTTTAAACTCCTTCTAATCGTGGTAAAATAATCTAATTTTAGTCTAGAATAAAATTAAAATGATGCCATCGTATTGAAGGGTATACTAAAGTTTTATACATTACATACAGGTAACGTGAAGCATTTCAAATATTACACAACTTATAAATAAATGAATGGGTAAATATACACTTACTGGATCCTGCATTATATACATATACTGTAGAGTTTATTTTTAACATAAACTTGTAGTATTAAATATGATAAACACCACCTGTACACTCCATGATAAAGGATTTCGACACCGTTATCTTTTTTATTGTAAACTGGTTTTAAGCTATTCAGTACGTTCACATAATTTATGTTTTATTCTGGCTACCAATAAGTGATTTTTCTCAGCTGTCCCAGGAATCAGAGTGGTGAAAGCTAACTATCTGGCTAACACAGATACTTTCCTAAACTGAAAAAAATCGCCCAGTTATAGCCATAATAAATGACGAAAAGTATCATTGTACTGAACAGGATAAATCTTATGAGAATCACATGTTTAAAACATATGCAGTACAATGTTTTCTAAACAAATGTGCTTTGAGACAGTATGCCTCATAGTTAATAGCACAAAACTAGTACAGTAGTATGCTATAATTATACTTTAGCATTTATTTGTCTTTTTCTTTAGAATATAAATAGTGGGGAGATGTTGTACAACGAATACTGTTTATCCAACCTTCCAATATGATGATACATTTCTTCATCTTATTCTGAGTATTGTATCTATAGATGATTAGATTCAAATTACGAAGGATCTGTGTGAGTCAAAGGGTTAGTTGGGATAGTTTTAAGCCCTTTGATTCCTTGACATCCTTTCTCAGCTGAATACAAAACATCTAACATTTACCAGAATAAAACTGAAATGCCACCATATGACAGAAATTAGCACTAGATCTTTCAGTATACTGTACTCCATTAAAATAAACTTGGCAGCATATTCCACCATTCTCCTCAAGGTTGCTCCTGATTATTTATACATACATATATACACGTACTGTGTAATCCATAAGAGGTATGGTTTCAGTTTGGTTAAGTTTATATATATATATGTTGAACATATGGTAAAACTCTTCTTTCTTAGACTAAATGGGTGAAGAAGTATAAAACACCTCAATGTATCAGAATGTTAATTGATCAAAAAGACCTGGGTGATAAAAAACATCAGGTGTCTAGAACCATGGACTTTCGAACTCTCACCTTGGACTTTCGGACTATGACTGAAAAAGTAAGGTAGAATTCAGACCCTGGGTTTCCGGATCCATACACTACTGTCAACCAATCATGTTAAATCATAATTACATTGATGGCCTGAAAATTTGCTGCCAAGTTGACCTGAAGAGAGTATAGTATAGTGCTTCTAGTCTACAACATCTTTAGCCTTCTGCTAGTCGGACAGCATATGGACGAAGTTGATGGGCACTTTTCCCCTGCGCTCAGGCTGTCCGTCAATCATGCCCTCCATCCAGTCCCCATCTTCTGTCTCTGCCTTGAGTACGATGATGATCTCGCCCTCCGTGAAACTCAGCTCATCCTCCAGGTCCGCATCACAGTCATAGAGCGCCTGGCACCGGCGTTGACGAAGGGATCCCACGCGCTGTAATAAAGAAAGATGTGATTGGGTCGTTATGGAACTGGATGTGTACGGTAATTTTACTGACTCGTGTTCTATTCTTGGTACAGTATATGTAGATATCAATTTTGCTGTACTTAGCGTTAGTCCACCAAAATGTCATAAAATCATGCTTCTTTTGTTAACAGCTTCAGGGGCAGGTTTAGGATTTCTTCAAGGGGGGAGGGTGCGCGTGGTGGCAAATGAAGTAAGCCCATCCAGTTGGGTGTAGCCTAGTATAGGTAGCGCCAACGAACTTGACAATAATCTTGACCCCTGACCTCTCTGTAACTCAAAAGGGCCTAGAGCAAACTGCCTGTAAATATCCACACCTAATTCCTGGTGGACTCTTCCCAAATTATAGAAACGTCAGCCTGATTGCTTTCATTCATTTTGAGTTATAATAAGTTAAGGGGTCAAGATTATTGTCAAGTTTGCTGGCGCTACCTATAGGGGAGTGCTAGATATTTGAGGGTGTTATTGTGGTCTAAATATATAAATTAAGAGGGGGTGTCCCTCTGGAAAGTGTGGGCTAACTCTGCCAGAGCAAGAAATCCAAGATGGCTGCTTTAAATATCTGATGTCATACATTGTGAAGTACAGTACTGAAGTTAGGCTTGAATATTTTGGAAATGAGAAATTTTATGGCGTTGATATTTATATTTGTTTAATAAATGTTATATTTTCCTTGAATTTCATGATGGCCACTTTCAGGCCACCATCATACAACAGAATAACCTTGGTCCTTCAGACATGGGCATGAGGAATTTAGTTAAGACCCCACTATATTAGTGTTACTTGGACAGTCACAGGTACAGTATACCTGTTAATTTTAAAATACTACAATAATACTGCATATCATATACAGTATTAATATTTCTCTTGTGGACTTTCAACAGATCCTCTGCAGGCCCGTGTTCTTACCTTGGAAATTAACCATGTAAGGAATACACTTATGGCTGGGATTGAGAGATAATGCATGGAGGGAGGCGGTTGGAGGCACCATTTATTCTGGGAAGCTTTAGGTGGAGCATAATGATTGCTAAACATCCTGTTTCACCACCTGGTCTCCTTTGCTATTTTTTTATCTTTGCCTCAGTTTCACAGAGAGTAATTCTAGATTGATGATGAGGTACATACACTCTCGTTTTCCTAGCTTTGTGCAGTGGTAGTATCGTAACCAATAAGGTTGAACCTTGGTGACAATTTTTGTCTAGAATGTTGCTGCGCTCTAAGCCCCGGTTTATTTTTCATTAACATCTGCCAGCCAGTTGGAGCTGCCACCTCGGTTGGGTTACCCCTCCTAGAGAGGTAATCAAGTCGCACCCCACCTGCCCGTGGTGACCTTGCCAACACCCTGATTTTATTACAGCTTGGTCCCGTATAAAGCGAGTTCAAACAGTGTGAATTTCGATTAGTGCGAGCAATGAAAATATTAAACACAAAATTATCAACCAATGCGAATACGATCTTTTAGTGCGAGTCGGGTGGCAATATGGGTTAAATCCGGGGAGTTTTCTATTAGTGCGGCCAAAATGTGTACAGTGCGATAAATTGATAAATTTCCCGCCCGACTCGTGGCATCACTGGTGTTTGAGCAGCTTGGGCATGGAGGGAGGGTGGTCATTAAGACATTTTAAACCCCGTACTGTGTGACGCTATCACGCATTCTCGGGTTTGTGATCATATCAAGTGTAGAATTTAAGGTAAGGAAAGGTCTAATTTACCATTGTTATGCTATATTTATCATTAACATTTGTTCTTGGTATGTTTGTGTCAGTATAAATAACGATATAAGGAAAGATATGTGTGCTATATGGAGGACCGATCGACCAATTACGTTTTTTCCCATAGGATACGTTGTTCACATAGTATGAATTCACATAGTGCGATGCACTGTATCAACCAATTTCTCGCACTATGCGGGACCGAGCTGTACTTTTTCTATTACTATGTTTTCCAATTGGGTGACACAAACAGGGGCGGTGCTACCTGGGTTTTACACAGGTAGTAATAATTTTTATCATTTTAAAATTGGTTTCCTTTATTTTTAGCATCAAGTCTGTCGCGAATACATCTCCACTATGGTGACCTGCCCTCGCTGCAGTAAAGCTCTAAGCAAGTATGCTCAAGCGCTAAAGTGCACACGTTGTAGCAAGGTGGTTTCATCTTGCCTGTGAGGACCTTGACTCGAATGACTACCCATTTATGGCAGGATGCCTCAGGTTAGGCTTCCGGTAGTACTGCACTCAGTGCTGTCAGATCGCTGGTGTCATCTGTGAAAAAAGCAGTGAAGAGCATGTATGAGGGTGCAAAGGCGACAGTACGTGTGGAGAATGAGCAGAGCGAGTTCTTTGACCTGAGTGTTGGGTTGAAACAGGAGTGTGTGATGTCCCCGTGGTTGTTTACTGTATACAGTATATGGATGGAGTCATGAAAGAAATACTAGGAAGAGCAGTGAATGTTGGTGTATCGCTGAAAAGGGAGGGAAATGAGTGGAAGTTGCCTATACTGCTGTTTGCGGATGACACAGTTCTGATGAGCGATAATTAATGGGAGTGGCAGGGTCTGGTAAATGAGTGGAACAGTGTGCGAAAAACAGATTTTAAAGGTAAATGTGGGGAAAAGCAAGGTTATGGTCTTCGAAAGGGGTGAAGTCACAGAGTGTGAGGTGAAGTTGAACGGTCAGGCTATGGAGATCGTCAGCTCTTTTAAGTATCTGGGCAGTGTGTTGAGTAAAGATGGGACTGTGGATGAAGAAGTGCGGGAGAGGGTGCAACAGGGAAAGAGGGTTGTAGGAACGTTAAAAGCAGTAACAAGAAATAGAGTGGTCAGTATGGAAGTGAAGAAGTCCTTGCATGACAGTGTGGTAATCCCGAAACTAACTTACGGAAGCGAAGCATGGACGTTCGTGGAGAGACTTAGACCAAGAGTGAGAGCGGTGGAAATGAGTTACTCAAGAAGTGCGTGCGGAGTTACATGGAGGGATAGACAGATGAATGAGGAAGTAAGAAGGAGGTGTGGTGTGGAGGTAGATGTGCTGGAAAGTGTGAAAAGGAACAACTTGAGATGGTTCGGCCATATGGAACGTATGGGAAGCGAAAGAATGACTAAGAGGGTGTACGAGAGCGAGGTGGAAGGACAGAGAGGGAGAGGTAGACCGAAGGAGAGGTGGAAGGATGGAGTGAGGAAGTATAATATGAATGAAGGCGGTGCTGGTTGGGAGGAGGGGCGTCGACTGACTGGGGACAGAGGTGCTTGGGGGCGGTTCGTTCGTGGCCACCCCTTCGGGGATCATGGCGTCAGGCAATAGATAGATAGATTTTCACTAAGGTCAAAGCAGAGAGTAAGTTTGCAGTATTGAAGATGTCTCCTGAAATTAGAAAATCTATTTTGAGTCAAAATAGCTATGTGTACGTTGCACTCGGCAGGTGCAAAGCCAACGCCAGATATTGGGTGACTCAATGTTACCATTGTCAAAAGTTTGATCATCAGGCCACTGATTGTTCCAAGAAGTCATCTCCTGTCTGTGGTTTCTGTGCTGGTGAACATGATTCTAGAACTTGCCAAATAAAGCCCTCTCATTGTTCTGCCCTGCCACATTCAGTGCATCAATTTGCATTCAGCAAGGATTGCCCAATAATGATTTCCCAACGTAGGAAGGTGATGGAAAACACCGCACAGATCACTTCATAATACAAAAATAAAAATAAATACAAAAATGGAGATCAATCCCAGTGAGTCAAATTAAAATACTGTAAGACTTTTAAACTCTCATTCTGGCCAAAATAAAATGGAATCTAGTAAAGAGAGACTGGCACAGTTTGACTTGGATATTCTTTGGTTGACAGAGACCTGGATGCTTGATTCAGACATAAGCATTATCTGCAGTGCCCTTCCAAGATCTTCTTCCATAATCAGTGTCCCTAGACCTGGCGCATGTCTGGGTGGCGGCGTAGCGATAATTTACTCTCGGGCACTGGTGAACATTAGCCTAATTATTAGTTGTGACCTCGTTGTTACCTCTTTTGAGTTCGTGGAAGTGCTTATCAATCTTCATCAGCAGGTGATTAGGATCTCAGTGGTTTATCGTCCTCCCCACCCTGGTGCAGATAGAGTTTTTATTAACGAGTTTGGAGAGTTTCTAGAGGTCTTCGATGAGAAATCTGGATCTATGCTGATATGTGGCGATTTTATTTTCTGCGTTGATCATCCATCCCTCAAACCTTATTCAACTGAATTTCTCGAGTTAATTGATGGTAACAATTTTGTAAATCACGTCACTGCTCCAACACATGTCTCAGGCCATATATTGGATTTAGTCATGTCTCCCTCTGATTCTGATCGCGTTGCAGATGTGGAGGTTGATATTGTTGATCCAGTGCTGTCTGATCATGTTCTGGTTACTTTTAGCTTTGGTCTCCCGAGACCACCCTCTTACAACAAGACGATCAAATTCAGAAACAGCAAATATCAATCATACACAATCATCTTGCGCAGTTCGTATTTCTCTCAATTCTATTGACCCATCTGATCTCTCTACTGATGAGTTGGTTATATTACACAATCAGTTGCTAAGCTTGATTTTTTAGTAGATACTGCCCCGAGATAGAAAAGAGAATCATTGTACGCAATGATTGCCCCTGGTATGATTCGTCCATCACATATCTCCGGTGACATCGTAGTAAGGCTGAACGTGACTGGCGTATGATAAAATAAATACATATATAACATTTTAAGACGACTGCTCTACACATATGTGCAGTTTCAGTCTCTTGTCCTAATGGCGGCATTCCAGGCAACCCTGTTAAGGGCTGCTTCACTTGTCAAGTTTTTGGATTTGAGATCGGCACGTATAGTCCGATCCCAGGTCTTCCTCAGTCCACCCCTTGGTGCAGCTCCCTCCACAAACACAGACCTACATTTTTTCACCCAATTTTGTTCATCCATTCTCTCCACATGTCCATATCATCCCAGTCTACTTGTACGCATCACCTCGCTAATACTCTTTATACCTAAACGTCTCTTCAGCTTATCATTTGTTATTCTATCCTGCAGCCTGGCCCCACACATCCATCTCACCATTCTCATCTCATTACTTTCCATTCTGTTGACATCCTCTACTTTGACGGCCCATGTTTCTGAGGCATACATCATTGCACTTCAAACACATGAGGCATACACCTTTCCCTTCAGGGGGAGAGGCATTCTTTTCATGGTCAGAATTGGCAGCAGTTCTCTGAACTTCTCCCAGCCACATCTAATTCTAGCGACAGTGGCAGCCTCGGCCCCACCACCGGCAGAGATGGTATCTCCTAGGTAACAAAACTTGTCCACCAGCTCCAATGACTCATTTCCAAAATTCACAGCCACAGGATCATCACTTGACACAAGCTTGCCTTTGCATACTACGCACTCAAATTTCTCTATTTCTGACTTATTCTTCGGCAGGGGTCCTTTTATTCTACTACAGCGCTTACTCCTATGATGCACCCAACATCGACAAATGCTACATCGAATCGAGTTAGCGCCCACACCCTTTCCACACACTGCACATGGGTATGCACCGCTCTTTTCCACATTACCTCGTCTCAATCTACAATGCATAACCTTGGTTTTGTTAATATTGACTCTTAAACCCTTGCTCGCCATGCCCTCTCTCCATCTTCTGAATTTGGCCTCAGCATCTTGCATATTGTCAGCTATTAGAGCTAAATCGTCTGCATAAAACAGTTCCAACGGGAGTCTGCCTCTAAAAACTTTAGACAGTGCCTCCAGGACCATAATAAAGAGGAGGGGCCTTAACACTGAACCCTGATGAACTCCAACACAGACTGTGAACTCATTACTCAGTACACCTTTCACCCTCACAGCAGTTCGCGAATCCTCATACATCTTCATTATCACACGCACCAGCCACTCTTCCACACCAAGTTTCCTCATAGCCCACTGCACAACATCTCTAGGCACCCTGTCATAGGCCTTCTCCAGGTCTACAAACACAATGTAAAGATCCCTGCCTTTTAGTAAGTATCTTTCCTGTATCTGCCCGACTATAAAGATAGCATCGGTTGTACCACGTCCTGGCATAAAACCAACTGCACATCATCAATGGAGATGCTTTGCCTGATCAAACCCTCAAAGACTCTCTCACAGACCTTTATGATTTGGTCAAGCATTTTCAGGCCCCTAAAATTACCTCTATCTAGCACATCCCCTTTTCCTTTGTATATATTTACTATTACACTTTTGTGCCAATCCTCGGGGATTTTCTCATCTTTAATAATGGTGTTTATCAACTCGGTGACTAAGTTGACACCAGTCTCCCCTGAGGCTTTTATCATCTCAGCGACAATGTCAGAGCACCCTGGAGCTTTACCGTCCTTCATTTTATTGATTGCGTCACTCACTACAGCTGGTGCTATCAAAGGAGGGGTTCCAGATATTGGTTTTTCGATACTAAGCTGTTCCTTATCCCATTCAAACTCTACATTTAGCAATCGTTCATAGTGTGCCTTCCATGCGGACAGATGAAGCTCGTACCTAATATGTAAATACTAGAAATGCTGTTCTCTTGGCTGTCAAACAACGCAAGGTCGATTACTATAGATCCAAGATCGTGTCCTGTGGCAGTGACCAGAGAAAACTTTACGGCTTTGTGAGAAACTTCCTTGGAAAAAATTGTACAGTACATATCCAAAACCTATATCAGTGTGTGATATGAAGCTTGTCTCAGATTTCACCTCTTTCTTTAGTTCTAAGGTGTCTGATATACAGGAGTAGGCTTAGATGGTATGGCATGTGGTATGAACATGTGGAAAGGATGGATGAGAATAATTGGGTTAAGAAAAGCAAGTCTATGAACGTGGAAGGAGTCGCAAAGAGAGGTAGACCAAGAAAGATGTGGGATCAGGTGATACAAAACCGATCTCGCAGCCAAAGGACTGACCAAAAGGGACACCAAAGACCGGGCTGCCTGGAATGCCGCCCTTAGGCGAACAAAGAGACCTACTCACGTGTAGATCATAGTCTTTAATGTATGTATGTACAGTATGTACAGTATAACCTAAGGGCCATGTAAGAAAACAAACAGTCAGTGAAGGATGACTGCTCTACAGCCCATGGTTTTTCCAACAAGCAAAGGACTATCTTCACTTCGCAAAATCACACCAAGGTGCACTGATTGAAGGTTTAGCGATCCGGCGAGATACCTAGGTTCACCAAACTCTATTCTAACTTTAACTGGCGACCCGTGCAACTCAATTAGAAATGAGGTAGGAGTTCTCGGAGGGAGAACAAAGACAAGCTTTTCTGCCAAGTTTAACACAGACTGAGCCCTAATTTGGGAGACTGATCCATAGTGCATTACAATAATCAACATAGAGAAATAATAGTGTGAACCAAAGTTAACCCCTACTGTACCAGAGGGTATTACCATAAATGTACCCTCCAGTACCAAGCAATGTGGCCAAAATGGCTTCAGAGTTGAGAGAGAACACCCTTCCACCTCAAAAGATGGAGGAATACTGACCCTTCGAGTCTGTGGGAGCTTGGATATATGCTGAGAAGTGTTGCCAAGGTCTCACAGCAGTGCGTACAAGTCGTGGTGCCAGGTACCAATCGATACAGGCAGTTACAAGTGTTAACATAGGCAAATATGTTAATGTGTGTGGGAGTGCAAACTGGTTATATATGTGAGCAGACGATCGACACAGGAGTTTGCCCAACTAGTTTCCCGCCAAATTGCGTGGTCTACTATATGCTGACGTGTAAGAGATGACGTCACAACAGGACCGAGGTGGCGGGCTAGCTGTCAGGACGGAGTCAGTCGTTTACATACGGGTGAGTGGTGAACACGGCCATTGAGCTAATTAACAACAATACCCATACTCATATCTCTCACCGATCCATCCACTCACTCACAGACAACACGCAGCTGCATGCACGACCTCCCGAAATCCATCCTTCCGAATCCTCCCTTCCTCGCGAGGACAGAGTCCACCTGGCCAGGCTGAGATGCGGACACCATCCAGCTCTCCTGAGCTATCAGAAGAGACTGGATGACTCCGTTGTCGACGCCTGCCCGGGATGTAACACAGCACCCCATACCATTAAACACATCATAGAAGACTGCATTTCACACAACCACTTACGCCAACAACACAATCTACACTCAATGAGAGCTCTGTGGGAAAGCCCGATCGTGGCCATGGCCTTTCTCAGGGACTCGGGGCTGTTCGGCCAGGCAGCTTAGGGAACAACAACAACAAGGACCGCATACAGTATTATGGTCGAACGTCGTCCGTCGCTTGTACTGACGAGTGACTATTTTTACTGTATGTATTTCCAAGTGGTTAGTGGAAACTACAACTTTTTTTGTTATTCACATTTATCGAACTTTGTGTCATGAGTGTGTTATGGGGTAAATAATAACTTTGTGTCAGAAATAATAACTTTGCGTCAGAACAATGAAACACACTGGCAATGGGCTGGTCTATCAGAGTGAGACATGAGCGATCTCTGCCATACCCATAGCTTACTCTGACTGTTCCTTTTACTTATATATTTTCTAGATCTCAAGTGACGGCGTCTCTTCCGTGGATTGACCTCCCAATCTACCAAGATTGGAAGCTAAAGCGTCACATTATTCCTTTGCCCCTCAACTTTCTCTTCATAATTGCTGAGGGGCACAGGGCCCTGGGTGGGGCTTTGGTTTCCCGGGCGTTTACGCACCCTCTCAGCTCCCCGCCATGGAGTGGCTTCGGTCACCCAGGCTTTATTGTGGTCGGCAGGGAGGGTTCTGTGGGGGCGCTCGTTTATGGCCTTGGCCTTGCTCGGGGCCTTGGGGCTGTTCGGCCAGGCAGCTTGGGGAACAACAACAATGAAACACAAATACTAGAGCATATGGATATGACCTTTTAAAATAAAAAGAAGCTGTAGTTAATCCTCAGTCTGAGACGGCTAGTTTCATGACAGATAGAGGTCCATCAGAAGTCCCTCATTGCAGTGTAGCTGCTATCTATCTTTTGTCTGTCTACTGAGCTGTCATGACAGATAGAGGTCCATCAGAAGTCCCTCATTGCAGTGTAGCTGCTATCTATCTTTTGTCTGTCTACTGAGCTAAGTGTTGCTTGATGTATGAGCATGCTAATGTCAACATGTACAGTGTAAGCATATTGGCAGTCCAGATTTACAAGAAATGGATTTTCTTTGCGCTTACTTTTTTAGACTTTACAAAATATAATCTGCACATTAAAAATGAACAGGCATTCTTGTGTGACACAATGTTCAAACATCTTTTCTAACACTACTCTACCATTACTGTAAATGAGAGTGATCACTGATGCCATGGCCTGGCTCTCCATCTCATTTGCACCTTGATATTTCTCCATGTTGAATTTTCAAGATTTACTTCGGAAAATTCATGAGGGAATTAAGCTTCAACTTGTCAAATGGGGAGCTGGTCTTTGAGAAAACACTCTCTTTCAAGAAGAGCTTGAGCTGCTCTTTGCCCTCTTGGAAGGCAGTCTAGAAGTCTTGAACCAGTTCATCTGAGGCTATGATTCCCTATTTCAGGGTACGTAGCTTGGGAGATGTGAGGTTTAAGGTTTGTTTGCAAACTCTGCTACACATGCCATGTGGTCTTGTACAGCTTCTTCATCAGTTTTTAGGTGTACTGGGGCACACTGTGAGCCGCCTAATCTGCGCTGTGGCATTGGTGTACTTCTGTGTAGCTGCCCTGATGTAATCAATATTATTGGGGCCACGTGAATTAGTCAGAAGATTCTTCACATTTATGAGAATAAGAAGCCAAACTGCCTTCAATTTCTATTATTTGTTCATTGTACACATACATACACACATTCCATAAGCCGAGTAACTGATTCTTTGAAGTGCTTATCAACGAAGTCAGCTTGTTCATTAGGCAAAGTCACAAGTGGAAGCACTCTCATATACTGTACCTGCTACTGTCATATATCATTAGACTGGGCAGCATCATGCTGACTGCTTAGAAGCTTATCATGGTTTTTATGAGAATTTGTTGACTTTTTCTTGAGATCTCAGAGTACCTGTAAATTGGATTTGTCACTGTCATCTAGCTTAAAGTTCGATTGTTGAAGGGGAGATAGGTTGGGAGTCTCTGTTGAAAGGAAATGTGACTTGAGAACTCGCTTGTATTGCTTCCCACTAAGTGCCTGATCAATGATTCCTTCAGCAAAAACACCAGCTGCAACAATAAAGTCTGACAGACCAAATCTAGCAAATAATTTATTGATTTCTGATAGGTACGGAGAGCTTTAACCTTTTCACGCATTTATGATGCAGAGGTTGCCAGATTAGCAATAAGAAATAGAGTTCTCTCACTCTTATAATTTCCTCTCAAAAATTAGTTTTCTGCCCACAGCTAACTCAAAGACAACTGCAGAGGTTGAAGTAACTAAACTAAAGGTTTCTAAATACCCCTGATGGTAACAAAGGCTTAAAAGTATTCCCAATAGGCTCAAAATTGCATCATATGCGTGAAAGGGTTAAGTGTGTAGTATTACCAAAGGAATGCTAAACCTGTTTCACCACCTGGCCTCCTTTGTTGAGTTTTCTATGCTGTGCATCAGTTACACAAAAAACAATTCTAGCTTGTTCTTATGCACACACCCTTGCTTTCTTGCATAAAGCCACATGCACATCACCCCCTACACTACTTAACCTATTTCCAATGTCTCCTGATTATGGCATTTGGATGAGGCGACCCCATCGTCCACCACTTCGGTGGTGTAGTCAGCCTCTGTAGCAGTGGATCAGTAATTCCTCTCTTTAGAACACTTCTGTGCCCAGTATGCTTCGAGCCAGGGCCCTTGTAGGGGGTATATAAAATAGCAAAACAGTGGTGGAATTGCCATCCAGGTGAGGGACTGCTCTGGGTCTACTCCTTCGATGCTAATGGTCTCAATCCTCATAGTGGAAATAGCACTGTAGAGTGGGCAATGGGGACACAACTGGAAGCCAAGAGACAGTTTCGGTCAAAACCATCCCTCTTGGGTAGCTTATTGAGGAAGCAAGGCATCATACTTTTGTTCGATTGATAGGTAGGCGCGATGTAGAACGGTCCAGCCTAAAGGTTGAGCTTAAAAATTATCTTAGGATTATCGCTCTTGAGGTTTACAATATCGAGCGTCTAATAATTACCAACCTGAAATGCAAAGGACATATTCTTAACCTCAATCATCTATCTCAGCTTTTAACAGCCTAACTGGGTGGTACACAGTATATCATAAGATATTATGGCTTACTCTTCTCCAGTGAGGAAAAGATGCATGATATGAATGGAACCCTCTGAATATTCAGACTTGCTGCTCAGTGGTAAAAGGCCCAGAACAATCATCATTCCATCGAATAAGCGTATCAAGCACACATCAATATTATCTAACGTATGCCTCAGAAACATGGGCCGTTAAAGTAGAGGATGTCAACAGAATGGAACGCAATAAGATGAGAATGGTGAGATGGATGAGTGGGGCCAAGCTGCAGGATAGAATAACAAATGATGATCTGAGGAGACGTTTAGGTATAAAGAGTATTAGCAAGGTGATGCGTACAAGTAGACTGGGATGGTATGGGCATGTGAAGAGAATGGATGCACAAAATTGGGTGAAAAGATGCAGGTCTGTGATTGTAGAGGGAGCTGCACCAAGGGGTGGACCGAGGAAGACTTGGGATTGGACTATACGTGCCGATCTCAAATAAAAAAAAATTGACAAGTGAAGCAGCCCTTAACAGGGTTGCCTGGAACACCACCATTAGGACAAGAGACTGAAACTGCACGTACAGTAGGGTCCCGCATAAAACGTGTTCAGATAAAATGAGTCTCGATTAAAACGAGCGACCTAAAATATTAATATTTAATTTTCGATAAGAACGAATGTGATCACATAAAACGAGTCCGTCGCCAAAGTGGGGCAAATCCGATGAGTTCTCATATAGAGCGCTGAAATATCGTACGCTCCTGACGGAAATTTACGCTTACAGTGAACATTGACCATATTGGGCCACCAAAATGCTGTGTTCACATAGAACGAAATCGCATAGAACGGCCTCGTTTATCGACCAATTTCTCGTTTTATGCGGGACCCTACTGTATGTGTGAAGCACTCAATTTTAACATTTTATGTATGTATGTATGTATGTATGTACTTACACTTACGCCCTAATAAGGCGTACGGTCCGGACGGTGTTCCTCCTGTTGTTCTCAAAAACTGTGCTTCCGTGCTGACTCCCTGCCTAGGCAAACTCTTTCGTCTCTGTCTATCCTCTAACGTCTTCCCTTCATGCTGGAAGTTTGCTCACATTCAACCTGTCCCAAAGAAGGGTGACCGCTCTCAACCCTCCAACTATCGTCCAATTGCTCTTATCTCTTGTCTTTCTAAAGTTTTTGAAACTATTCTTGCTTCCAAATTTCTTAAGCATTTCTCTTCTCATAATCTGCTCTCAGATCGCCAGTATGGCTTCCTTAAGGGTCGCTCTACTGGTGATCTTCTTTCATATCTTACTAACTCTTGGTCATCCTCCTTTCGGGACTTCGGTGAGACTTTTTCTATTGCACTAGACATATCGAAAGCCTTCGATAGAGTCTGGCATAAATCTTTAATTTCTAAACTACCCTCCTTCGGTTTCTATCCCTCCATCTGTGCCTTTGTCTCTAATTTCCTTTCCGGCCGTTCCATAGCCGCGGTTGTGGACGGCCATTGTTCACTTCCTCACTCTATAAACTCCGGTGTTCCTCAGGGCTCTGTCCTATCTCCTATTCTCTTTCTAATTTTTATAAATGATCTCCTTAACTGTACCTTAATTCCCATCCATTCATACGCAGACGACTCAACCTTGCACTACTCCATTAGTTTTTCAGAACGCCCCAGCCAGCAATCCCTCAACGACAAACGTAATGAAGCCATAGAACTCTTAAATTCTGATCTAAATACTATTTCCAATTGGGGCAGAGAAAACCTTGTTAACTTTAATGCTTCCAAAACCCAATTTCTCCATCTATCTACCCGTCAGGATCTCCCAGCGGACTATCCCTTATTCTTCAACAATACAAAAATCAACCCTTCATCTTCTCTCAATATTCTTGGTGTCTCTTTTTCTTCTGCTCTCATTTGGAAGGACCATATTACCAGTCTTGCTAAGGCAGCCTCCCAGAAGCTGGGTGTGCTCAACCGCCTTAGGGGGTTCTTTTCCCCTGCACAGCTTCTTGCTCTGTACAGGGGCATAGTGCGCCCTTGTATTGAGTATTGTTCACATGTGTGGGGAGGTTCCTCTCACACTGCTCTCCTAGACAAAGTTGAAAGGAAGGCCTTTCGTATCATTAACTCCCGTCCACTCACCAACTCTCTGCAATCTCTCTCTCTCCGCCGCAATGTTGCATCTCTCTCGCTATTCTATCGCTACTATAATAATCAGTGTTCCTCAGAGCTATCCCAGTGCATACCACCTCCTTTACGTAGGGCACGTGGTACCCGTCTTGCAACTCAATCCCACCCCTACTCTGTGCAACTCTCCAACCCAAGAGTGAAACGTTACTCTCAAACTTTCTTCTACTCAACGTCTGAGCTCTGGAACTCTCTCCCAGAATCAGTCTTTCCCTCTTCCTATGACTTAAATTGCTTCAAACTCCGTGTGTCCAGGCATTTTGGCTCGAACGTCCCTTGATTTTGGCCCTGTCACTCTTTCAACTATGGGGGAGGCACTCGCTATAGGCAGTTATGCCTTTTGCCTCCCTCAATCACATAGAAAAAAAAAAAAAAAAAAAAAACACTAGTTGTACTTACACTAGTTGTATTTGCGGGAGTGAGCATGCTCGTTAATTCCCGCTTCCTAAGATATGTTTGTCATACCGTGCTTTGAAACTATGCACTGATGGTGCAGACACTTCTTCGGCTGGCAATTTGTTCCACCCACTAATCGAGTTGGTAGGAAATCTTTTACTTTTCAGATCAGATTTACTATTAGGCACTTTCAGTTTGTAGCTGTGACCTCTTGTTCTCTCACCTCCATCCCTCTCTATGAAGTTTTCTTGGTCGATTTTGTCAATACCTCTAACACATTTGTACATCTGAATTTGCTGTCCTCGTTTCCTTCTCTGTTCCAGTGTAGGTAGATTCAATCTCTCGAGCCTCTCTTGGTACTCCAAATTTTCCAAACCTGGGATCATCCTCGTAGCTCCTCTCTGTACCCTCTCAATTTTGTGGATATGTTTCTTCATGTGAGGGGACCACACCACAGATGCATATTCCATCCTGGGTCTTATTATTGCCGTTACTATTTGTTTCATGGTGTTTTCATTAAGATAATTGAAAGACATCCTGATATTTGCCAATAGTGCTAGTGATTCTCTCACTATCTTATTTACGTGGCTTTCTGGAGACATGTTATCCTTAAATTCTATCCCCAAGTCTTTTTCTTTTTCTGCTTTGGGAATCACTTCGTTACCTAGTTTATAATCTTTTCTAGGTCTGTACTTGCATTTACCCATTTCTAGAGTCTTACATTTCCCTGCATTGAACTCCATATTCCATTTGATGCTCCATTCATGGATCTTTTGCAAATCTGCTTGGAGCTCAAGGCAATCCTCCTGGGTTCTGATCATTTTAAGCAGCTTAGCATCATCCGCAAACATGCTCATGTAGCTTGTTAGTCCCTCAGGTAAGTCATTTACAAATATCAAAAACATGATTGGGGCTAAGACAGATCCTTGTGGTACTCCACTCGTAATTTGAGTCCAGTTTGACAATTTCCCCCTTACTGTTGTTCTCATCTGTCTTCCGCTAAGGTAGCTCTCCATCCATTTCAGCAGTTTGTCTCCTACCTTTCCCTCATGTTTTAATTTCCACAGCAATCTCTTGTGTGGAACTTTG
This sequence comes from Paralithodes platypus, assembly GCA_032716605.1. Lineage (NCBI taxonomy): Eukaryota > Metazoa > Arthropoda > Malacostraca > Decapoda > Lithodidae > Paralithodes > Paralithodes platypus. The sequence continues at coordinate 84,304,345 of CM064487.1, forward strand.
TCAAATGCCTTTTTAAAGTCTAGGTAGGCACAGTCTACCCATCCTTCCCTCTGGTCCACTGTGTTTATTACTCTAGAGTAAAAACTCAACAAGTTGCTTACACATGATCTGCCTCCTCTGAATCCAAATTGTCGGTCAGTAATTAATCTTTTGGATTCCAGGTACTGTAGTTCACCCATTTATCCCTTATTAATCCTTCCAGAATCTTCATGAGGATGCTCAATAGTGATACAGGTCTATAGTTCAGTGGTTTATCTCTGCTTCCTCCCTTAAATATAGGAATAATGTTTGCTCTTTTCCATTCTGTAGGTACTATCCCTGTGTCCAATGATTTGGTCATTATATCATATAATGGTATACTCAGTTCCTTGGCATTTTCTTTAATAATCCAGCCTGATACTCCGTCTGGTCCGGCGGCTTTGTTTGGATCCACCTTACTCATTATGTCTATGAGCTCTGCTCTGTTAAATGTGACTTCCGGCATTTCCTCTGTACCTATCTCATTGGTTTCTGGTGCAATGAATTCTCCTTCTTTTGTAAATACTGATGCAAAATTTCTATTTAGTTCTTCCGCAATTTCTGTATCCTCTTCTGTGATTCTGTTTCCACTTTTAATCTTTAGGATTGTGGCTTTTATCTTCCTTTTGCCGTTTACAAACTTGAATTTTTTTTTTGGATTCTTTTCATAGTTCTCCACTATCCCTTTCTCATGGTTTGCCTCTGACCTCCTCCTCATTTCTGTGTATTTGTTTCTCTCCTCTTTATACTTTTGCCTGTTATCTTCCGAATCCCAGTTTCTCATCTTTTTCCAGGCTTTGTTTTTTGCTTCCTGTGCTTGCCTACATTCGCGGTTAAACCATTCTTTGCGATTTCCTTTTTTTCTGTTATTAATGTACTTTGGGACAAAAGTTTTTATACCAGTATCATAGATCTCCATGAATGCCTTGAGTTTTTTGTCTACCTCACTTTCAGATAACACCTGATCCCAATTTTGTGACTTGAAAAAATCCCGTAGTCCTGCGAAATCGGTTCTGGAATACATCCAGTGATTTTCCTTGTGCTTTTCCCTTTCCTTGGGTAGATTATGCTTCAATAGTAGGTCTATGTCGAGAACTGCATGGTCGCTTTTTCCTAGTGGGCATAGGTACTGAATACTTTGAACCTCCTCCTCCCTTCTTGTGAAGAGAAGGTCCAATCTAGCTGGTTGATCACTTCCCCTTACTCTTGTTGACTCTTTTACATGTTGATATATAGAATGTATGTATGTATGTATGTTTGTACAGTATGTGTTTGACATAGTAAAGGTTGGGGGACTTTTCAAACTGGAGTGTCAAATATGTTGACTATTTTACAAGGGGCTACTACCTGTAAATCAGAAAAAATTGTCCTTAATGTAAATTCTAGGAACTTGGCATCCTTGATGTGTTAGGTGTCTAGAACATAATTTATTTCAAGTGATACACACTGCACAAGCATAACATTTGTTCAGTAGGCTGAAGCAGTGTTACCTATCCCAGTATCACTTTTAAAAGTTATCTTTATCAACAATTCCGGTTGATAGTAGGCATTCAACTATTTCATATGGGCATAGAGATGACAGCTGAAGGTCATTAGCATCCTAGAAATCATGCAGTAGTAGTACATCAGCATAGCTAATGCCAATTACAGTACAGTACATCCTTATGTAGCATGTCCTCTAATTTCCTATTCTTTGTGAGCCCATAAGTTACTATTGTGAGGTTAATGCTTCATGTAGTTCTCTTCCCTTTGATGTACTGTACAGTATTTGGTTAGTAGTGATGCTATTGTAAGTGCTAGGACTGATGTTGATCCCATGTCTTCCAGGATTCTTCAACCAGGTAAGAAAACATTAGAGTTCAGAAACCTCTGCTAAATAGGGTGGCCATAACGGGGCTGTTCGACCAGGCAGCCTAGGGAACGACTACCTGTACTACTATTGTTGGGATTAGTGATGCTTTCTCTTTTAGATGGGCTACAACATTTTATACCAATTGATCATCACTGATCCTGATCGACAGTAAAGCAGCCTCGATGTAGGAACCCCTAGCTGCTGTGTCAAATACTATCTATCTATCTATCTATTGCCCGACGCTGTGATACCCGAAAGGGTGGCCACGAACGAAACGCCTCCATGCACCTCTGTCCCCAGTCAGTCGACGCCCCTCCCCCCAACCAGCACCGCCTTCGTTCATATACTTCCTCACTCCATCCTTCCACCTCTCCTTCGGTCTACCTCACCGTCCCTCCACCTTGCTCTCGTACACCCTCTTAGTCATTCTCTCGCTTTTCATACGTTCCATATGGCCGAACCATCTCAAGTTGTTCCTTTTCACACTTTCCAGCACATCTACCTCCACACCACACCTCCTTCTTACTTCTTCATTAGTCTGTCTATCCCTCCATGTAACTCCGCACACACTTCTTAAGTAATTCATTTCCACTGCTCTCACTCTTGGTCTGAGTCTCTCAACCAACGTCCATGCTTCACTTCCGTAAGTCAGTGTCGGGATTACCACACTGTCATGCAAGGACTTCTTCACTTCCATACTGACCACCCTATTTCTTGTTACTGCTTTCAGCATTCCTACAACCCTCTTCCCCTGTTGTACCCTCTCCCACACTTCTTCATCCATAGTCCCATCCTTACTCAACACACTGCCCAGATACTTAAAGAGCTGACGATCTCCATAGCCTGACCGTTCAGCTTCACCTCACACTCTGTAACTTCACCCCTTTCGAAGACCATAACCTTGCTCTTCCCCGCATTTACCTTCAAATTCCGTTTTTCGCACACTGTTCCAAACTCATTTACCAGACCCTGCAACTCCCATTCATTATCACTCATCAGAACTGTATTATCCGCAAACAGCAGTATAGGTAGCTTCCACTCATTTCCCTCCCTTTTCAGCAATACACCAACATCCACTGCTCTTGATAGTATTTCTTTCATGACTCCATCCATATATACAGTAAACAACCACGAGGACATCACACACCCCTGTTTCAAACCAACATTCAGGTCAAAGAACTCGCTCTGCTCACTCTCCACACATACTGCCGCCTTTGCACCCTCATACATGCTCTTTACTGCTTTCAGCAACTTGCCATCTTAGGCGGGTGCCCAACCCCGAAAGGGGTTGAAATAGGGGAGCTATCCCCCTGCCAAAGGCAGCTTTCTAGGGCCTTTCCTAGCTGATGCTGAGAGGATTGGGTTCTAGTCATGTGGTGATGGGCTGGTCTATCAGAGTGAGAACTGAGCGATCTCTGCCATACCCATAGCTCACTCTGACTGTTCCTTTTACTTATATATTTTCTATATCTCAAGTGACGGCGTCTCTTCCGTGGATTGACCTCCCAATCTACCAAGATTGGAAGCCAAAGCGTCACATTTTTCCTTTGCCCCTCAACTTTCTCTTCATAATTGCTGAGGGGCACAGGGCCCTGGGTTGGGCTTTGGTTTCCCGGGCATTTCCGCACCCTCTTCAGCTCCCCGCCATGGAGTGGCTTCGGTCACCCAGGCTTTATTGTGGTCAGCAGGGAGGATTCTGTGGGGGCGCTTGGTTGTGGCCTTGGCCTTGCTCGGGGCCTTGGGGCTGTTCGGCCAGGCAGCTTGGGGAACAGCAACAACAACAACAACTTGCCATCTACTCCGTATATTCTAAGTACTTTCCACAAACCTTCTCTATCCACTCTGTCATAGGCCTTCTCCAAGTCCATAAAAGCAACATACACCTTTTGTTTCTTCTCCAGATATTTCTCCACAACACAATTCAGAGTAAAAATATGATCTACACATCCTCTTCCCTTCCTAAAACCTCCCTGCTCGTCGCCTATCCATTTCTCCGTTCTCACTCTCACTCTCTCAATCACTACCCTACTGTATACCTTCCCTACTATGCTTAGAAGATATATTCCTCGGTGATTACCACACACTCCTCTTTCCCCTTTGCCCTTATATAGGGGGACTATTATGCCAGTCTTCCAGTCATCGGGTGCACTCCCTTCTCCCATGCTAGTTTGCACATTTTCCATACCCATTCGATCACTATCTCACCACCATACCTCAACATTTCCCCACACACTCCATCTGTTCCTGGTGCTTTCCCCAACTTCACTCTTTTCATGGCTTCCCACACTTCTGACCTCCTGATCCCCACCTCCTCCTCCACTATTTCTCTTCTTCTCCCTCTCATACCATATCCAGCTATGTTTGCTGGCTCTTCATTCCTTACATTTAGCAACTCATTGAAGTACTCCCTCCATCTTTCGACTCTCTCTTGCTTCTCGGCTAGCATTCTCCCATTCTTATCTTTCACACCCTTACTGTTTCCCTTGCTACCTTCCCTAACTTTCTTGACTTCTTTCCAGAACAGTTTCTTACTCTCCCTCCATTTTACACTCAGATTCCTTCCAAATTCCTCATCTACTCTTCTCTTACTTTCCTTCACTATTCTCTTCACCACCCTCTTACTCTCCACGTACCTCGTTCCGTCGTTCGTTTCTGTCTCTCGAAATCTTCATTCCCTCTACTACCCAACCACTCTCTATATGCTTTCTTCTTTTCTTCCACAGCTATTTTTACCTCTTCTGTCCACCATGCTGTACCTTTCACTCCCCTCCCTCTTCTCCTCACTCCACACACCTCCTCACATGCTGCACAGATCTCTTCCTTAAACACCTTGCTCATCTCCTCCACTTCCTCCATAACTTCCAGGTCGAACCCACCTAGTCGTCTTTCTACTGCTCTCCTGTACTCTTCCCTGATTTCCTCCTCCTGTAACCTCTCCACCCTCCTCACCATTCCACCTTCCTATCGCCTCCCTCCAGCTCTCCTCACCCACTTCTTTTGTATCCTAACCTTAGCTACTACTACATAATGATCAGACAGACCCCCTCCAATACCCCTATACACCCTAGCATCTATCACAGATTTCTTCATTCGTTCATCCACACATACATAATCAATCAATGACTTTCGTTCCACCATTGTCTTATCCTTCATCGTCAACATCCGTTTCCACGTGTACCTGTGGATCATTCTGTGTCGGAAGAAGGTGTTGGCTATCCACAGCCTCCTCCCAACACATACGTCCACAAGTGCACTACCATTCCCATTCACCTCTGATGGTACCCCCCACCCTCAACTTTCCTATTACCCACCTTACCATTCATATCCCCAATCAGAAATATTCTTTCGTTCTTGTCAAACTGCTCCAGGCACGCCTCCACATTCATCCAGAACTCCTCTTTCTTTATTTCATGTGTATCCTCTGTCGGGGCATACACATACACAATCACCCACGTTTGTATTCCGACTTTCATTCTCACCCACACAATCCTTGAACCCACAGACCCATACTTCCTTCCATTTGTTACTTACAAACAAACACGCACCTTCTCTCGCTGTTCCTTCACTCACTCCAGCACACACACCCATTCCACACTCCCACTCTCTCACATCTGAACCTTTCCATTTGTCAAATACTAGGTTGTTGATATTCTTCTGGGGACAATTATTAAAGTTGTTGTTGTTGTTGCTGTTCCCCAGGCTGCCTGGCCGAACAGCCCCAAGGCCCCGAGCAAGGCCAAGGCCATAACTGAGCGCCCCCACAGAACCCTCTCTGCCTACCACAATAAAGCCTGGGTGACCGAAGCCACTTCAAGGCGGGGAGCTGAGGAGGGCGCGGAAACGCCCGGGAAACCAAAGCCCCACCCAGGGCCCTGTGCCCCTCAGCAATTATGAAGAGAAAGTTGAGGGGCAAAGGAAAAATGTGATGCTTTGGCTTCCAATCTGCCAACCTCTAGGTTGGCAGATTGGGAGGTCAATCCACGGAAGAGACGCCATCACTTGAGATCTAGAAAATATATAAGTAAAAGGAACAGTCAATATGGTCACTGACTTTATGTTTCAGGATCTCAATTACAGTATATTGATTAATTTGATCAATTGTGTAGAGAACCCAATAATCCTGATGATATTTTTGTAATCGGCTAGTAGATTTGGAAGTGTACGGATCTTGAATATTAGTCTTCAAATGAGCAAAAAAATATGTTCTGCACTTTGTTGAAATGGTGAGTTTCTTTGCTTGCCGTGTTCTTACTGAAACTGATGTGCAGTACTTCTTCCAGCAGCTTCTGTTGAAGTCTTGTCAAATTGCATATTTAGTCAAATACTGTATTAAATTTAGATATTAACTATACTGTAGTTACTTTATTCATACAGAATTTAGTCAAATTTACCTGAATGTCCTGACTTCCCAAATTGACTAATTCCTTGAACATGACGATAGTGCGTTGTTATACGTGCGATTAGTTTGCTTGGGAAACAGATTAACTTGCTCATGTAGTAATGTACTGTACACCCTATGTGGTGGATTGTGTTCTTTTATTTATAAAGCATTATTATTTTGCTTAAGCGTTGTTTGCACATAGCGATTTTGATTAGTTGTTTTGTCTTTTTACTGTGTTCGTCAAAGTTTTGGTTTGTTTATTTTGCAAGTTTTACATAATATTATTTTTAGCAGCAAATGGGTCAGAGGTTGCTTCCACTAGTCACAAAATATGCTATCATACCTTCATTATCATGGTAGGCTGTGTTACGCTTGAAATGGTATCATACTGAATATGTTGATAATAGATAAATTATGGAAAGGTTGCGGTCTCTGAGCTTAGTGTCCTCTAGCTGCACAGGTTTTTCTGGTGAAATCCTGCACAGTATTTGATTAACACATGGGGCCTGACGAAATATCTGGATGGATCCTCAAAGAATGCGCAGATCAATTAATCATACCACTGTATGACATAATCCAATCATCATTAACAGAAGCAGTAGTACCAGTAGAATGGAAGAGAGCCAATGTGGTGCCCATTTATAAAAATGGTGACAGGAAGGACCTCCTAAATTATAGACCTGTCTCACTAACTAGTGTGGTAGGCAAACAATGCAAACAAAATAATAAGACAATGGATGGACCTCTTGGAGCAACAGAAAATAATCTCAGACAAGCAATTTGGATTCAGAGACAAAGCGTCGTGCATCACCAACCTGGTTAGTTTCTATGACAGGGTCATAGACAAAGTGCAAGAGAGAGACGGCTGGGTGGACTGTATATACTTAGACCTAAAGAAAGCCTTCGACAGAGTACCGCATAACAGATTACTGTAATATGGAAATTAAGTACTGTAGGGAGAGTGAGAGGAAAGGTATTTGACTGGATGAAAAATTATCTGCAGGAGAGAAATATGAAAACAACGATTAGGGGTGAAGTTTCGCAATGGGCTAAAGTCAAGAGTGGAGTGCCTCAAGGAGGGATCAGTACTGGCCCCATTGATGTTCTTGATTTATGTTAATGACCTGACCAACGGAGTTGATGCATATATGAACATGTTTGCAGATGACGCCAAACTTATGAAACACATCATCAACGAAAACAGTTGTACAAAATTACAAGGAGACATGGACAGAATCCATAACTGGAGTAAAACATGGGAGATGGAATTTAATGCTAAAAAGTGTCACGTCTTATAAATGGGGAAGAGAGGCAGAAGACCAAATGGAACCTATAGGTTAGGAAATGAGGAAATCAGCAAGGCAAGCATGGAAAAGGACCTTGGAGTTTTTATCCAAGAAAATTTATCCCCTGAAAAAACGCATCAATCATATAGTTGGAGCAACATATAGATTAATGACAAGTATGAGAGTAGCATTCAATTATTTGGATGGAAGTATGCTAACCCAGATAATCACATCAATGATCAGACCTAGATTGGAATATGCAGTAGTGGTATGGTCCCCCCATCTAAGAAAACATATCACTAAATTGGAGAAAGTGCAATGAATAGCAACCAAACTGAACCCATAACTAAAGGACAGGCAATACCCTGAAAGACTAGCAAGACTAGGGCTTCCTACATTAGAGGAGAGAAGAGATTGAGACCTGATAGCCATGTATCGATGCATGAGAGGGTTAGAGAGACTCAATAAGGACTTTATTATGCTGAATGATGGAAGAACCAGAGGGCATATAAAATAGAAGAAAGGAGAGGTGCAAGTCCAATGTGAAAAAGTTTAGCTTTCCGTATAGAACGATAGATAGGTGGAATAACTTAGGTACGGAGGTTGTAGAAGCAAGAAATATCCACAACTGTAAAAGTAAACTGGATAGTCAATAGAAACTGAAACAGGACAACACGAGCGTAGCTATTTCCTATAAACTACAAATAGGTGAATACATGTTTGTATTTTAAATCCAAATCAGCAGGATTTGTACCATGTAGACCCAAATCTATATTGGCATAGCTCTCTGCTTTAGTTGCTTCAATTTTGTTCTTTTCTTGTTCTGAGCTTAACTGAGTAACCTACCGCTAGATATCAATATACTGTAAAGCATGACTGTTGCATACACAGTCTTTTGGAACCAATTTCCCAATTTATACTCTCTGATATATTAAAAATTTTGCCATATGCCAGCAAACCAACATCAAGCCAACTAGACCAACGAGGAGCTAAAGTGTAGTTTCATTTGAAACAAGTTCCATCCACTACCACCTGCTCTGACTTTCCGAACCTATCAAGACCTTTCCACAAAAGGACTTTTCTCATATCCTTCCCCATTTCTCATAACTTCACCTTGATTCCTTGAACTTGAGAGCCTGTGTGTAGATCAGCACTGGTTGTGAAGCCACTTGACTGCATTACCTGAAAAAATAGAATTATAGGTGGTCACTAAAAAATTAAAATTTTCACCAATATTCAGTGACAGTCAAACTAACTTGTTTTATCCCGTAATTTATATGTGTAGTATATAAAATTATCTTATGCCGAGTGACCTGCCCATAATTGTTGATTTTGGCAGTGTGACTGCAGCGCGTGAACAATTTCTGTTAATTAGGTGTTACTATTTTTTTCTGAAGCTGGTTCTGTCGCTAGAGTTAAATGTGGCTGGGGAGAGTTCGGTTAAAGGGGATGATATTAACAGAAAAATAACATAATGAAATGAGAGGGGTAACTAATATGGAGCTGTGGAGGCAGTTAGGTATTAAGAATACTGTACTAACAAAGAGATACGTAAGAGCAGGCTTGGTTCGTTTGGGTATTTGGAGAGGATGGACGATTCTAATTGGGCGAAGAGATACAAGTCTGTGAACATGGAGGGAGCTGTGCATAGGAATTGGCCTAGAAAGCAGGCTGGGAAATTAGTGTTGCGGATCTACTTGCCCCAGGCTAGCGACCTCCGAAATTTACTTGCCCTGACAGTCTTTTCACTTGTCCTGACATATTTTTGACTTGTCCTGATACATTGTAAGGAATTTCACTCGTTAAGTACCACATACATTCACAAACATGCCACCAGCTTCTATAAATTGGATGTTATGTCCACACTACTTATTAAATTTTGGGAAACTCATGCATTGCTAATGTTATGGAAATATCAAGAGTTTGGGTAAGGCACGTTGATGGTAAAAAAATTGAGACTAAGAAGAGGACATTAAGGGGAGATTTCCACTTGAGGGAGTTTTTTCTTGACTCCTTTCTCCTTCATGTTTAGCCCCATTGCTTTTCTAATTTTAAAACGTTCGCCCCATTATTTTGATGATTTTAAGAACTTTCAACCCATTTCTGTCAATTTTAAGACCTTTCGTGCAATTTAGGTGTCGATTTTATCCTGGCGAGCGATAGCGAGCCTGTAATTTAAGAGGAACCGGCTTTCAGCCGGGAAATTTTTCTACCGAAAAATTTACAAATTTATCTTGAAAGGGGCTCAAGGGGGTGTAATCTTAAGCTTGATGGATATCTAAAGACCAAACTAAAAACCTCCCCTTAAAGGTTTCCATTTATTAACCTATCTATCCCTTGTTAAACTTCTCCTATTCTGGGATGCCCAGGCCTCTTCAGTTTAAATGTTTGTTCTCCACTCTCCTTCCTCTTTCTTCCTTGATTTACGATATTACCACTGTATCCCCTAACTCCAATATATATTATATTGCATTTAACCAGATTCTCTTTGAATAATCTTTTCAGAGTAGGGCCTACCTTTGGTATGGCTATATTTTGTCACCAAGTGATATGTTTTCAAGTGTCTCTAATAATATATTTCTTTTCTAACATTTCAATCTTTCTCTATTGTTTTGTATTGTCAAGCCATATTCCTTTATAAGGGCCTCGGACTTTATCCTTGAATTATTATGTTCCTTCCAACAACCAACCATACTCCTAAAATCGATTAATGAAATTTACAAACACATGTGGCAGTCCGTGGATTCGAACCCAGGATGCTCACACCGAAAATCAACACCTTATACATCGCACCACGAAGACAGTTAAAGGTTGGTGGACACTGCCTACGATTTATTATGCAACTTCGAATCCTGCATATCAATCTAAGCATGTACACACATCCCAACTGCAACTCACGTAGGCTATGCATATGTGAATGGAAAGAGCAATTAATGGGGCCTTAACCACTTAGGGAAGTCCTCTCGATAAATTACTCCTGAACCAATATCAATTATTATGTTCCTTCCAACAACCAACCATACTCCTAAAATCGATTAATGAAATTTACAAACACATGTGGCAGTCCGTGGATTCGAACCCAGGATGCTCACACCGAAAATCAACACCTTATACATCGCACCACGAAGACAGTTAAAGGTTGGTGGACACTGCCTACGATTTATTATGCAACTTCGAATCCTGCATATCAATCTAAGCATGTACACACATCCCAACTGCAACTCACGTAGGCTATGCATATGTGAATGGAAAGAGCAATTAATGGGGCCTTAACCACTTAGGGAAGTCCTCTCGATAAATTACTCCTGAACCAATATCAATTATTATGTTCCTTCCAACAACCAACCATACTCCTAAAATCGATTAATGAAATTTACAAACACATGTGGCAGTCCGTGGATTCGAACCCAGGATGCTCACACCGAAAATCAACACCTTATACATCGCACCACGAAGACAGTTAAAGGTTGGTGGACACTGTCTACGATTTATTATGCAACTTCGAATCCTGCATATCAATCTAAGCATGTACACACATCCCAACTGCAACTCACGTAGGCTATGCATATGTGAATGGAAAGAGCAATTAATGGGTATAAGTTTTACACAACTTCACTTTAGTCCACCTATAAGCATTGACTCCTTGACACATTTACTGTCAAAACCGTTAGCACTGAAATGACATATAAAATAAATAGTATTTTCCCTTGTAATAATAATAAGAATGTTACTTATTTCTCATAAGCGCCAATTTTTCCGAAGAATTCACTAGCGCTCGGAAAGAGAAAGAAAAAAGAACAAAATCAATGCATCAAAAGAAGGCTTATATACAACACACATTTAACAATCATTAGCAGTGGCAAAATAGCCTAAACTCTATAGCCATCTGTCATGACACCTCTCTCAAGATCATAGCTTCTCTCAAAGAGAAAAGTCTTAAGTTGTCTCTTGAAGCATTCAACAGAACTCAGTTGTCTCATGGACAGCGGCAACCTGTTATACAACCTCGGAGCCATGTACAGTAGGAGAATGACCTCTCAAAGAAAGAAGACTGCTGGAAAGCCCTTGGTTCATCAAGACGAAAAGGGTCATTGTCATGACGCACAACTACACCATGGTGTGCCGGTGGGCGCCTGAGCAGCTCCGCAAGGTACCTAGGCTCACCAAATTTGAGAACCTTAAAAGTCACCAAACACAACTTAAATTCTATTCTTGCTCTTACTGGCAGCCAGTGCAGTTCTATGTGAAGAGATGTAGTAGGAGTTCTAGGTGGAACACCAAAAATTAGTCTTGCGGCCCTGTTAAGAACAGACTGAACTTTCTTTAAAATATAATTTGGAAGACCCACCAACAGGGCATTGCAATAATCAACACGAGAGAAGACCAATGAGTGAACCAACGTCAAGAGGCAACGTCTGGTTATAAACGGCTTCACCAAATAGAGATTTCTGATGTGCAAGTAACAACTTTTAACTATCTGGTTTACATGCTCTTTGAAATCTAATCGGGAGTTCACATATACACCCAGATTTCGAACAGAGTCGGTCGGTCGCAGCTGAGATCCACCCACATTGATGGAGAGGGCACCTACTATATCATCAGCTCTTCTATTTCCTCGGATGATGAGAATATCAGTTTTACCATCATTTAGTTTAAGTTTTCTCGCTCTCATCCACTTCTTGATATCAGACATCAACAATTCCATCTTACTCCGTATATCAACTATATTTGTGATTCTCACATAAATCTGGGTGTCATCTGCATAAAAGTGAAAGGTGACATTATGTGCACGAAGCAGAAGAGACAAACTGCTAATATAAATTATAAATAGGATAGGACCTAAAACTGATCCCTGCGGAACACCATACTGCAGGGGTGTCGAGTCCGAGACCACTTGATTTACCATCACACTCTGGGATCTACCTGGCAAGTACGACCCAAGAAGCAAGAGAGCAGAGTCACGCACACCACAATCATAAAGATCACTCAATAACAACTCGTGATCCACTGTGTCAAAGGCCGCAGAGAGATCAAGCAAGACCAATAGTGAGGCCACACCATTGCAAATGTTCTCAACTAGATCATTATGTACTCTAATCAATGCTGTTTCAGTTGAATGATGCTGTCGGTAAGCAGACTGAAAAATTGGGATAGTTTCATTCTGCTGAAGTAGTGGTTGTAATTGGTCAAGTATTGCACGCTCTAATATCTTTGATATGAAGGACAGGTTGGAGACAGGACGATAGTTCAACATGTTCTCAACATCAAGTCCAGGTTTCTTTAGAGTAGGTCGGAGTAGTGCATGCTTTTCAGAATGTGGGAAGCTACCTTCAGAGAAGCACTTATTAATTATTTTGGAAATAAACTCAACTGTGTGATCATAGACTTGGTAGCTTGGAAACAATTTGAGACGAGGCAATGTGGAAAAGAGCGGTGCATACCCATGTGCAGTGTGTGGAAAGGGAGTGGGCGTTAACTCAATTCAATGTAGCATCTGTCGATGTTGGGTACACCATGGGAGTAAGCGCTGTAGTAGAATAAAGGGGCCCCTGCCGAAGGATAAGTCAGAAATAGAGAAATTTGAGTGCGTAGTGTGCAAAGGCAAGCTTGTGTTAAGTGATGATCCTGTGGCTGTGAATTTTGGAAATGAGTCTTTGGAGCTGGTGAACAAGTTTTGTTACCTAGGAGATACCATCTCTGCCGGTGGTGGGGCTGAGGCTGCCACTGTTGCTAGAATTAGGTGTGGCTGGGGGAAGTTCAGAGAATTGATGCCAATCCTGACCATGAAAAGAATGCCTCTCCCCCTGAAGGGAAAGGTGTATGCCTCATGTGTTAGAAGTGCAATGACGTATGCCTCAGAAACATGGGCCGTTAAAGTAGAGGATGTCAACAGAATGGAGCGTAATGAGATGAGAATGGTGAGATGGATGTGTGGGGCCAGGCTACAGGATAGAATAACAAATGTTGAGCTGAGGAGACGTTTAGGTATAAAGAGTATTAGCGAGGTGATGCGTACAAGTAGACTGGGATGGTATGGACATGTGGAGAGAATGGATGAACAAAATTGGGTGAAAAAATGCAGGTCTGTGATTGTGGAGGGAGCTGCACCAAGGGGTGGACCGAGGAAGACCTGGGATCGGACTATACGCGCCGATCTCAAATCCAAGAACTTGACAAGTGAAGCAGCCCTTAACAGGGTTGCCTGGAATGCCGCCATTAGGACAAGAGACTGAAACTGCACTTATGTGTGGAACACTCAGTCTTAAAATTTTATGTATGTATGTATGTATGTATGTATTTATGGGATCCAACGGGCAAAATGTTTTATTGAGGTTTCTTATGTAGGACGAGATCATGTCCACCTCTACTGAGTGAAAGGATGAGAGGACATTATTAGGAATGTGTCGGGGTTGGAGTACAACTGAAAGTTCTTCACCAACAGAAGCATCATCCAGTTCCTGTCTTATGTGAGTTATCTTGCCAGCAAAAAATGCCACAAAGTTGGCAGCCAACTCGGCATCGGGTACAGAAGGTCTTAAGCTGACTCTTGTTTTTCCAAGTAAACTGTTTACAATTGAAGCCAACCTCCTCTGGTCGTTACCACATGAGTCAACTTTTCCCTGATAATACACTTTCTTTTCATCTTTGATTGTCTGAACCACAGCTCTTCTGGCTGACAGATATTGCAACCATGTAGAGTCTGTTTTATTTTTCCGCCATTCACGTTCAGCTCTTCTACGCGCTCTTCTAAGAAATTTAACTTGAGTGCTATACCAGGGTGAATCATCTCGTACTATGATTTTCTTCTCTACTTCTGGACAGTGATGATCGAACACTAATTTAAGTGCATTTCCATGTACCTCCACCAGCTCATCTGAAGTAAGGTTGGAAGTATCAATACTTCCCAAGTACTGTTTTACTTCACTGCTAGCCAAATTTTGGTCTGTATTTTTATAATTTCTAAATCTGATTACTTTTTCATGTGTGAGTGGCTTAGGGAAATCAAAGCTGAAAGTAATCAAAGCATGATCAGAGGTATTAGGGTCAGCATTCTCAACATCAACATCCAGAACACCACCACAACCCACAGGAGAGAAAACCAAGTCAAGGGTGTATCCTAAGATATGAGTTGGGTGGGACACATGGTTTACAAAATTGTTCTGATCAGTCAACTCCAGGAACTCAGGAGAGAATGGCTTCAGATGAGGGCTGTCAACCCAGTAATTAAAATCTCCACATATCAAAAGTCTTCCGGTTTTAGCAGAAAATTCCTCGAGAAACTGCCCAAACTCTTCCATAAAACCCCTATCTGTGCCACGATGGCCAGGCCTATAGACAACTGCCATTCTTAGAATTTGTTGATGGAGTTTTATTTCCACTTCCAACAGTTCATAATAAAGAGGGGCTGGGTTATGGCTTATTTGCAAGATATTCACCAGAGATGTGGAGTAGACAACTGCCACTCCACCACCGGATGATCTCCCCTAGGCCTAGGAACATTTATTATGGAATGGGTTTTAGGCAATGCTGCCTGGATAATATTCAGATCTGACTCGAACAACCAGGTCTCAGTGAGACATAATACATCAAGGTTACGTTCATCCAAGATCTCGCAAATATGATCCATTTTGTTACGCAAGGAACGAACATTCAACAGACCCAGTTTCAACCGGCTCCCGTGTGCATTTTTCAGTTTTTTGAACCTACAAAATTGGTGTTTTCAATAACTTTATTTCTCTGAGCTGTCATTAGAGGACAATTTCTACTTGAGGCGAAATGATTTGGCGGCTCCGTAACTGATGTGGAGCTCATACAATTTATACATTTGGGGGAAGTCTTGTTGGTGCAGTCTTTTGAGTTATGAGTACCGGCACAGAAGTTGCATTTTGGATCCTCATTTTTCCGATAACACCTGTCACTGGTATGGCCAAAGCCCTGGCAATGGTAACATTGTGTTACCCAGAAGCGATCGTATGCACGACATCTCACAAGTCCAACATACACAGAATTGCCATCATCCACAATGGAAGAGCGTATTTCAGGTGACATTTTTACTACCGCAGTCTTTGTGTGTGCATCACTCTTTTGCTTGGTGAACAGCAAATTCATAGCTAAGCCATCGTCGACCAGGGACTTTATTCTTGGGTTCTTGTTGAGGATGCTGGGAATGATCTCATTATCCTCAGCGTCATTAGCAATGCCTACCAGAGTCATTTTTGGCATCATCTTCTTTGGTTCGGAGACACTGAAGGCACTGTCCACCCCCAAACACTGATTGATGGCCCTTCCTGCATCTTCTTTGGCTTTCTTGGATGGAAGTCGTACCACCAGTACACCTGAATCAGTTCTAGTTAACTTGTTAACCGGAACCGAAGCCAAAGCAGTCTCGATTGCCTTTGTATCTGGTGGGCTTACTGGCTCGGAGGATCGGTCTTTTGGCTTCACTACCAGGACCTGATGGTCCCAGACAGTTTTTTCTTTCCACCATCTACCACCTCAGTGGTGCGTTTGGTCGGCTCCTTTTTGGTCTCTTCAAATGTTTGCTGAACTATCTTGGCAAACAAGGGAATGTCGGGGGCAGCAACTTTAGTCTCAAGGATATCCATTCTGTTACCAATACTCTCTATCTATACTCTCTTGTAAGCATTGATCTCTTGTTTTACTTTGTACATAGTGTGATAGGCTATTTTCAGTAAATGTACCTTATCCCACCTAATCTTATCTTCAACTTCCTTCCCCTATATGATTTTTTTAAAGTCTAATCTTGCGCAGTGTCATATCTTCATTTTTCTCATAATCTGAGACTAGTGCATTGTCATCATCGATTGGCTTTCATATGGGATGAGGGGCAGACTACCGAGTCTCTTACTAGTCCTTTCATATTTGTTCATAACTCTTTGTATCGTACTATAAGTAATCTCGTCCCTAATTCCTTCCTCTTGAATCTCAGTTTTTTAATGCAAATAATCAATATACAGTATGCATATCATTATCCTTAAACTAGCTTAGTAAGTGTTAGTAAAGCAGGAGAGGAAAATTTATATTTCTTAATTATTTTGATATTAGTTAAAAACAATATTTGTGAATACAGCCAGCTGCTACTTTATTGTTCTTATAACACTAAGACAGGATCAAGCTTACTAATTGAGAGATAACCCGTTCAAATGGCTTCAAATTGGATAAGTTCCGCTTTAAAAAAGATGTAGTAAGCATTGGTTGGGAAACAAGGTTGTGGATATGTGGAATAGATTGTCTAGTGCAGTGATAAGCTCAGGAACGATAGGAAATTTCAAAATCAAACTATATTGTCATATGAATTATATGGGTTGGGTGTAAATGGGGTGTACCTCGTGTAGGACGGTCGGCTTTATGCAGATTTCCGAGTTCTTATGTTCTTAAGTCCCTTTTGATAATGAAAAACTACGTATTGGTGTAACACAAGTTGGTTCATGTTTGTTTTATTGGAATTTAGTTAGAGATTTGTGAATAGTCATCTTTTATATATTTTTTTAAAATTTGTCTTACTTATTCAGCTATCATATCCTGAACTTATTAGATCATATTCTACAATTTCATGAACGATAATATTTTTACAGACAAATTTACCCCCTAACCTATCTTGGTCAACCCAAAACAATTGCATAGTATTGTAATTTTCACCCTAACAAAGCCCTACCTAAGCAATCCTAGCTAAATACCTTCTCACATCTCCTAATATCCCTGTCCTCATTCGTGGTCACCTCCCTCACCACACCATCCATAAATATATTAAACAGCAATGGTGACATTACACAACCCTGTCGCAAACCTACATTTACCTCAAACCATTCACTCAACTCACCATTTCTTACTCTAATAGATGCTCTGCTCCCTTCATAAAAACTCTTAACTGCTTTTAACCCTGGTACACAAAGCAATATCATACATAGTCACCAGTGTACATACCAAATCCCCCCTCCCCCCAAATTATAACACAACAGAAATACAATCAATTAAAATACGCACTGGCAACAACTCCAACATAACCATCATAAACACATACATCCCAGGGCTGTTCGGCCAGGCAGCTTAGGGAACAACAACAACAACAACACATACATCCCTCCCCAAACATCCCCTAAAGTACCAAATGAATACAGACCACAATTACAACAAATCACAAACACCCCACACATCATCCTGGGTGGTGACTTCAACGCAAAGACATCGGCCTGGTTTGTCGACAACTCCGACACAGACAGAGGGCTGGTATTTCAACACCAAACAGATAACCTTATTATCCTTAACGACATCCATCAACATACCCATATTCCCCACCAAGCCCTCTATAACCCATCATCTCCAGACATCACCTTCTGCTCCCCAGAACTCGCCCCCAAAACATCCTGGAGGGTGGTTAGAACCTTAGGCTCTGACCACCTTCCGATCATTATCACCACCAAAACCAGACTCACCCCCAGCTAGTCACAAACACACTTACACCAACTATAGAAGAGCTAACTGGGAAGCATTCACAAACGAGACAGAACAACACTTCACAACTCTAAACAGCATACCCATCACTAACATCAACAATGCTGTACACATACTCAATAAAACTATCCAAAACGCTGACAAGAAACACATTCCAAGAGGTAACAGAAAAAGACACAACCCCAACTTCACACCAGAAATTCAAAACCTCATCAGACAACACAACATACTGAAACACTCCCCAGCACCCCACACACAAGACATCAAACAACAAATCCAAGCACTCAACACCCAGACTAACAACAAAATACAAGAAAAACAAAAATTAAATTGGAATAACTTCCTACAAACACTTGATCACAAAACAACCCCCAAAAAATCTACAAAACACTAAACAGCATCACACTTTCCAACAGCAACACAACACAATCACATGCTGCAATCACAACAACAGACTCTACTCCTTCATGTAAACAACAAGCAAACACTCTCATCAATCACTTCTCACGTGTCAGCCACCTAAAACTCCACAAAGACGACCGACATGTCATCCGACGTAAGAGACAATTCCTCACAGACCCTGACTATACACCCTTCACCAATCACCAGACAAAGCATATCATCAACAATCTCAAGCACTCACCCGCCTGTGGCCTAAACAACATAAGCAACATACACCTCAGACACCTAGGACCACAAGGCATACAAGCACTCACTAACATATCAAACTACAGTTATTCACACAACACAATACCAGACATCTGGAAGCATGGTATCATCATTACATTCCCCAAACCCAACAAAGACCCCACGCTACTCTCCTCACACCGCCCCATCACACTCCTTTGCACCCCCTCCAAAGTCATGGAACGCCTTGCACTACAACTAATTACACCCGACCTACCCCTAGCTCCAACACGACATGGCTTCAGGCCACTGCACTCCACAAACACTCTTCTCACAGACCTTACACAAAGAGCTTTTGACGGCATCAAGTCAGCTAGACCACCACACAGATCATTATTAGCCACACTTGACATTAGTAAAGCCTTCGATGCCATCCCCCGCCACAACCTAACAAACAAAATTTACAACACAAACATGCACTACAACACAAAAAGGTGGCTGGCCAACTTCCTAGCAGGCAGATGTGCACACGTATCTTTTGCCGGTCAGTCATCTAGCATCAGAAACTTTCCAAACGGAGTCCCACAAGGATCAGTCCTATCGCCCGCACTCTTCAATCTGTACATGCACGACATAACTATACCCAATACACCTCAACTAAACTTAGCCTCCTATGCAGACGACATAACACTCACATGCACACACCATGACCCAAACACAACAACAGATCTCCTTCAACCCTATCTCAACACACTACATGGCTGGTGCACTACAAACAGACTTAATCTAGCCCCAGCCAAATCCACCGCAACCCTGCTCACAAGCTGGACAGGAGAACACGAATACATCCCTCAACTCACCATAAACGACACACCCCTAACACATACACACTCACCCAAATTCCTAGGAGTAACATATGATACTCATATGACATTCAAACAGCACACCACAAACACAAAAAAGAAACTGACACCCAGACTTAACACCCTCAGGTCACTTGCTCACACAAAATTTGGACATAACAAAGAAACCACCACCACAGTTTATAAACAATACATAAGATCAGTGATGGAATACGCAAGCCCAGCCTGGGCTTCTAACCTAGCTGAAACACATCATAAGACCTTACAGACTATTCAAAACAAAGTCCTAAAAATAATTACAGGCTGCACAGCTACTACACCCACAGATCACCTACATCAAGAAACCAAAATCCTCAAAGTCAAAGACCAGCTGGACATGAGAGGCACTCAATTCCTGGCAGCAGCCTCCACGAACCAAAACCACCCACTACACTACATGGCAACACACCCACAGACACCAAGAAATATCAAAACAACACCCAGCACATGGTATCACACACAAATACTGTCCTCTCTCCCTCCCTGCCCACCCCAAACCAACTTCCAGAAGCACATCCATACTCATATCTCTCGCCGATCCATCCACTCACTCATAGACAACACGCAGCTGCAAGCATGACCTCCCGAAATCCATCCTTCCGAATCCTCCCTTCCTCGCGAGGACAGAGTCCACCTGGCCAGGCTGAGATGCGGACACCATCCAGCTCTTCTGAGCTATCAGAAGAGACTGAATGACTCCGTCGTCGACACCTGCCCGGGATGTAACACAGCACCCCATACCATCAAACACATCATAGAAGACTGCATTTCACACAACCACTTATACAGTAGGGTCCCGCATAAAACGTGTTCGCATAAAACGAGTCTCGATTAAAACGACCGACCTAAAATATTAATATTTAATTTTCGATCAGAACGAATGTGATCACATAAAACGAGTCCGCCGCCAAAGTGGGGCAAATACAAGGAGTTTTCATATAGAACGCCGAAATATCGTACAAAACGTACAAAATATCGTACGCTTTCATATAAAACGCCGAAATATCGTACAAAACGTACGAAATATCGTTCGCTTTGTACGAAAATTTTCGCTTACAGTGAACATTGACGATATTGCGCCACCAAAATGCTGTGTTCACATAAAACGAATTCACATAAAACGCCCTCGTTTATCGACCATAAACTCGTTTTATGTGAGACCCTACTGTACATACATAACATTTTAAGACTGAGTGTTCCACACATACGTGCAGTTTCAGTCTCTTGTCCTAATGGCGGCGTTCCAGGCAACTCTGTTAAGGGCTGCTTCACTTGTCAAGTTCTTGGATTTGAGATCGGCACGAATAGTCCGATCCCAGGTCTTCCTCGGTCCACCCCTTGGTGCAGCTCCCTCCACAATCACAGACCTGCATTTTTTCACCCAATTTTGTTCATCCATTCTCTCCACATGTCCATACCATCCCAGTCTACTTGTACACATCACCTCGCTAATACTCTTTATACCTAAACGTCTCCTCAGCTCAACATTTGTTATTCTATCCTGTAGCCTGGCCCCACACATCCATCTCGTCATTCTCATCTCATTACGTTCCATTCTGCTGACATCCTCTACTTTAACGGCCCATGTTTCTGAGGCATACGTCATTGCACTTCTAACACATGCGGCATACACCTTTCCCTTCAAGGGGTGAGGCATTCTTTTCATGGTCAGGATTGGCAACAGTTCCCTGAAATTCCCCCAGCCACATCTAATTCTAGCAACAGTGGCAGCCTCTGCCCCACCACCGGCAGAGATGGTATCTCCTAGGTAACAAAACTTGTTCACCAGCTCCAATGACTCATTTCCAAAATTAACAGCCACAGGATCATCACTTAACACAAGCTCGCCTTTGCAC
The DNA here is from genome assembly GCA_032716605.1 of Paralithodes platypus. Lineage (NCBI taxonomy): Eukaryota > Metazoa > Arthropoda > Malacostraca > Decapoda > Lithodidae > Paralithodes > Paralithodes platypus. The sequence goes on from CM064487.1 coordinate 84,325,740, forward strand.
ACTACGCACTCAAATTTCTCAATTTCTGACTTATCCTTCGGCAGGGGTCCCTTTATTCTACTACAGCGCTTACTCCCATGGTGTACCCAACATCGACATATGCTACATTGAATTGAGTTAACACCCACACCCTTTCCACACACTGCACATGGGTATGCACCGCTCTTTTCCACATTGCCTCGTCTCAATCTACAATGCATAACCTTGGTTTTGTTAATATTGACTCTTAAACCCTTGCTCGCCATGCCCTCTCTCCATTTTCTGAATTTGGCCTCAGCATCTTGCATACTGTCAGCTATTAGGACTAAATCGTCTGCATAAAACAGTTCTAACGGGAGTCCGCCTCTAAAAACTCTAGACAGTGCCTCCAAGACCATAATAAAGAGGAGGGGGCTTAACACTGAACCCTGATGGACTCCAACACGGACTGCGAACTCATCACTCAGTACACCCTTCACCCTCACCGCACTTCGCGAATCCTCATACATCTTCATTATCACACGCACCAGCCACTCTTCCACACCAAGTTTCCTCATAGCCCACTGCACAACATCTCTAGGCACCCTATCAAAGGCCTTCTCCAGGTCTACAAACACAAAGTAAAGATCCCTGCTTTTTAGTAAGTATCTTTCCTGTATCTGCCTGACTATGAAGATAGCATCGGTTGTATCCCGTCCTGGCATAAAACCAAACTGCATATCATCAATGGAGATGCTTTGCCTGATCAAACCCTCAAAGACTCTCTCACAGACCTTCATGATTTGGTCAAGCATTTTCAGGCCCCTATAATTTCCTCTATCTAGCGCATCCCCTTTTCCTTTGTATATATTTACTATTACACTTTTGAGCCAATCCTCTGGGATTTTCTCATCTTTTATAATGGTGTTTATCAACTCGGTGACTAAGTTGACATCAGTCTCTCCTGAGGCTTTTATCATCTCAGCGACAATGTCAGAGCACCCTGGACCTTTACCGTCCTTCATTTTATTGATTGCGTCGCTCACTACAGCTGGTGCTATCAAAGGAGGGGGTCCAGATATTGGTTTTTCGATACTAAGCTGTTCCTTATCCCATTCAAACTCTACATTTAGCAATCGTTCATAGTGTGCCTTCCATGCTTCTCTGATTTCATGGTCTGCATACACGATCTTCTCATTATCGTTTCTAACACACTGTTCACCTATAATATCCCTTACAACTTACGCCAACAACACAATCTACACTCAATGAGAGCTCTGTGGGAAAGCCCGATTGTGGCCATGGCCTTCCTCAGGGACTCGGGGCTGTTCGGCCAGGCAGCTTAGGGAACAACAACAACAACAACAACAACAAACTGCTTTTAACAAATTTCCTCCAATTTCATAAATCCTTAACACCTTCCACATTGCTTCACGATCCACACGATCATACACTTTTTCCAAATCCATAAAAGCTCAAAATATCTCCTTATGCTTCTCTAAATACTTCTTGCATAACTGTCTTACTGAAAAAATCTGATCCACGCACCCTCTTCCCTTCCTAAAACCGCACTGTTCTTCTCCTATTGCAACTTCCGTACACATTATTATCCTCTCTATCAACACCCTGCCATACAACTTTCCAACCACTGATAATAAACTATACCTCTATAACTTGAACACTCCTGCCGATCTCCCTTCCCCTTGTACAACGGCACAATACATGCACTCCTCTAGTCTATTGGTACCATTGACACATTGAAAAGTCTCACCAACCAATCTATTATCACATCTCCGCCATTCTTTATACACTTCACAGCAATACCATCCATACCTTATGCTTTTCCCACTCTCATTTGTTTCACTGCTTTTTTCACCTAATTTTCCTCAATCCTTTCATTCATTCCCTGCCACCTGGGTGGCCTGGGTAACCTATCTCCATCAACCACTGGTTCAATCACTGCTTCTCTTCCATCTCTTGCATTTAGCAAAGATTCAAAATACTCAGCATATCTTTTCCTCACTTCAACTCCTTCCACTAGTAATTCTCCATTTGCATCTTTCACTGACTCTTCCCTCTTTTGTACTCCTTTCCTTAGTCTATTCACCTCCTTCCAGAACATCTTCTTTCGTTCTTCAAAATTCTCTCATATAATATATATATATATATATATATATATATAGGGTATGACGGGGTAATTTCGCCACGGGGTAATTTCGCTGCGGCGCTAATAATTTGCATTCAAACGCCGATATCTCCGAAACTATTGCATGGATTTGGCTGCAGTTTGGCTTAGGTTGTAGAGCAGTTTTGGTTTAGGTTGTAGAGCAAGTTTGGCTTAGGTTGTATAGCTAGTTTGGCTTAGGTTGTAGATCTAGTTTGGCTTAGGTTTTGTTGCAGTTTCGCTGGGCCTGGAGCCGGGGCTAGCGGCGCATCTGACGGTATGGTCGGGTGTGTGTGGGGGTGTTTGTGGGTGGTTTGTATGTGTGTATGTGTGTTTGTTTGTTTGTATGTTTGCGTGTGACATAGTGTTGGCAGTAGCCGTCAGCTGCTGCCTGGTACTTTGTACTAGCAACCTACACGCCGCACCCACACGAGACACGTCCACACCCGCACTAAATACTTCCACACCCGTAGGCCTAATAAATACGTTCCACAACCGCACTAGACACGTCCACACCCGCACTACATGTCCACAACTCCATACCCGCACTAGACACGTCCACACCCGCACTAGACACAGTGGCGCCTAGGCCTACACGTGTGACACCCCTGCATCTCTGCCCGCCCTGTTCAGTTGTGTGTGTGCGTGCGTGCGACGTTTTTCTATTGGCATGCTTAGTGTCAGTTTGGGTTTGTGAATGTTTTCATTGCATTTACCTGCGCGCTAGTGGTTTGTCTGGCCATTAATCATATAATATTATCTAGTTTACTAGCTAGATGATGCGTAAAATAGGTCGCGGCAAAATTACCCCGCCCGGCGGGGTAATTTCGCCGCAATAGTGACTTTAAAAAAAAAATCGGCAGCATGACCAAAACATTATATTTTTTTTCCCGTTTTTTGGGCATCTATAGCTGAAAGGCTGAATGTATAGATAAAAAATAAAAAAATTAAAAATTCCATTTGTGGCAGTTTCTATTCGTCAAAATACGCGATTTTCGGCGAAATTACCCAGTCTTACCCTATATATATATATATATACTGTATATATATATATATATATATATATATATATATATATATATATATATATATATACTATATTGTCATTATAGCAACATATACAATACCGTACTGTATAACATGAAAGTGGTGTTATTAGTAATATTAGGATGGGAGCATCAGCTATAGAGATTTGCATGGTGAATTTTAGGTCTGGTGGTCAATATACTGCAGTGATGAGTTTACTGTTGTTGATGTTAGAATAAAATGAAAGTTATATGTATTCATTTATATTTTTACTAGCTACATCCTGCCTGGACAGGGGGGCCCTCACAAGAACAAGAATACCAAGAAAAGAAGTAAGCCAAAAGAAAAAAAAAAAAAAAAAAAAAAAAATTAAACAAATTCAAACACACCTACACACTCTTTTTTGCTCACATACTCACTTAGTTACCGTTGGGAAATAGCACAAGCTATAAAATATTCACAATCAGGGCCCGCTTCACTTCACAATGACTTAGTCTGTGTCATCCCACCCCATAAACCAAATGGTACGTAAGGTGTTCAAATAAGAAAGTGCAACACACTAACCCGTCTAGGTGGTGGTCGTGGATCGTCAGATACCAGTGAAGAGAGAGACTCGGTGGAGCGGCCGTTGATGAAGGTGTTGGGAGACTCTTGTGGGGATGACGACGGTGATGTGTCAGTGTCATGACCCCGACCCTCACTCGTGCTGCCTGCTGATGTATACACATTCATTAACACACCGCACAATGTATCACTAGGAATAAACTACATATAGATAGCCTACTATACACAGTACAATTTACTGGGTGGAAAAAAGGCCTAACTAAACTAAAATTCAGAATTGTGACTAAATAATCACAAACTCTCAACATAATATCGCTATATAAATACACAGCTGTTATAATTTGACTTAAGACTTACAATAGTCTCTCGGATAATTCTGCTCAAGGGAACAAATATATCCTTATATCCCTGATAGTTTGGCTCACGCTGGTTGTACTCCATGACAGCTTTCTACCTGGTTTGAAAGACTCTGGAGGCTGGAGTTACCATAACTCAGGAGCATGGTGTTTTTTTACCGCTGGATATCATTCCGGTATCAACCTGCATGCTAGAAACAGCTTCTTGTTGAGGATTTTCGTTCTCTCAAATGGTTTATCTTTCAAAGAGTCAATGAGTCCCATCCACTCACCCCTTTTAGTCGCATCTTAAGACATGCAGAAGATGGGATTTACCTATATTCTTTTTCCTTTGTGATACAGGGTCCCCTGATTACTCAGGGGGAAAAATACCTACAGTAATTATAAATACACTTCCATATTATAAGTATATTAGTGAATCAAATTTTGTAACAAAATTCCCATTTTAACAACAGGAACATGTAACTGAAGGTCTGAACAAACAATAATGACAGCTTTCACTCATGAAGCTATTGCAGACCATCACATTCTCCGTTTCATTTGAATTTCAAATGATATACGGTAGGCCTACGGTACAAACATAATCAAAACACTGTACTTTCACTTCTAATTTAAGAATACTATGTACAATTTAATGTTAAGATCACCCTTTCATATACAACAAATTTAATACTAGTTATAACTTGTCAATAACTTGTATTTTATAAATTACATATATTGCATGAAAAAAATAGTAATACTGTATACACTTTTGCAAAAGAAGGGCATTCATGCATATGCATATACTGTAGTACAATAAATAAAACATTATCTACTTTTATTTAATAAGAAGTATGATGTTTTAAGCTCTCAAATATTAAATAAATGAGATAATACCACATCTGAATTTTTTTTAAATAAAGCTTTAAGTTATAACTGCCAGAAGAAAGCAGTTCAACATAATCACATTGTACTACTGTACTGAATAAATATACAGTATTATGCAAAAATTAAATAATTTGACAGAAAATGCAAAAAAAAACTAAGAGCTGATTATAATTACAGTAAACTCCCTCTCATCAAAGAAACAATTGGATGAAAGTAAGTTGGAATTGTCAAGTCATCCTTATTAAAGATGACATAATTATAACCATATCAGCCTTATGTTCCACTTTGGCTAAGTAGAATCCTTTAAAATATTGATTTGATTATAATACTAACTGCTATACAATACCAATGAGCACAGTGCATTACATGAGACCAAAGGAAGACTGAATAAGAAATGAGAGAGTGTGGGTTCCTCTCGACCAACCTCTCGTTCAGGCCATGGCACCTATTGTACTTTATATCAAATGTAAGTAGCCCCACATCTTTCATGACAAGGGTAAAATTGATCTTCACCTAGTTATTTCCCTATACAACTAGGGGTACACCTTAAATACATTTTTCATGAAAAATCATGATACAATATCTAGAAAAAATGGTGGTTTAATGGATAAATTATCGTAATTGAGAGGGGCCATTTTGTGTATGGCCACCCTCATAAAGGGGAGTAAGGCGTCTGGCAATAGATAGATATATAGAGGGGAACCCTCCAATTACATGGATATTATATTTCTGGATTGTAGAAAGTTTACTGTATCCATAACATTTTACTGGAATACAAAGCAGTAATTAAGAAAATAAAACCAAACAACACTACAATGCAGACAACATAGTTAAAAATCACAGTCTTTGCTGCACTTATTCTTCTAATAATTTAATACATTTTATACATCCAACTAAAAATTCCTTATAGTTCTAGGTATGCTTATCTTATCTCAATGAGAATAATATTGTACCTCTAAATATGCAAAATTAAAAAGTGTGTTATACAATATAATACAAAATACTGCATATTTTACAGTAAACAAGATATGAGTATCAGCAAAAGAAGGGTACAGTACAGCTCTTGTTTAATTCAATACAGGAAAAATACTGCATATAGAATGTCTAAAGTTGTAATTAAATATGCAAGATGCTTGTGGTACTATACAGAGTACAGTATTAAGTATTGTACTGTAAATTCAAAGTACAGTCAAGAATCTATCTTTTGGAACTTAGGCTTTGGAAAAAACGCAACTTTTCAGATGATGCAGTTTTTACCACCATACACTCCCTGCTGAATAGCAAGGCTAGGGTGGGTGCCCTGATGAATCAGGGACTTAGTGAATAGTTGCCACAGATTGCTAGACCGTGCCGTTCACCAACAGCACTGACATCTGCCAATAACTCACTGGCTGGCCCGAGGCTCGAACCGTCAACCTCACGGTTAGCAGGCGAACGCTTTACCAATCGAGCTACGGCCTGTGGCCGTATTCGTTCCAGACTTTACCTCTCTCTTTTGGAAAAAAATCCAAAAGACTGAGGTAGCTGTGTGAAAAAAATAATTTAGATGTCTGAACAATGGTATTCTGTTTGGATATTTGCCTATCTTAAATATGAGGTACACTTCTGGACACCCAATATCTGGTATAGACTATCACTCTGGTGTTTCAGACAAATTCCCAAATACCCAAGTAAAAGTCTAAAAGACTGAGGTGCTTCACACCAGAAATATTGCACTTCACAGGGTTTTTCCTATACAGTATTAGTCCGAATAAGATGCATCACATTGTACTATTAATGTTTCAGTTATATAAAACACATATACCTGGTACTGTATAACTAGTTCTCATGCAATAAGATCATTATCAAAGCAGTCAACATTACTAACACAAAAATTATATGGTGTTAATATTAAAGCAAAGTTATTTATCAAGCATTTCTACTGCACTGCACTAAATATCAAAAGCAAGTATTAATATAATTCCAGCAAAGGCTTCAAGCAATAACCAGTTACAAATATACAGTAACTACACAGAAAGCAGATCAGAGTTGCAAAAGACAGATCTGTGTGAGAGGCAAGAAAGTAGAGAGCCACCCCGACATATCCCCTCACCTGATGCAGTTTCAGGGGGCAAGTTATGCGAGAGAGAGAAGCGGGTGGTTCCCGAGGAAGAGGCGGTAGTAGTATTGGTGGTGGTGTTGGAAGAGGAAGAGGGTTGAGGGAGGAACACACTATTACTAGAATCAGTAGAGGGACTCCGCTTATGAGTCATTCCACTACCGCTACCACCACTACCACCGCCAGCACCACCACCGCCGCCCACGCTGCTACTGTTGGACTGGTACTGTGCGGGGGGTGGGGCCAGCACGGGGTCGGAGGGGGTACGGGAGTGGCTGGGGTAGTGAGAGAGGTAGTAGCTCTGTGACACACCACTCGGGGGTTTGGGAGCAGGCCTCTTCTCTGTCATAGAGCGTGGCACTAGAGGGTCACAAACAGGTGTATTAAAATGTGGCACCAGTTACTCGCCAGTCCTGACGAGGGAACACTAATGGTAAACTAACATCTATCTTCAATACCCAGCTGTTTCTAAATGTAATAGTAAATTAAATAGTGTTCATGTATTAAGCCTTTACAAAACGTCATCAGTAACTTTACAAAACTTCATCAGTAACATCAACTCTGACATCAATAGAACTTTCCCTGGAACTCTCATATATATAGAGAGCTGTATTAAGAATAATTTGTCCACATATTCCCCATGACAAAACATACTTCTATTATGCTACACTCCATTCTGTAAATATCATCCACTTCAATTACCCTAGCATCTGGAGTATAAGTTATTGCACTTTTAATACACGAAGCATATACCTTTCCTTTCAAGTGGAATGGTAGTCCTCTCATGGTTAGATTCAGCAGCAGTTCTCTGAACATTCCCCAGCCACACCTAACTCTGATGACAGTGGCAGCTTCGACCTCATCATTGGCAGAAAGAGTATCTCCCAAGTAACATATCTTATTCAATGACACACTGGCAAAGTTGGCTCTCTCAGGCAGGTCATTCAATAAGAGCTCACCCTTACATGCTACACATACAAATAACCCAATTTCAGGCTTCCTCCTTGACAGAAGTCCTTTTATCCTAGTACTGTACTGTATAGCAATTCTTCCCATAGTGAACCAAGTAGTGACAATGCTATATAGAATCAAGTTCATGCCCACCATTTTCTTAAATACTGTACTGCTCATGGGTAAGCAGCATTTCTTTTTATATTTCCTCACCCTACTCCACTGAACATGACCTAAGTTTTGTTTATATATATTCTTAATCCTTTTTTGCCACACCATTCCTTCAACAATTGAAATTGATCAGCATATATGTCATATGTGTAAAGCAGTTCCCAAGGGAGACCATTTCTATAATCCCTAAACAATGCCTCCAGAACCATCACAAAAAGAAGTGGACTTACATAGAGCCCTGATGGAATGTAACTCATACTGTTAAGACGCACCACCCTCGAGCCTTGATCAAGTTCTAGAGGTAGAGACTTGGTTCATGTTTTATATGCTTCCTAATTTATTGTCCTTAGTCTATATTTCATAGCCGCATAGTTTACCAGACAGGTAAAATGCGTGCATAGTGATGAAATTTTACCGTAATTACTCTTCGCCTGACGGGGATAATACAGTACTCATATACAGTACTGTATAATCAAATATTCATGGGACATGAATTTTGATGATACCAATGGAAATAACAACAAAACATACTATTTAGCGCACTCCTAAGTAGCTATTGTGTCACTTAAATTGTCCTTAAAAATTTCCATTTAATTACGCACGATTTGAATTTTTTGTTGGCAGCTAAACGAACTGCCAAAAGAGTTATTTACAATGCTAAAAAAGGCATTAAGGACCTGGTCCTCGAATAAGTGTGTAACACTGACAATCCCAATGGGATCTTCAACCTAGCTAAGCGAGTTTAAAATTACATTAGGGATATTATAGGTGAACAGTGTGTTAGAAACGATAATGGCAAGATTGTGTATGCAGAAAATGAAATCAGAGAAGCATGGAAGGCACACTATGAACGATTGCTAAACGTAGAGTTTGAATGGAATAAGGAACAGCTTAGTATCGAAAAACCGATATCTGGACCATCTCCTTTGATAGCACCAGCTGTAGTGAGCGACGCAATCAATAAAATGAAGGACGGTAAAGCTCCAGGGTGCTCTGACATTGTCGCTGAGATGATAAAAGCCTCAGGGGAGGCTGGTGTCAACTTAGTCACTGAGTTGATAAACACCATTATTAAAGATGAAAAAATCCCCGAGGATTGGCACAAAAGTGTAATACTGTAGTAAACATATACTGTACAAAGGAAGAGGGGATGCGCTAGATAGAGGTAATTATAGGGGCCTGTAAATGCTTGACCAAATCATGAAGGTCTGTGAGAGAGTCTTTGGGGGTTTGATCAGGCAAAGCATCTCCATTGACGATATGCAGTTTGGTTTTATGCCAGGACGTGGTACAATCGATGCTATCTTCATAGTCAGGCAGATACAGGAAAGATACTTACTAAAAGGCAGGGATCTTTACTTTGTGTTTGTAGACCTGGAGAAGGCCTTTGACAGGGTGCCTCTAGATGTTGTGCAGTGGGCTATGAGGAAACTTGGTGTGGAAGAGTGGCTGGTGCGTGTGATAATGGAAGATGAATGAGGATTCGCGAACTGCGGTGAGGGTGAAAGGTGTACTGAGTAATGAGTTCACAGTCCGTGTTGGAGTTCATCAGGGTTCAGTGTTAAGCCCCCTCCTCTTTATTATGGTACTGGAGGCACTGTCTAGAGCTTTTAGAGGCGGACTCCCATGGGAACTGTTTTATGCAGACGATTTAGTCCTAATAGCTGACAATATGGAAGATGCTGAGGCCAAATTCAGAAGATGGGGAGAGGGCTTGGCGAGCAAGGGTTTAAGAGTCAATATTAACAAAACCAAGGTTATGCATTATAGATTGAGACGAGGCAAAGTGGAATAGAGCAGTGAATACCCATGTGCAGTGTGTGGAAAGGGTGTGGGCGCTAACTCAATTCGATGTAGCATCTGTCGATGTTGGGTACACCATGGGAGTAAGCGCTGTAGTAGAATAAAAGGACCCCTGCCGAAGGATAAGTCGGAAATAGAGAAATTTGAGTGCGTAGTGTGCAAAGGCGAGCTTGTGTTAAGTGATGATCCTGTGGCTGTGAACTTTGGAAATGAGTCATTGGAGCTGGTGGACAAGTTTTGTTACCTAGGAGATAATAATAATAATAATAAGCATGTTACTTATTTCTCATAAGCGCCAATTTTTCCGAAGAATTCACTAGCGCTCGAAAAGAGAAAGAAAAAAGAACAAAAATCAATGCATCAAAAGAAGGCTCATATACAACACACATTTAACAATCACTAGCAGTGGCAAAATAGCCTAAACTCTATAGCCATCTGTCATGACACCTCTCTCAAGATCATAGCTTCTCTCAAAGAGAAAAGTCTTAAGTTGTCTCTTGAAGCATTCAACAGAACTCAGTTGTCTCATGGACAGCGGCAACCTGTTATACAACCTCGAAGCCATGTAGGAGAATGACCTCTCAAAGAAAGAAGACTGCTGGAAAGCCCTTGGTTCATCAAGACGAAAAGGGTCATTGTCATGACGCACAACTACACCATGGTGTGCCGGTGGGCGCCTGAGAAGCTCCGCAAGGTACCTAGGCTCACCAAATTTGAGAACCTTAAAAGTCACCAAACACAACTTAAATTCTATTCTTGCTCTTACTGGCAGCCAGTGCAGTTCTATGTGAAGAGATGTAGTAGGAGTTCTAGGTAGAACACCAAAAATTAGTCTTGCGGCCCTGTTAAGAACAGACTGAACTTTCTTCAAAATATAATTTGGAAGACCCACCAACAGGGCATTGCAATAATCAACACGAGAGAAGACCAATGAGTGAACCAACGTCAGGAGGCAACGTCTGGTTAAAAACGGCTTCACCAAATAGAGATTTCTGATGTGCAAGTAACAACTTTTAACTATCTGGTTTACATGCTCTTTGAAATCTAATCGAGATACCATCTCTGCCGGTGGTGGGGCCGAGGCTGCCACTGTCGCCAGAATTAGAGGTGGCTGGGGGAAGTACAGAGAACTGCTGCCAATTCTGACCATGAAAAGAATGCCTCTTCCCCTGAAAGGAAAGGTGTATGCCTCATGTGTTAGAAGTGCAATGACGTATGCCTCAGAAACATGGGCCGTTAAAGTAGAGGATGGCAACAGAATGGAACGTAATGAGATGAGAATGGTGAGATGGATGTGTGGGGCCAGGCTGCAGGATAGAATAACAAATGAGTTCAGGAGACGTTTAGGTATAAAGAGCATTAGCGAGGTGATGCGTACAAGTAGACTGGGATGGTATGGACATGTGGAGAGAATGGATGAACAAAATTGGGTGAAAAAATGCAGGTCTGTGATTGTGGAGGGAGCTGCGCCAAGGGGTGGACCGAGGAAGAGGGATCGGATTATACATGCCGATCTCAAATCCAAAAAATTGACAAGTGAAGCAGCCCTTTACAGGGTTGCCGGGAACGCTGCCATTAGGACAAGAGACTGAAACTGCACGTATGTGTGGAGCACTCAGTCTTAAAATGTTATGTATGTACTGTATGTATTAAATATTTTCACGATGATAATTTGAGGTTTTAATTATTTTTCTACCAGAATTAATTTTCATAGATTACTCTTTTTTAATTTTATATATGTATAATAAACTGTATTACACATAATTCTTATGGTCTAAAACCAACCGAGAGTTAATGTTATCGGTTCAGTGGCTGTATTTTATAAGTGAAAAAAGATAATTTTAGAATATACCTGTACATAGTGTACTGTACAGTATATATATATATATATATATATATATATATATATATATATATATATATATATATATATATATAATCCAATATTGATGATAAAATTTTTATGAATGAACCATTGAAAGAGCAGATAAAATACTTGTGATATCATATTACAAACATTTAAACTGTAGTTATACAGTGTTTCTGATATATTTTGAATTTAAGGGCGGTAAATCTCCATTACAGTATATTTACCGGTAGGAAATATTTCTAATACTGTATTCATTTTTCATGATAATCATTAGAGGCTTCATGATTTTTCTTTCAGTAATATTGTAATATTGGTTTCCCTCTATCTTTAGATGCATAGTAAAGTACGGTTAAGGTGATAATTATGGGTGATAAACAAGCGATACTAAACATTCTTGGTGGAATGCCATAAACGGGATAAACGATTGATTTATGAGAAAGAAAAAACAAACAGCAATCAACTTAATGAAGGAATGCACGGTAAAACAGAGGGTTAATTACATGAACGAAAAGATCTCCCCCCACCCCGATAGTGCCAGCTGTTGTAAGCAGCGCAATAAATATAATGAAGGACAGAAAAGCTGCAGGGCATTGTCGCTGAGATGATTAAAGCCTCAGGTGACATAAAAGTGAGATTGGTCACTGAGCTAATAAACTACATCATTAGAGAGTAGAGAATCCCTGATGAATGGCAGAAAAGTGTAATACTGTAGTAAACACGCCGCAATGTTGCATCTCTATCACTCCCCGATCGCTATTACAACAATCGGTGTTATTCAGAGCTCTCTCAGTGTATACCTCCTCCCTTGCAACACCCACCTTTCAACACACTCCCACCCCTATTATGTCCAACTCTCCAATCCAAGATTTGGCAAGTTTTCTTGGTCTTTCTTCTACTCAACTAATCCAGACCATACAACTCCGGCTCATTTTTCAAAACATATTTTTGTTTCAATAACTACATAACTATATAATAAACCAAGTACTTTCTTAATTTGGGAAGTTTAGCCTATAAACAGTAGGAAATATTTTGACTTTTGATTAACCAAAAAGGTATCACATAAAACTATTGTAACTGAATTTTGTATAAATTATGCACGGGCCATGGCATGGTTGGTAGCGTGTCTGACTGCTGATCAAAGGGTCGGCAGTTCGATCCTACCCTGTGCCATTGGTAGACATCAAGAGTATGGAGCTTCAGGTCTAACGATTCGTGGCAAATGTCCAGTAAAGTCCCTGTAACAAGGGCACGCCCTAGCCCTGTCAATCAAGGAAGTGTACAGCATTAAAAACTGTATCATCATCAATAGTATTACTATATGGGACGCCAGAATTGATTTGGTCGGAGCAAGCCGAAATCTCTGAATTCTCAATTGTAGTAGATTTCAATGTTCACCACTGCCAATTGCTATCCTCTCACTTCACTGACCAACCTGGTGAACAAGCCAACATCTTTTCTATCCTAAACGACCTAGAGCACCCCACCCGTATCCCGGACCACCCTGGAGATCAGTCCAACATTCTTGTCTTATTTCTAACCTTTAATCCTTCTGCTTACATTGTAAATCTTCTCCCTCCGTTGGGCTCCTCCGATCATAATCTTATTTCTGTTACCTGTCCTGACTCCACAACGGCCTTCTGACTCCCCAGCCGGTGGCGCTTGTGGTATTTTGGCGCTGCCAACTGGGAGGCTCTTTGACAGTACAGTACTTCTTCCATTTTCCATGGAATAATTTTTGCTTCCGTGGTCGGGGAACCTCGGAGAGTGCCGAGCGCATTACTGAGACAATAATTTTGGGCATGGAAGTATACATTCCAATTTTTTTTCTTTCTCTCAAATTAACTCGCAATAATCTTGGTTTACTCACACTTGTTCTACTGCTGTCCATAATATGGAGGAAGCATTCAAATGGTACCGTCACCTTCACACTCAAGAATCTAGCACTTTATATGTTTTTGCCCGGAATCAAGGCAAATCTGTTCTTCGACTCGTCTAAAACTCTTTCATCAATAACAAATGCTCTGAACTTTCCAACTCTAGCAAGATCCCAAGCTTTTCGGTATCTAGCCAAAAACCTCTCCAACAATTTCACTTCCTCGTCTTTCCCCCCTCCCATTTACTTAAATTGTCTTAAGCTGCTCAATCAGATGATGTTTATTCTCACTACCTCCACACAATTTTATTCAAGTTAGCAAGGAATAGTGAGGGTTAATGAAGATATTATTTAACCCATTGATTCCTAGAGCTCCTTCCTAATCTGAGTAAATTCATCTGGCGGTAGCTTAAGAAAGAAAGACAAAAATGCTGGAAAGGGTTAAGAAGATGAATAACAAGGTGACCACAAGAAGGTGGGGTACAACTTGCAAGACTTGGCAGAGAGGATTAACCCTTTGACTACAGGAGGCCTTTCCTGAGCGTAATATAATAGTTTAGTGTAAGCCAATAAATCAAGGTAGAATTCTCCAATTGAGTGCAGGAAGGGCTAATGTCTGGAAATTCCTATAATTACTTTACCTGATAAAACTATGTCTAAATATTATTATTTTAGTTTTAATTGGTAAAGGAACCATTTATTCCTCCATTAGTTGCATTCATGCTGCTATTAGAGGAGGAGATTGGCCATTTTTACAATAAAAGGTACACCTATTGAGACAGGAATTAATCGGTCAAAGACTTTAAATTGGTATTTCTGAACATTGGCCTTTCTTGTTCTCAGCCGGAGAATTGTACTGAAGGAGTGACTCAAGGTAGTTTAAATAATATTGACTAAGAGATGTCTTTCTGAATCTGAACCAAATAATCTATTGCTAATATTAGCAAGAATAACATTTATAAGACCATCCGTATTGAAAGGGTTAAAATTATAGTCAAGAGGGACTAGGTCACATGTGGGTTTCCAAAAGAATATCAGTATAAACGTAATGCACATTATTAAAAGGGAGTTACACAAAGTGCATACAACAGAACCATCTGAAGATATTGATGACTTTATATTATCATACCTCATATGAATTCTGTACCTTAATACTGTATAATTTTGTGGGCATATACAATTTGTCTATGCTAATCTTTTCTGTATTGTTCATATTTTAGAATACAGTCTGTAGCCTACTGCTGAAGCAGGTACACTCGGTCCAAGAAGTATCTGCACCCCTATGTTGATCATCTGGTATGTACAGCTCAGTAAGGTTGGCACCTCTGCCTGCAACTATATCCATGTGTCAGAGACGATCGTCTCTGACACATGGATATAGTTGCAGGCAGAGGTGCCAAACCTATCAAGCTGTACATACCAGATTATCAGCGTAGGGGTGCAAATACTTCTTGGACCGAGTGTACATATCATATTTTTACTTACTGCATATCTATTACATTCTATATTTACATGCCAATGATCATAATTAAATATTTTTACTGTATATGAAAGATATCCCTTTTCAAGAGACACATAAATAAAACAAATAATAGGATAGAAAGAGTTAAACTAAAAGAAGAGTGAAAATTTGAAAAGCATAACCAAAGAAAAAGATATATTGTTAGTAAAGGCAAACTGAAGAAAGAGAAACCAAAGAGTAACCAGGCCCATAAACTGTAGCTAGCTATTTATGATGTATCAAACAAGGCAAAACAATATAAATATGAGAAATAAGCATAAAGTTAAGAAAGACAAAATATAGGCTACTACATAACGTATGTACATATTAAAATTAAAATGTGGTATTCCCTTAAGTGTATGCCGTACCACTATACAAATGTTTCCATGATAAGCTTCGATCTCATGATAATATGTGTAAAAGGTTCTATTGTAATGAGGAATAAAACTGTACACCAACACTTAAATTCAGATGTTTCATGACAAGTAACACACAACATATTTTCCTTGAAAGATAACATATGACATAAATTCTACATGCATCTAAAAGTGAATTCATACAAACGCTTTTTCCATCAACCTTTTCTGGCAAGTCTGGTCTGGCAGTTTCCAAATTAACCTTTTACAAGAATTCAAGTAAATTATAATAATGTATGCATGTACAGTATATACACAGACACATACCCCCGTAGCTGGGGGTGGCCGACTCGAAGCAGAGCCCTAACAGGGGGGAAAAAAAAAAAAAAAAAAAAAAAAATCACACATATCTAGGTCACCTAGTAGAAGACCCAGAGACCCAGGCCCTTTTGGTGTCTTTAGCAAAAGATTCCCAGGTCCCAGACCTTCATTCTAGTCACCAATGCCACTGTAAACTAATAATATACGCTGGTGTTTATTTTTGTAGCACTTATTGTGGTAAGTGCCAATTAGCCAGATTCCATTTACACTTAACGCCATCTAGATCCCGTGCCGGTACTAAGTAGCAAGGTACAAACAAAGACGTTTGAGAGCTGTCAAGAGGCAATTTTGTCACTGCTTGTCTGGCAATGCAAATTCAATTGGGAATGTGAATATTTATTTATCATTATAACTCTTACTATAACGATTCTTACAATCAATGTATGATTAAAGTAAAAGAATAATTAATTATTTTCTACATTTGAACAGAGGTACGAAATCTTTATATTTTGTTTATGTACTGTATATGGCAACGCCGACCGGAGCTATGAACTGCAAAACAAAAAATCTGTTTCTTAACAAAGCAGCCTTAATCAAAAGTTTGTCAGTGTCATTGTGGTCGTTCAGCGATCTATATTTATTTTTGTACTTCTGCATATAATTTTTCAGTATAATAAACCCATAATTACATCAAAGGTTGTTTGTGAAGAGCTCTGTATAGATGAGATTTTGATCGCATGAGTACAATTTTGGCTCATGTTACGTCTAATTTATGATTATTCTTATTATATTTGTAATAATTGCAATAATAGGTTCGCACTATGTAATGTAATAATTCTTGGAAATTTACAAGCTTGTGGAGTTTAATTGCAAAATATTACAACTACCAAAATCAGCCTGCTCTTCTTCTTTTACCTTTCATGGGTTGTTGGAATATCGCTAATTTTCCACATCAGCAAGTTCAACAGCTTTCATATTATGTAACTAGTAAAAGATTCTAAAGCTTACAACTTCATTACAATAAATTCTACAGTAAAATAGCCAAGAAATATTGCCAAAATAAAGTTGCCAATAAAAAGTTGTGGGAAAAGTGTTCACATGAATCCAGCTTTAGACTGACCACTTGCAGGGGAGAGAGAGAGGCTTGAAGTGGGTGGGGTGATCAGGCATCAGTAATAGTATCAATCCAAACATGGAGGACAAACTCAAACTTATTTAAACACACATTTTTAAGTGAAGACCAATAATTCCAATGTTGCTGGACAAGTACAGTATACCTAGTTCTGATGTTTATGAAGCTGGAGTTGTTTTATATATTTAAAAAAAACATTAGTTTTTGTTGTTGACTAGTCTTCAAGTAATACACCATACTTCACATATAGTTGTTCATATGAATTTGTACTCACTCTGTGATTTTTTTATGGAAGTAAATGTAGTATGGTTGATGTACAGGAATAATATTTCTTATATATACGTTAATTGATTACTGCATAAAAACACCCACACTTTTTATTCAATCATGCCATTTTTCCTTCCATATATAACATAACTGAGTAGGTACAACCTCCCGTAAAAATACACATTATTTGATGTCAGTGTTCACCAAAATCTGCTTTGTACTGTATTTCATTAATCTGCAAGTTGACTTAGAATTTATAGTCTGCTGTAGGCTACCTTACATAAAATGAAGTGTATGAAATGTATTTACATATATAAGATTCTGATGATACTATCCATTATGAATTACTGAATGACTATATGTCTTAATGACCATGAATCTGAAAGTTTTAGTAATGGATAACACACTCTGAAAATATAAAGTTAATCAAATCAAATCCAAAGACTCATTAAACTGAAAATTGTAGTAGGTGGCTGTACTTACATGTGGGCTTACTGGTGGCCGGGGGTGGAGGCGGGGGTTGTCCTCGGGGCCATCGTGAGGAGGAGGAGGAGGAAGAGGATGGGGGACGGTGGTCGTCAGTGGCGGAGGAACTATGGTGGTGATGGTGGTGGTGATGGTGGTGGTGGTGAGGGTCGGAGGTAGTGGAGGCCCGAGGACACAAGGGGGAGCTGGACCCTGGCAGACTCACTGGTCGGGTACGAGGAGTTTTTTCTAGTGTTGATGTTCCGTTGGGCTGGAAAGTGAAGTAAATATAAAGAGCTCGACCATAAAATATACAACCTTAACCCTCTGCGTTCGGCGTGTTTCAACCTTCCAACCCAAGATCCGGCTGAAATATCATATTTTCGTGATTATGGCGCACTGATAACTCCGCTAAAACATGGCCTAACCTAGGTTATATATATACCAGGAGGCAGTACTTGTTGTTATCTTGTGAATGGTGAAGACTAGAACAGTCTAAACCAAGTGGTTCAGTTTTGATGGTGAAAATAAATAGGTTAGTTATGGCCGCCACGAGCCCGAATCCTTGTGAATGCTGGAATTTTGTAATTTCCGGATATAGATATCTCCGCAATTAAATGGCTTAACCTAGGTTACATATATATCCGAGGTAGTACTCGCTGTTATCTTGTGAATGGTGAAGACTAGAACATTGCATATCAAGTGGTTCTCTTTTGAGGTGGAAAATACAGTAATTGCATTTTTTTCGTGACCTAAACTTGTCTGAATGTGACGCCGCCATACCGGAGACTACGATAGAGGCTGCCTAGAGGACAACCAGATGAGAGAGAATATGAAAAGAAGGAGAAATACATAAAAAGATTAAATAAAAGCTACCCAAAATTAGTCAAGCCAACGACGAAAGTTCGAGGTTAATAACCCTCCCCCATCAAGCCTCAGTCGCCGGCCCCAAAGCCCCCCCACGGCGACAACGAGGGTAGTACTAAGGGGGAGCTGGTTGGCATGATACCTTAGGATACAACTGATTCTGCATTATTTTGTTTAATGACAATTCTACTTTTTTCATTGTTTATTGAAAAATCTTACTAAATAATAATTGCATAGTACAATACTTCAGTTTGATCTATCATAAACTTACCTTAAATATCTCATCATCATCGGATACATCTGTGAGATTGTCATCAGAAAGGTTCCATTCATACTCAACATTCTCAAACATGGACTTCTTCTGCTGTAGGGCATGGTTCAACTGGAGGGGGAAAAATACAAGTTTCAATTAATAAATATAGAGCTGTACTATACAGTATAGAATTATAAAATTAACCATGTCCTCCATGAGACGACAGTGCAATATCCAGAGGAGTTTTGCCTTAATTTTCCATGCTAGAGTTGATTTTCACCCAAAAGAGGGGCCAACAGTGCAAGAATATCAGGACATAATTGGTTATATAATTGTGGTAAATAAAACTAACCATATCTTCCATTAGGCGGCAGTTGCGTTCATGTGCGATATCAAGCGGGGTCTTGCCATTATTGTTCTCTATGCTAGCGTTAGCCCCCACCCGCAGCAGCAACCTCATGCACTCTGGCTTGGCGGAGATGACACAGTAGTGGAGAGGTGTGTTGCCCTCGAGAGTTTGGCGGTCCAGGGAGTGGCTGTTCTGCACCAGGAAGTCCACCAGTGGGAGGGATGCGCCATTCTCTTGATAGATGGCCACATGGAGGGCACACTCACCTAGTGTCGTCAGCGGCAGGCCCAAGTCCCCACCCTGCCAACAATATAACCCATTTAAGCATTACATTTAACCCTTCCTACCCGGCCTGTCTTACCTAAGGACGGTCGCCCATACCCGGGCGAAATGGCTGAAAAAAGTCTAGGCCTAGGCTACCGTATTTATGTTTATTTTCACTGCTAGAACTTTCCCACTCATCTATAATCGTAGTGCGATTTTCAATCTGTATTTTGGCGTTGAGTAGAGCTCTGTAAGTCAACTGGTTCAGTTGTGATGACGATTTCAGTGGAGCAAATATTGCAGAGATGTTGCCAATATGGGGGCTTTTCAGACACTAATTTCGTCTGACGTCAGAACAATAACATTGAAGAGTCTTCTCCTTCTTGTTTTCGGAGGTGCGGTGACGCAACGCTTGGGTATGTTGACATACGTCGTACGCACGGCGTTCAGACCAAGCTTAATTAGGCTATTAAGCTGCCGTCTTAGGTAAGGACGGCCGGGTAGCGGCCCTTCTGCCGAGCTGTCCTTACCTAAGGTAGCCCGGGTAGGAAGGGTTAACTACTGTAATGGGGACAATTATAGGCACTGTCTTCTTTCTTTCTCCTCTGAATTTCTGATCCAGGACTGCCTAACTAATTGGCAGGTGTAATATGTACACTTGATCAGAGGTTAATCAACAACATCCTGGTAATACTTGAACAATACTTAATAGTACAGCTGTATATAACAGGGACTGAGCTCAGTCACAGTAATACAGCCAAAAATATATACAGTAGATTCATCAATCATAATCCCATTAAACATACATACATACATACATACATACAAGTTTAAAGACCTCTTTGTCCACAGAGAGTGTGGTTACAGTCTCACATCCTAAATAGCGGCATTCCAGGTGGCTCTGTCGAGGGCTGCCTCTGTTGTCAAGTTTTCTATTTTGAGATTGTTATAATACAGCATTACCTCACCATGTAAAACTAAGAGGCGGGGTCATTGGAACCATAGCCAACTACACAAATTATTTGAAATGGATAATATAAGCTATGGTTGTAAAGTACATACTGGTTGAAAAGTTAAAGAAAAGTAAGTTAAAGTAATGCATAGAGAATGGGAGGGAAAAGGATTCCAAAGAGATAAATGATAGTCAATTCAGGCTTAGCACTTACTTACTCTCATTATCAATAATTGGAAAACTTTCTTATTGTGAAAAGTTTTGTCCCCCTCAATCCACCTCCATAAACCCACGTCAATGCATGCACAGTAAGACCTGTTTATCTGCTATCTTAATAACTATCAACCGGGACACCATACCTGGAAGTATACCCTGAGGAGAGCTGCGAGGTCGTTGGTGTTGATGGCCTGGCGTAATTGAACCTGTAGCTCCTCCGCCGTGACCGCCGTCTGAGTCACAAACGCACGACGCACGTACTTTGACTGTATGAACTCTCGTCTCTCATCCCTTCCGTACCCAGGAGTAAGAGTGGCAACAATTAGATGAGAAAATTTGCACAATAAAACCCTTCTTGTTTGGAACATAGGGATCCAGAAACCCAGAGATACCAGACTCGGTATCCAGTATGGACTTATTATTATTATTATTTTTTTTTTTTCAGACAAAGATCCAAAGACTAAGGAAAAAGTTTGAACATTGCCATTCAGTTTAGACATTTACTGTACCTCTCTCTTTTGGACAAGACTGAAAGACAATAATAGATCAGACACCTAATATCTAGCTCAGACTATCACTCTGGTCTTTCCAATAAATCTTGAAAGACTGAGGTAAAAGTGTGAACGACTAAGATGAGTTACACTTCAGGAGATTTAATCCAAACGAGAAGGGTTTTACTCTTCTATCAAAACAATTATAAATGGAATTAATATACAGCAGGTAAGAAAAATAACTGTACTCTTCTCAGAACGATTATTGATGGAAACAAAGTAAGTAAGAATAAAATAAAGTTTCTCTACCCAATTATTAATTATATGCCGTAAATACAATATAATTGGGACCAGGGACAAATAAATTGCAAAGTGGAAACAATATACTGTAAGTAAGAAATACATAAAATTGTCCATAAACGAATAACATAAATATTTATAGGCTATGAGTAGAATAATATATTATAGAAATAGGGGCCACAAAGTTGGAATAAATAGAAGATGTACATATCACACTGTATAAACTGTGGGCGAATGGTGTTGCACTTAGCTATGCTCATAGAGTTTAGGTCGTAATTTTCTATTCTTACCAAAATCTCGAGTCCAGTAATGATTTATTGCACTAACTTTTTCACTGAAGATGAGTCACAACACTGAAGGTAAGGGATAGTTTACAATGAATGGATTATCAACAAATAGTTAATGAATGATTATGGCTACATATATCAATTGCCGAATGATTTTCAATTACACATACAGTGCTCCCCCACTAAATGCGCCTTCAGTAAATGCGGATTCCCTATATGCGGTGGCTAATCAGAAATAATATATTTTAAGGACTCTGTAAATGCGGCTCGAAATTCTGTATATGCGGTTTGGCCGTTTTGATTCAAGGGGAAATACGTACTTCCCGCCATATTACCGAGTGTCGCCTAACGAAAATGCGGCCGATAGATGGCGGGTTGGGAGCGGTAACGCATTCATCCCCCCAATGTTAAGGTCATGTTTTTGCCCCCAAACACTACAACTTTGGTACAGCCACTTGACCAGCAGTCCTCTATCTAAGGTAAATGGTGTTATATTTGTTGTTTTATTTGATATTTCTAATGTAAAGTGTATCTTTCTTTCAGAAATGGTTATTGGGTGGGTTATCGGGTGTATGGTAGGCTAAGAAGGGGTTAGTTCGGAGGGGCTGTCTGACCATAAGCATTTATTCCCATTGATTATTAAATTGAGGAATGAAGAGATACGTAGGAGAGTGGGGCAGCAGGAACATTTGTCAGCCAGAGTGGACAGAAGGGTGCTGAGCTGGTATGGTCATGTTGAACGAATGGGAGATGAAAGGCTTACAAAGAGAATATGTGAGTCAGGTACAAGGGGAGATAGAAGGGCAGGAAGACCCCTATTGAGATGGAGAGACTGTAAGAAAGGCTTTGGATGATAGAGGAATGACTATAGATCAGGCAGGGGAAGTGGTGGTGGACAGGAGTGAATGGAGAATGCTTGTGAATAGTTGAGTGAACACGTGGTCATTTGGAGTAAGGGGTCGGGCGCAAGTTCGACTAGATAATAGTCCATCAGGCGCCTGGCCTGGGGGACGATTAATATGAAGGGTGTGCCTGGAAGTGTGGTGGGAGGGCTTGTGGCTTTGGCTCCGCTGCATGTCTGCCTGCCGAGATCGGAACCTCTCCGGGTGGTCAGGGGCCGGGGGAGTGCTGGAGCGACCTTGGTAACCTTGGTCTCTGGGTCTTCTCCTGGGTGACCTGGATGTGTGTGAGTTTGTGTTTTTTATCTGTGTTTATTTTTTGTTTTATGTTGTTTTTGTGTTTTCCCTGTTCTTGCTCTGTCTTGAGTCGGCTACCCCCAAAATGGGGATTGGGCCTGAGCATATAGATAGATAGATAGATAGATTATTAACTCCACAATATGCGGATTCCATAAATGCGGCGCATTTTGCAGCCCATATAGGCGCATTTACTGGGGGTGCACTGTACACAGAAAATCTTATGATGAGTACTGAACATCAAAGACTGTAGTACACATGCAACCAATTTATCTGCGAGTACAAAAACTGAACACAGTACTTCATGGTAATTAGACTAGTACTTCACACTGCAGTCAGTTTTATAACACGTACACCAACACTTTACACCCAGTATTAGTTGCAACACTGTATAATTACCTCACAAAAATATCACTGACAGCACATAACATTACAATACAGGCTGCCCATAAAAATAGACATAGAGACAGATCACCGCACGTTAAGGCGCATTTACACACACAGTTTTTCCACCAACTTTTTACGGCAACTTTGGTCTGGCTGTTTTAGGAGCTAATACAGTAATTTGTTTTAATAAACTGTATGTAATTAATCTAGCTAGATAGACCTTCAGTCTATTTTCTAATACTAATGCAAATTACAGTATTGTAATTCTGAAATGTTACCAGAATAAAGTTGCTGATTAGAAGGGCAAAAGTTGTGGTGTCCATCCGTCTTTACATATCTAGTGGTGAGGAGAAGGCGGCCACACATGCTATGGCAAACAGTGCTTCAAATTAACTAATAGTGTAGTACTATGAAACAGCAGTGTTAAGAATTATATTAAAGAGAGTGGATTGAAAGAGAAAATCTTTTATAAGGCTAATTTGTTAAGGATATATTTAAAAAAGACTATAGGAGACTAGATACTGTAATATTGTTCCTATTAGAAGAAAGAAGTGCAGAGGATGAAAGTGCAGTGTACCTGATAAAACTAAGGGCACCATTGGCTTGAAGTTACCAAAATAAAAACATTCACATTCAAGACAAACTGGACTCCCACTCTAAACTTGGTGAAGATAACTAAGGGCACAGTTTGTAGCAACATCGAGGAGCTAAAATATTATAATTATTATTTATACTTTTTTTGTTATCGCCTAGCTCATTTCCAAGTTTAACATGGTGAAAACAAAAATAATAATTTAGCAGATAATTTGTTATAAAATCTACAATAAAGTTAATACAGTACTCTGCAAATTATTCTCATAGGCTGATTGTAAGCCTTGTTCACTCAATGGCAGCACACCTGGTGGCACTGTCAGAGATAGGAATCCCCAACTGCAACACTGTAGTTATGTGGGAGCACCCGGCTCCAGCACCACTTCCTCTAGGCAACATGAAGGGCGGTTAAGGGGACAGTGGCTATTTTTTCGGGTCTATTTATTTATATATTCATATATTTCTTAGTTTCCTCCCTAGACCTCCATCAAACTTTTAAAAAAATCCATTAGATCCCCTTTCAAGATTAATTTGTGAATTTTTTGGTAAAAAAATGTCACGGCCGAAGGCCGGTTCCTCCACAATTACAGGCTCGCTATCGCTCGCCAGGAAAAAAATTGACACATGAAGGACACGAAACGTCTTACTATTGACAAAGAAATGGGGCGAAAGGTCTTAAAATCGACAAACTAACGGGGCAAACATCTTAAAATCTCAAAACATGAAGGGCGGCAATAAGTGGCCCTCTGCAGGGATGATTTTAGGTAGTATATCTTTACCTACACCTACTATGGTTATAATATAGCATTGTCAAACAGTTATCATGGAAATGGGAAACTGTTTGTGTTTGTCACTTTATGTAGAGCTGCAATAGTTTATAGAGCAGCACTGTATCAAAGGGAGAGAATAATGAGAGAAGCCACCCACCTACCACTATAATCCACTATAAAGGGCTGTGAAGGTGGAGACATACACAAAAGCAAACAGATTTTTTTTTTCGTTCCTCGGTGCCACAACAAAATGTGCTCTAAGGTGCCCTTGACGCTAGACATGCCACATCTGCTCCACTAGCTAGCGCAGAGGGAGTAACTGGCGTCAGAAGCAGATTTGTTCGTTCTTGGCTCATCTTGTTAGTCATGAATCATTACTGTACTGAGAACTTTGGGAAATAACGTTCTGGAAGGTTTCATACTGTGGGGTAATATTATATCACATAAATTGACCATACTCTGAGGAGATTTTCTATACTAAATTTTAATAATGATTTTCCAAAGGTCAGACTTATGTAAGAACACACAAAGTGATGAAACTAATGGACAACAGCTTCATAAACTGCAACCACTAGTGCTATACAAATGGGAAACAAAAATCAGGAGTTTATCAAGATAAACCATAATTATTTATCCTTGTAAATTTTACTCAAGGCAATCAAAATTTTTCTGCCTTCTGATTCCGGTTGCGGCCCCAATTAGTGCGGGCGAGGACAATATTTACTTTACACCAATCACTAATTTCAATGACAAGTCTATGTTTCTATAGTACATTCGTGGTCAAAAGTCATGAAACAACTCTGCAGCTTTGACTTTGAGTTTATCCATGACTGCAACTAGAAATAACTTCTTAGCACACCAGAACAAAAACTTAAGAATAAAAGTTTTGTTAGGGCCTGTTCAGAAATAATTTCTTATCTTACAACAAGAAATAAAACTTAAGCCAAAGAAACGGAAGTGTAACAAGATGTTTGACTGTAACTACATTCTTCAAGCTCTCATAATTCCAATATTATTTTCAGATGAAAATGCTGATTTCATTAAGAATGTCTAGGATTAGAAATATATTTTGTGGTTCTCTTGAAGAGAGTTACAATGACCTAAGTTTATTATTTTAAAACTATTTGTCAACAGCCTACTGGGCAGAAACCCTCATAAGGCTGGGACAATGACCTAAGGTTAGGCTTAGTTAGTTCTAAGTGATTTAAAAAAAACATATACTGTACATGAAATGACTATCACATATGAAAGCAGCAAACAAAATAATAATGAGACAAGAAAAGCATAGAGTTGATTACCAAACTGGTGACTGGCCTAATGTAAATATTAACCGCTGGCAGGAGGTACAGTACTCACCACCGGCTGAGCCAGTCTTCTTGTGAGTCACTGCGCAGGAAAAGAAATATGATTTTGGGGGTTCTTTCATTTCCTTTGTTACAATTACTATCGTGTGAGGGGGGATATGTTGTAGTTTCCAAGTGATGGGTCAGTCTATCCGATGGTCACTTAATAATATATTGACCATAGTCATCAACCATGGAGAGATTGGAGTAATTATTCCCACACAACGGAAAAAGTGTTTGTTGCAAAACAGGACAGTTTCAACTCTCTTATACTCCTTTCAGGTATGAAGAGAAATCGAGAGTGAGTCAACTGTTGTATTTTTTCTTACAATACTGTTAACACTTTTTCTACCATGTAAGCATAAAATCTCCATGCAAGTATCCACAGCACTGTGAATTTCAAGCATGTAGTAAGTTCTTTTGCAAAGTGCAGATTTCTAAATTACTGTACAGATTATTGTACTTTATTATTCATGATTATAAGATTTAAAATTACTTTATTTTTGTCTTCGGTTAATTAGTGTTTCCAGCTTTAACATATAATTTATAGTATTGTCTCATGCTTTGATGTGCTGTACAGTAAGCTCTCATTATATAAAAATCATATGGATTTTCAACCATTGGCTAAATGATTTTTTTGGATAAACAAGTGTTTTTCCTGTAGAGGGGCTTAATACAGCATGTATAAAATTGCATTAAGGTTGAAATATTGATGCAGCAATACTGTAAATAACAATAATGGTAAAACAAAAATATCGATATCTATATAAAGTTGAGAATATGAAAGGAGAGTCAAGAGTTTTATAGAGTTATTGACTGGACTGTAACATGGCACAAATTTGTGTTCTTGGCTGTTGACTGTGTTGAGTAGCCACATTACCCAGCAGCCACTAGGTCTCTGTAATATCTGGATCATCACAGTTTCATATCCAGTTACACAAGCAGTTTTTTCGGAATCCTTACTCAGCAACTTTTGTTTGGATGCCTTTCAATTTAAGTTGGTATAAATATCAAAACTTACTAAAACAATCTAACATCAGTATAGTTGCTGATACAGCATGTTAAAAGGCCTTGAAATGCTGCCAAAACAAATATGCCATATGCAAGTTGCCAGAAAAAGTGTTTCTGTGATTCTATCATTCCCTTCCTCAAATTACTCCAGCTTTTATTCCTCAGGTTGCCTTGACTACCCCAACAGGTACGGTACAGCAACTATAGTCTATTTATTATGACAAGTCTAGCAATTGTAACCCCTAGCCTCTTGTAACGCAGAAAGGGCTGGAACAAACGTGCTGTTCATTTCCACAAATAATTTCTGGTCGAGTCTTCCTAAATGGAAACAAATATCAGCCTGACTGCTCAAGTCCTTTAGGATGTATGAGAGGTTGGGGATTGGGATTTATAAACTATAGCCACGGAGGAAGGAACAACAGCTGGGGTGGCTGGTTGTCTATCTGCAGTAGGAATTTAACCTAATGTGGCAGCCTATTTATTCAAAGCCAGGCAGCCTGACTATTTCCACAGAGGAATTATATGAGTCTTTATCCTTTATATACATGATGACATTATTTATTTAAATTCTAACTATCACCAGACAATTTGATTTCAAAGTTCTGTCTAGTGATAGATACTGTGTAGTTAAAAGTTCGCTATAAAGTTAAATATGTTACAATATTTCTGATTTGTGATAGGCAGGTTCTGGGTTAGCTATTACATCAGGTAAGGATTCTAGATGATCTCACTAGGAACCTTAGAAATATTTATGATAACTTGGGAAGAACATCCCTGAGTCAAATGGTTATAATATTGCTTTCATTAACATTTCACTATACCAGATAAGTTTTCAATCGCACCTCATTTGGACCATTCAGTCTTTTATGTTTATGCATGTATAGTATGTATGTAATGCCAGCCGTATGAAAGTATCTGTGGACTCAGTGGTCTGGTTAAACTATTATATTACTACAAAATTTCAATTTGATGAAATAGTTCAATCTACTGTAGAAGGCCTAGGTATACTGAAGAGGCTAAACTACCTAGTATAAGTCTAAGCCTAGAGTTAGTGCTGAAACTAACAGGCACTGATCTACGAAATTACGAATATATGTATCTAATGGTTCGTTACACGCACCTACACTCTATTCATTATGGCACGTCTAGAAATCCTGACCGCCAATCTCTTATAACTCGGAACAAACTTGGGCAATTGAGCTGGTATTCTGACCATTTGGGAAGAGTCAGACAGTAATTTATAGCCAATATGGTCCAGCTTTCCCCGAGTTACAAGAGGCTAGGGGTCACAATTTTCAGACTCATCATAATTAATAGTGGTTCGCTATACTATAACTATATTCTGTTCATCTTAACCGGGACAGACATTTAATTCCCCAGTACTGTAGTTGATTTATTGATACGTACAGTAATTGCAGAATAAGATAATCTTTTGCTTCATGTTAATAGTTTGTTTTCATAATGAAGATATATTCAATTATCCAAATAAAATTACAGCTCAGTAATAATAAACCTCTGCTTCATATAAATAATTTGTTTTCATAACTGATGATATATTCAATCATTAAAACCAAATCACAACTGAGTAATCGAGACAAGGACATAACAATTTATTATGTCGGTTAAGATGAACAAAGGATAGGGTACTGCATCATACTTATATTGCTCAGTACAGTACTATGTTGATATCACTGATCTTATTATAACTTTATCAAGGGTCCTGGGATTGCGTTTCGAGCACAAAGGTATGTGGGTCAGGCAAAATAAAGCTCCAGTGAGATAATCCCTAGATAATATCAAACACAACATAAAAGAAAAGAAATAAAGCTATGGGTCGGTTACACAACTGGAACAAGTATTTGCATTTTCATAATCATTTTTTGGACACCAAGAATAGGTTAAAAAAGTACACTTAATTTATGTATGATTAACCATTTCAGGCAATGCCACTCTTCCTAAAATTCTGGCTATCATTAGACAATTTCAGGGAATTTAGGAAGGATGTCTAGTAATCAGAGAGGTATAATGTACATACATACATACACATTTAAAGACCGCTTCATCCACAGAGAGCGTGGTTTCAGTCTCTTTACTGTAGTACAGTACAATAAAGCACTTGCCAGAATACAGCCCCATCATGTCATCACAGTCACCAATGTTGGTAAGCCCTATCAGTGTTTCAGCAAGACTCAACAAAGTCCCCCTGAAACACTTTCACCTGGCAAATCTGTACCACACTAGCTTTAACTGTGCTACAATAAGGCAGTAACAAGAAATTACTGTAACTTCTACAGAGGCTGACTGCACTACCGAAGTGGCGGGCGGTGGGGTCGCTATATCACTACGCCAGAGAGAAAGGCCTACTTGTGCCAGTGGGCTGTGGGAGTAAGCCAATAGGGAACCATGGGGCACACCACTTTCAGGAAGATTTTTTTTTTTTTTTTTAAGAATGATGAAAAAGGTAAAGTCAGAACTGGCTATGGGAAGTAGAGGATACCAACCCTTACTCTGACAGATCCAGCTCACCACTATAATATATCTCCATTAACTCTCTGACTATTAAAATGTAAAACTTGCAAACTAAACAAACCAAAATTGGGACAAGGACAATATAAAGTCAAATTAAATTATCAAAATCGCTATGTGGAAACAACGTTTACTAAAATGAAAATTATTAAATAAAAGAACACAATCCACCACATAGGGTGTACATCACTACATGAGCAAGTTAATCTGTTTCCCAAGCAAACCAATCGCACATATAACAACGCACTATCGTCACGTTAAAGGAAGTAGTCAAGTTTGGGAAGTCCGGGACGTTCTGGCAAATTTTACTAAACTCTGCATGAATAAAGAAACTACATGTTAAATGTCAAAATATTATTTAAAATCAAATTTGCAACATGACAAGACATTAACAATAGTAAAATACAAATATTGATAAGATATCTATACTATTACAAAATAATATATATACAGTACAGCACTCACTAACGATAGTGCTATCGGGTAGGTACCTGTAAGCATAGCATGCCTCAAGTGACCCCTATCAATAACTACCCTACAAATAACCTACATTTATAGCACAAATAAACTAAGGAAATCGCAAAAGTAAGCAATTGATACTATCGACAATGAATACATATAATAATTGCAAAATATGAAGTAACAACAGATTTAAACAAAGAGTACTCTTTTAACAAGAACAATAAATTTAAAAAATCATCAATATTAATAATAATAATAATAATAGAAAAAGAAAAAGATAAACAATAAATACAGACAAAAAGTAAGCAGAGGTTATACAAGAAACTTCAAGTTAAAAATGCTTGATTAAAATTATTGATGTCAAATTTTAGAATACAGTCACAATAATTGACCCTAAAAAGATTAAATTTATGGAACAATTTACTTGCCTCAAAACAGATCATTCTTAAACAAAGTTAATTGTCTAATGATAACCAGAAAACAAATAAAAACAAATAACATCACCATACTAAAAGGGTTAACCCTTGAAACAGGTGAACACTTTTATAATGTTATCTTGAATCTCAAAAGCAGTATCCCTATTTGCTACAGTACCTCCTTTCTATGTCTATTAAAGCAATCTTGTAGTAATTGATAATTATAAATGCATTACTGATATTTAGTTTCATAATCTATGAAAGAGTTTAAATACTATCATATAAGGAATCAAGTATGGTTCCTTTACTCATAGTTACATGAAAACTGATAGAAAAATATCTAAATGTGTCGGGATAGATAAAATTGCAGATAATAAGGTATTAGGTGAGCTACATTATTTTCATTTTTACATAAAGGAATGAATGGAGATAAAAATATTCAATGGAAATCAAAATCATGCACCCAGAGTCATCATATTTATGTTCAGCACCATTATATAAAAATAATAAGGGTATTGAACAACAAAAGGCTTTTAGAATAATTAATAAAGGTATCAGGTTTTATATACAGTATATGTAAAAAGAAACATGATAAACATCCAAAACATAAAAATAAACCTGTCAACCCAAGACCATAAAACATATCAGGGCCTGGATAATCAGAGCAAAATGGTACAAGTCATAATGGACATAATTTGTCGCTATAGCTTATTACTATGCTTATGTATATCCCCTTATCTGGACATATTCAGAAAGAGCTATGTATTTTTAAGTTACTACTGTACCGGTATAGTATTCCCATTTATGTATTTTGAGTATACTGTAGTTAGCACAAGAATAACAATGTCAACTCTAAAGGAAAGACAGTCACAAGGAGATGTCAAGCTCTGAACATCATTGGGAAGTGAGAGATGAGATATTACAAATGTTTTGAGTATCCGGGCCCTAGATAAAAACAAAACAAAAAACAGATTAAAACAAAACTTGCAAATAAAAGTAGAACAGTGGAAGCCTATTAACTGTCTTGGTGACTCACATGGTACTTGTAGGCTCGGGCTTCCTGGGCGAGGTGGCTTCCGTCACATCATTGAACGCTCGATTTGTCATGTGTCGCGCCAGCATCAATTGGGCCGTACCCACCTGCCAACACCCAATACCATTAGAGGTGTCTGAAGTTTATGATATAATTCTATACAAATATTTTCCTCAAAAATGCTTCCTGAGAATGGGTATTTGCAGGTACCTCCCTCAATGGATTGAACTGTACTGAAGGATTATCAATTTATCACAATACTGTACAATATACTAGGTGCGAAGTGATGGTATAAATTTAATGCCAATATACAGTGATGCCTCTCTGTATTCCTCTGTTCTACAGTAAGGAAGAGTAAAAATGCAAATTATGTTGTAAAAAAACACCTAAAATGGGTTGGCACCGAGAAAGCATATGGCCAAGTAAAATGCCATACTTCTACCTCGAGACCACTAGCAAACAGACACTGTCCTTCAGAGCAGTGACTCCAACCCATGGAGAAGGGTTGGAGGAGTGCAGGAGGGGCTGGGGATGGAGCTTAGTTCATCACAAGGCCGATAGGGCCACGATTGCACCACAAAAAATTTGATTGCTTGGCGCGAAACATGTTGACGCTATATGGCATCACCCAGGGTACTGCCTATTAACCCTTTTCACTACTGACACCATATGTGTCACCTGGGGATAAGGGGTTAAAGCATGCAAATATAGAATAGATCAACAAATGTTGTAAGAATCTTTGAGCTTTATCAGTCACAAGTTATTCATGCTAATACATTACACCTGCTGCTTTACCCGATTAGTAAACCTGAACTTAACAAGTATATATTACCAGCAGAATTATAGTACCTTGTCTAGTGTTAGGCTCTGTATCCTGGATACGTGAACGCCCAGGTCTCGATGGATGCCTGAACACTCAATACAAACCATCACTCCATAGTTGGTCGATAGCCACGTTACATCTGCCAGGGAGATTGAATAGAATAATTATTGGAATTCTAACTATTTCTTGGAAAATATTATTATGAAAAGATATAATAAGCTTATCAGTCAGTATACAGTTGAGTAATAGATTCAACCTCTTTAAATAATATACAACAATGATCCTGTTTATATTATGGTAAATCCACTTTCATGAGAAAGTGATTATAAAAAGAGTAAACACTCATCTGCATAACATAACTGAACATCACTAAATCCTCCCTGGGGAATGGAAGCTTCTGTATCACAGAAGATAAAGATGACTTCGTAAGTAACATTTGCATGTCATAAGAGGCAGATAAAAGAGGCAGGTAGATGGAACTCACTTAGCCTCGGTGTGGGACTTAATTTAGCCTAGCGTAAAATATGCAATACTTCTACCGAATAAAAACTCCAAGTTCTCATGTGTTGACTGTCCTTCAATGCAATGGCTCTGCCCCTAGAAAGCTGTCAAGGGGTACACATTGACTGAGCCATACTATAATGGCTGTACAGTGGTCCTTAAGTAGAACTACTTGAGGGACAACTGAAAGATTTAATACCAAACAAGCAAGGTTCACTATTATTTACAGTATAAGATCACATAAGATATAACAACTAACTCACGGGCGGGTGCCCAACCCCGAAAAGGGTTGAAATAGGGGAGCTATCCCCCCGCCAAAGGCGGCTTTCTAGGGCCTTTCCTAGCTGATGCTGAGAGGATTGGGTTCTAGTCATGTGGTGATGGGCTGGTCTATCAGAGTGAGAACTGAGCGATCTCTGCCATACCCATAGCTTACTCTGACTGTTCCTTTTACTTATATATTTTCTAGATCTCAAGTGACGGCGTCTCTTGCGTGGATTGACCTCCTAATCTACCAAGATTGGAAGCCAAAGCGTCACATCTTTCCTTTGCCCCTCAACTTTCTCTTCATAATTGCTGAGGGGCACAGGGCCCTGGGTGGGGCTTTGGTTTCCCGGGCGTTTCCGCACCCTCCTCAGCTCCCCGCCGTGGAGTGGCTTCGGTCACCCAGGCTTTATTGTGGTCGGCGGGGAGGGTTCTGTGGGGGCGCTCGGTTGTGGCCTTGGCCTTGCTCGGGGCCTTGGGGCTGTTCGGCCAGGCAGCTTGGGGAAAAACAACAACAACAACTAACTCATGACGGGGCTGTTTGGCCAGGCAGCGTAGGGAGTGACTACTACTAACTCATTATAGGTAGTACTCTAGGTTAGCTATAAGA
This sequence comes from Paralithodes platypus, assembly GCA_032716605.1. Lineage (NCBI taxonomy): Eukaryota > Metazoa > Arthropoda > Malacostraca > Decapoda > Lithodidae > Paralithodes > Paralithodes platypus. The sequence continues at coordinate 84,359,395 of CM064487.1, forward strand.
ACAAATAAGGATTAATAGCTCCAATTCTCTCACAACCCTCAACATCACGCTGCCTAAAAACTGCAATCTGAAAGTTCCCCAATGAACCAAATTGAACAGATGAACACTACCATTTGTTCCCCCACAGTCACAGCAGAGATTGTTCCCCGGGAGGCCTCGGATGTAGCTGATGATGCGCTGCTGCAGTTCCCGGAAACCAGAGTCGGCCGGTGAAGGGCCAGGGGCGTCCTCACAGAGGGCCTTTTGTAGCGCTCCTGGGGAACATGAGTTTATCAATATTATCAAGTCTTCATCACAAAACTTTTAATACAATGCTGTCATTTTAGTATAATTCAAGCTAACATTAGACAATTATACTCAGCTTTGGACAGATCTACTGTACAATAAAGAATCAAAGGGAAGAAACTAACTAAATTAGCATTATGACTTGCAGAGGCCCCTCCTAAACTGGATTGACGGATAAAAAAAAAAAGTAATAATAATAGGAATAATGGCATAATTGTACTAAATGTCTATGAGATGCTTCCTGTAAATTTGCCTGACTCATCCTACATGGAAACAGACAATACAATGTTTGTGATGATGATAAAGGCAGTTTGGTTACATTTATGTTTAAGAAGACACTGTCCTGGTGTCCATAGTACTGGCTGCTAGTTAAATCTAGGATATACAGGAAACTCTTCATTATCACACGTTTCGTTATAGCTCATTTTCGTTATCACACACTCACTAAAAACTGACACTGCTACTCAAAGAGCGCACCAAATACTTTTATCAAAAGTATGTGATGTTACCAGTACTTCACTACAAAAGCAAGTGCTCTAATTATATAGGATGATGATCTCCTGGATGAGTTACAGGCTCGTGTGGGGCCAGGAGATTCGAAACCCAACCACTCAAGCCTCCCTTCACTCACTCACACCCTTCAACAGGGCCATAGTTTGGCCCTTTTCTGTATTATTTATCAGAAGTTATTTTAATTATAATTTTCTTAAGTAACAGCACAAGTACATTTTTAGGTAGCAAAAAGGTGAATTTGGGTGGCTTAACCCAGGAAGTGCGATAAGCCTCACGGAAGGCACGGTATTTAAACATGTGTAAAATGACCCTTCAAATACCGTGCCAGTGCCGGGATATGTCTCAAATTTGGATGACACATAGAAAGTAGTAGTATCTCCCTATACCACATCCTCCACTCCTCCCTCCTTTATACCCCCCCCCCCCCCCCCCCTCAACTTTACTTTATATTTTGTCCATTTATTAGCAGTCCATGGGATAAAGGTGATTTTTGGGTGGAAATTGGGTAGTTTGGCACAATTAGAAAGAAATTGGGTAGTTTGGCACAATTAGAATTAATCCCAATATTTTTCACGCATATTCTCGGCACCAATTTGGCACGATAATGGAAGGGTAACTTGTAGTTCAAATTATGTCTTATGACTTTTAAAATTTTATTTCATGAATTGTACTCTTCGAATGTATAGGGTAGAAGACAAGCCAATTTGTGCACAGTGCTCCAATTAGTATGCAAAATCATTAAGCAAAAATACAAAAAATATGATAAGTCGAGTTAGATTACTGTAATACATTTATAGTGTCAAACTGTACCTTGAATATCAGTAAATTTTAACACTAAATTTATAAATCTAACTTTTGTGGAAAGTATTTCTATCAATTATGTTTATGAATTGAACAAACGCGACCAAATTAACAACCTGGGGAAAGTTTAGAGAACTGCTGCCGATTCTAACCAAGGAAGTCTTCCACTCACCTTGAAGGTAAAGGTGTACGCTTCATGTTTTAGAAGCGTAAGGACCTATGCTTCAGAAACGTGGCCTGTCAAAGCGGATGATATCAAAAGAGTGGAACGTAACGAGATGATAATGGTGAAATTGATGTGAGGGGCCAAACTGCAAGATAGAATAACTGGTGGAGCTGGGAGACGGTTAGTTATCAAAAGTATCAGAGATGAGATGTGTACAAGCAGGTTCGGATGGTTTGGGCATGTGGAGAGGATGGATGAACTAAGTTTGGTGAAAAACTGCAGGTCCATGAAAATGGAGGGAGCTGCATCAAGGGGTAGACCTCAAAAGACGTGGGATCAAGTTATACGATCTGATTTTGAATTTAAACAAAAAATGAAAAGTGAGGCAGCACTGAACAGGGCTGCCTGGAGCACCGTCATTTGGACGTGAGACTGGAACCGCACTTTGTGTTGAGCACTTGGTATATGTAAGTGAATGTATACAAGTATTAGTTTTGAAGATTACAGTACCCACCTTCTTTACTGTTGAGGAGAACTGACCGCCACGCCCCGGCCTCCGCCTCATTCTCAGCCATTAGGTGGTATGTCCGGTTGTCTGGAACATGCTCACATTAGTGAATATGGACTATACTATTTACTTTAAGTAGGCCAAGATTTGTCCATCCTTAGCTGTTTATTTATTGATTACTTAAATAAAAGAAAATACTAAAACTACCCTAAGAACTGGAACTTTATATGTTGTTTCTGTTCGGGCTCTGTCTTGAGTCGGCCACCCCCAGCTATGGGGTACGGTATGTGCCTGAGTATATATATACATACATACATACCTATCTTTCCATATAAATTATAACAATTAGTATTATATTTCATTTAAAGGATAAATTGTAAATTCTCAAAAACAGATGGAAACTTACATGACACCAGATCGAAGCACTTGCGGTCATCAGCGGTGGGCTTGACCTGACACGTGAGGAGAGGCACAGTGACGGGAGTTTTGGTCTCGTCTGAGTGACGGATGAAGAGAACACTGTCACGAACCTCACATCGCCGCTTTTGCCACACCTTCCGCATCTTGCCTGGAGAGAGAAGTAGATAAATAAGTCTTTAATATATTTCATGAATCAGTAAAGAGCAAACATCTGATTACTTTAATCAATATTAGCATATATTATTTAGATGCTGCTGTTACAATATTAAAGATAAATTAGTACACTTTGACTTTAAGAAGCCTTTCATAACCCGCAATACAATAGCAATGTTAGTCAGAATTGATTGAATAATTGGTCATATTACTAAAAAGGTTAACTCAAAGCAAGTGTTATGACTATCTATCAAATTCTGTGCTGTGAAGTACTGTAATGAGCTATCTGAAATCCTAGTAAAATAATCAATCTTCAATATCTATTCCTGAGTCACTATAATGTGAAACAAGAAATTATATTGTAAAACTTGTAAAATAAACAAACATAAACAAACCAAAACAGGGACGACACAATATAAAGGCAAAAGAACTTATCAAAATTGCTATGTGAAAATAACGCTTTAGCCAAATAAAATTTAGAAATAAAAGAACACAAAACTACCACATAGGGTGTACATCACTACATGAGCAAGGAAATTTGTTTCCCAAGCAAATTAGTCGCACACATAACAACACACTATCGTCATGTTCAAGGAATTAGTCAATTTGGGAAGTTCAGGACGTTCTGGTAAATTCTACTAAATTCTGTATGAATAAAGAAACTCCAATTAATGTCAACATTTTATATTAATGCAAATTTGTAACTTGACAAAATATTAACAATAGTACAAAATGCGTACAACACTCACTAACGATAGTGCTATCGGGTAGCTACCTGTGAGCATAGCATCCTTCACATGACCCCTACCAATTACTACCCTACAAATAACCTATCTAATAGTATAAATACCAAATAAAGTATACCATTAATGTAGTCTCGAATCATTGTACTACTGTATATGTCATACGTAAAATTGCATTGTTTACTAACTAGATTGCGCAGTATGCTGCATAGTTTCGTCTCTGTATATCTTGTGTAGTCTTTGCATACAGTGGAGTTTAGGCAGGCCTCAAGACTATGGAATAGCATGGATTTACAGTACTTCACTTCATATATACCTTCCCCATTGGCTCAGTATAATATGTTTGCTTATACTGTGCTCTTATATGATTATTTTTGTGTAATGCATTACATATGGATGTACAGTACGGTATTACAAGAATGGTTGAACTCTATTCATCAAGTTATATTTATTTTATATATTGACTTAAGGTTTGTGTTATAATAGTTGTTAACTATATTTTTAGTGAGGTGAAAGAAACAGGGAGACAAATGAGAGCGGGAAAAGCAGAAGATATGGATGGTATTGCTGTGGAGTGTATTAAGAAGGGTGGAGATGTGATAATAGATTGGCTGGTGAGACTATTCAATGTGTGCTTTGTTGTGTCAATGGTACCACTAGACTGGAGGAGTGCATGTATTGTGCCGTTGTACTAGGGGAAGGGAGACCGGCAGGAGTGTTCAAGTTATAGAAGTATTAGTTTATTATCAGTGGTTGGAAAGCTGTATGGCATGGTGTTGATAGAGAGGATAATTAAAAGTATGGAAGGTGCAATAGAAGAGCAGTGCAGTTTTAGGAGGGGAAGAGGGTGTGTGGAAAAGATTTTTGCAGTAAGACAGCTATGCGAAAAGTATTTAGAGAAACATAAGGAGATATTTTAGGATTTTATGGATTTGGAAAAAAGCGTATGATCGTGTGGATCGAGAAGCAATGTGGAAGGTGCTAAAGATTTATGAAAATAGAGGAATTTTATTAAGAGCAGTCAAGAGTTTTTATGAAGAGAGCAGAGTGTGTGTTAGAGTAGGAAATGAGTTGAGTGAATGGTTTGAGGTAAATGTAGGTCTGCCATAGGGTTGTGTAATGTCACCGTGGTTGTTTTATGTATTTATGGATGGTGTGGTGAGGGAGGTGAAAATGAGAACTATGGTAGATGATTGGGTTTAGTAGGAAAGAATGGTAGAGATTGGGAGTTGAACCAGTTGCTGTTTGCTGATGACACAGCGTTGGTGGCGGATTCTGAAGAGAAACTGCAGCGAGTAGTCAAAGAGTTTGGTGTGGTTTGTGGGAGGAGGAAGCTGAGGGTGAATGTCAATAAAAGTAAAGTGATGGTGTGTAATAGAGGTGCTCGTAGGGTGAATCTAGATGTGAGGCTGGATGGGGAAATACTGGAACAAGTAGAGTGTTTTAAATATATGGGAGGAGTGATAAGCAAGGACACAGGTGTGGAAATGTAGGTAAAACAGAGAGTACAGTATGTGAAGGAAAGAAAGTTTTCGGAGCAATGGGAAGTATGTGGAAGGTGAGAAATCTCAAAATGAAAGCTAAAAGTGCAATGTATCAAGGGATAGTTATACCAACAGCGATGTATGGGACTGAGACATGGGCTCTGAAGGCAAAAGAGAGAAGAAAGCTGGATGTGGTGATGGAGATGAGCTGCTTGAGGAGTATATGTGGAGTGATTCATAGAGACAGATTGAGGAATGAAGAGGTACATAGAAGAGTGGGACAGCAGGAACTTTTGTCGGCCAGTGTGGACAGAATAGTGCTGTGCTGGTATGTACATGTTGAGCGAATGGG
>CM064487.1:84369819-84389819 GCA_032716605.1 Paralithodes platypus
TTAGTTATAAAGTGCAAACAGTTTTGATAACTAGAGAAACATTGTATATTGGTCACATATGCCTATTTTATAGTTATAAATGAATAATATATCCAAAATAATAGAGTTGAAAATTGTAAATAACTCACGTCACACATCTGCAGTTGAAAATTCTTTCGTTCTCTGCTCATTTCTTCAGCTACTTCTGCGGCATCTACTTCAATCTTAAAGAATCCTGCTTCTTTGGCCTGTAATAAGAAATATTAGAAATTAAACAAATATAGCATTATGACTATTGTTTTCTGTTAGAACACCGAATATAGTTCTTTATCAAAATTTGTTTTGATAATTTGCAAGTGAATTGTAATAGCCATTTGCTGAACCATTGGTCTATAATATCAGCCAACGGTATAGTTTTACAATCATAGTTTAGATTTTATAATTTTAAATGTATCATACAACACATAGATCTGGGATGTTTTCTTATTGATAATCTAAATTTATTGAGTACTGTATATTCAGATTGTACACACCACAATGAAACCTATTGTTAATACCTCAAGGAAAGCTTTATATATGTAACCCTAATAATTCAAATAATAGAAGATAAAAACAAAGTGTCAACAACAAAATAACACAGAACAGTACTAATTACTAACTTGTTGCTTCATTTCTTTTTCAATTTTTGAGAATTTTGCATCGTACACTTTGAATGCCTTCTCAAAGGGCTGTTTGAGGTCCCCTTTTGCACCCTTAAGGTCGCCCTTGAGCACGCTGTCTAGTGGATGGAGCAAGTTGTTCCGCTGATTGGTTATCTGGAAAAAAATATATATACTGTACAGTATATATATTGCAAAGTGTAATAAAACAAATTGTATAACAATATAGATTTAAATAATGAGGAAGCATACTTCTGAGACAGAAGCTATACAAAATTATAACAATTCATTAAAAATTATCCAACAGAAAGTGGATGTCCATTATTATTTAGTTTGCATGGCCCAAAGAGGAAAAGTATGAAGCCTCAAGTTCTTTCTCTGCAGGTATTTTCCTGCCATGCTGTTGTAGCCAGAACACTATGGGACTGAGAAACGCAAACACCACCTGTTCAAAACTCAGGCTGCTCTTCAATGGATTCGATCCCCTGTCTGTCAATCCACAGTTGCGATCTCTATCAACATAAATCATGCCTCCCCGGCCCCCATCTTCAATATTTAATTCTTGTAGATGGATATGAAACCAGGCCCAAATATATCATTATGAAACATCGCCTTTTGTATGTGGTTTGGCAAGCTATCTCGCATTTTGATAGTGAACAGCAGAGGAATTTACACTTGCAGATATATTGTCTGAACCATGTGACCCACAGTTAGAAATTAAGCACAGGGGCATAAATATGACGTTCCCAAATTCATACCAAACCCATCTAGGCAATCCAGAATCCTTACAAATTTTACCTTTCAATTTCAGATGGACCTCATTTCTGCCCTCAATTAAATGATTAGGTCAAAATAACCACCACTGTGAAGACCCTTAAAGAGAGCCTTACAACCTAGCCTGTTAGTCAAAACCACATCATAACCTACTGCCCTCCTTCCTGCCTTACCTAAACCTTACATACATACACATACAAGTTTGAAGACCGCTTCATCCACAGATAGTGTGGTTACAGTCTCACGTCCTAAATGGTGGCATTCCAGGCGACCCTGTCATGAGCTGCCTCTGTTGTCAAGTTCTTTATTTTGAGATCGGACTAAAGTACCTAATCCCACGTCTTTCTAGGTCTACCGGTACCCCTATGTGCAGCTCCCACCACATTCACAGTCCGGCATTACTTTACCCAGTTCTGATCATCCATTCTCTCAACGTGTCCAAACCAACCAAGTTGGCTCATGCCCATCACTCCAATAATACTCTAATGCCCAGACGTCTTCTTAATTCCTACCTCGATACCCCGTCCCTGAGGTTAACCCCACATATCTATCTGATCATTCTCTTATTCATTCCATTCCATTCTATTCATATCCTTCGCTTTAACCGGCCACGTCTCTGAGGCATATGTCATCGCACTCCTAACACACAAGGTATACACCTTCCCTTAAGGTGAAGTGGGAGTCCTCTCATGGTCAAGAGTGGCAAAAACTCTCTAAACTTCCCCCAGCCACTTCTTCATGATGGGTTCGCCATGGTACTAGTGGCACTGAGGAGCGCCCGCCCCTCGTTCTGGGGCGGAGTTCCAGGAGTTCCAGCTTATATAACCTTTGTTTTTAACTTCAATCAGAGCAAAGGTGGGAGAGATCTTTGTTTTGTGTACAGGGTGGTCCTGTATGATGGTACCAGTCAGTCAGCCAATACAATGAAGAATGGGTAGATCTTAGTCACCAACAAAAGGCAGGGAAGGGAAACAGGTTGAAATATAAATAATGTTTGTAAAGTTATATAAAGCTTATATCATATTAAAAACTGCAATCCCTACATAAACGTGGACCCACCAATTGCTGCAGAAGCTGTGAGTGTTCCCTTATGACGACAGCAAATTTGTGAAAGGCCTCGCTGAGCGCTTTGTCCTCGGGTCGGCCCCCTGTGTCTCCCAGTTTCCTCAGGGCGTCACTCATGTCCAACTCGGACCTCACATATTCTGGAAGACAAGGGGATACAGATAGTGATTCGAGATTAGCTATTAGATAGGGTACCATCAACAACACTTAACCCAGGAGCTGCAGGAAGACTCTTAAGAGTTTCCCCGGGCGACTGCGGGAAGACTCTTAAGATCCTGGGCCTAAAAAAATCCATTTAAAACACCCCAAAAAAACTTGAACCCTTTTTATTTTTTTTATTGTTTTTTGCCCCTGGGCCATGCCAAATATCACTCCTCCACATCCCCTCCTTCCCCCCCCCCCCTCCTTCTGCCACGGACATTAGTTCCAGGGCAGTAGTTCCCTTTCCAATGTTCCCTTACCCACTCTAAACCACTGTTTGGACACTTGATCCTCAGTGTTTTGGAGGACAAGCAGCCTAGAAGGGTCACTAGACTGTTGTTGCTTGATTTCCTTTGTACTCCTTTGTACCTATTTTCCCTGTTATTCCCTTATTCTGTGGTCTATTTTCGTGCTAACATTAGCGAGTTGCAAGCAGGGCGTTGTCATCAGTGTTACCAAGCGTGGGAATTAGGGGAGAAGTCAGGAAGAAAATTGAGAGGTACCTCCAGTGTCTCTCAAAGCTTCGTGAGTGGAAGGTTGGCTCACACTCACTCACACACACTCTCGCTTTCATTTCGCGATTTTGACCAGCCAAACACTGTTTCCACTTGTTTTATTGTTGTAACTGGTTAATATCTTCATATTAATGGTAAAATAGGCGCATATGAATAAGTATTAACGATATTTATGGTAAAATAACGATGTTAGTGATGGGAACAGCTCAAATACGTGCGCACGTGTGGTGTCTCATACCCCCCATGCGCAGCGGAGAGGTTAAATCGTCACTACAATAAAGTCGCAATGGAAATATATTTGCCACTGCCATAAAGTCGTCAATGCAATAAAATCGCCACTGCAATTAAGTTGTCACTGCAATAAAGTCGCCACTGCAATTAAGTTGTCACTGCAATAAAGTCGTCATTGCAATAAAGTCGTCATTGCAATACAGTTGTCACCTCAATAAAGTTGCCACTGTAATAAAGTTGTCACTACAATAAAGTCGTCACTGCAATAAAGTCGTCACTGCAATGTAGACGTCACTGCAATAAAGTCATCACTGCAATAAAGTCGTCACTGCAATACAGTTGCCACTGCAATAAATTTGTCACTGCAATATAGCCGTCACTGCAATATAGACGCCACTGCAATATAGTTGTTACTGCAAGAAGGTCACTGCAAGAAAGTCATCACTACAATAAAGTTTCCACTGCAATAAAGTTTCCACTGCAATAGTCATCACTACAATAAAGTTTCCACTGCAATAAAGTCATCACTACAATAAAGTTTGCACTGCAATAAAGTCGTCACCGTAATATAGTCGTCACTACAGTAAAGAAGTTTGCACTGCAATAAAGTCACCACTACAATAAAGTAAACGCTGCATTAAAACGCCGCTGCAATAAAGTCAATAACCTAGTCGTCACCTGTTTTGCTGAGCGCTTTATCCTAAAATACCCCCCCCCCCCGTGTCTCTCAGTTTACTTATGTCATCGCTCATCTCCATCTAAGATTCCACATATTTTGAGTAGATAAATTGTAATTAACGTGAATAACATTGTTGGAAAGTTGGCCACAACCTTCAAATGGCATCAAAAGGAACCAACAAGACACGTGCTTCCCAGGTTGATGCAAATGAAGATTACCAAACCTCCCACAGTCACCCCCAACCCAACCCTGTAGACGTAGATCATCAAGATTCCTCAACTGGAATTTCCTGGAAATGGGCGGAGCTTCCCCAACCATCTCGCTCTCCCATTGGCCAGGGGAGAGTACTCCAAATGATGACATCACCGAATGCCGGCTACCGCATTGGTCAAGACGCTCACTTGGGCTTCCACCCCATTGGCTGGAATAAGGAGCTGGAAATCCGAAACACGGGTAGTGATATACACAAGAGCATCACCCAGCTTCCAAGATCAAGAACCAGGTTGGCTAATCCTGGAAGCTCTGTGATTGATTGGAGGAGAAACGGTTGATCCTCCAGCCAGCTATTTAAGGACCCAAAACCATTCCTATCATACACAGTCGCCGTTCACAAGGACCCGACTCCCCTCTTCCCCCTGTAGCCCAAAGACCCTCCTCTCCTGAAGTATATAAGGCATACGGTGGTAGAGTGTCAACAGTGGACGAAAGCTCCAAACGTACAGTAGCCCTTCTCAAAGAGATGATTTACTGACAGACAATAGAAACAAAACTAGACTGCCCAGAACTGCAGAAGCTACGCGCCCTAAGTGAGAGCTACACCCTAGGCACCCCAGACTCCTATTATGAAAATTTAACAAACACTGGAAGACAGTGCTGCAGAAGTTACTGAAGGAGGAAGTCAGGCCAGCGACTGAGGCGCTCACCCCATACTATTGAGGCCGCCCCTGACGATGCCCTGAAAGGTCCCACTACCCAAGGAACCTTCTGGCGCCACAAGTTGCACTGCTGCCTAAGCCGTGAAGGAGGTGCAGCCGACGACGAGGAGCTTGTAGAAGGAATGACGAACTGCTGAGCCGCCCTGGTCCAGGAAGACCAGCCCCAACCCCTTTTGATTAGTTGTATTAGACAACAATAGGACCGATAGATGGTTGATAAGAGTGGTCTTAGAAGTGCTGTTAGGAATAACCATTGATAAGGCCAACTGTTGTTCCCATGGACCCACTTGAGTATTTGCTCAATTAATGTAACTGCTTCACCATTCAACTCGTTTTATTAGAAACTAAATAAATAAATAGCTACCGTAACTGATTTAGCCTACTGTTCCCATGAACATAAGATCTTGCTGGTGATGGGCTGGTCTATCAGAGTGAGAACTGAGCGATCTCTGCCATACCCATAGCTTACTCTGACTGTTCCTTTTACTTTTATATTTTCTGGATCTCAGGTGACGGCGTCTCTTCCGTGGATTGACCTCCCAGTCTGCCTGGATTGGAGGCCAAGGCATCAAATTTTTTTCCTTTGCCCCTCAACTTTCTCTTCATAATTGCTGAGGGGCACAGGGCCCTGGGTGGGGCTTTGGTTTCCCGGGCATTTCCGCGCCCTCCTCAGCTCCCAGCCACGGAGTGGCTTCGGTCACCCAGGCTTTATTGTGGTCGGCAGGGAGGGTTCTGTGGGGGTGCTCGGTTATGGCCTTGGCCTTGCTCGGGGCCTTGGGGCTGTTCGGCCAGGCAGCTTGGGGAACAACAACAACTAAAAAAATCAGAGCTAATCATTAGTTACCCCTTGATTAGTTTAATGCATGCAAAGCTTAGAATAATTACTAACATAAAGGTTTAAAGTTAGGAACCGTTGGGCCCTAAGTTCACGATAATTAGGAGATTGCAACCTTGAATGAAAAGTGCCTAGATTTGCTGAAAACTAAATGTTAAGGTTAGTTCTGCCTCATAGGCATCAGGCTCAACAATATTACCAGTAATATTCTTCAAAACATTAACTATATTGACTTCTTGCATGAGAGTGCTCCCGGAGAGAACGTGGGTTGATCAGAAGAGTTCCTGTAGCCATTCAATAAGATACGTTTACTTTCATTGATTATTATGTTCTATCCAACAACTCTACTCCTAAAATCGATTAATGAAATATTACAAACGCATGTGGCGTTGTTAGGAAATCATTGTTGCAGTTACACTCAATACATGTATCAAAGAGTTAAACCTTGCTTCTCTTCAACAGTTAAAACCTTGTCTGTGTTGAAGAGTTAAACCTCGAATGTAATCTATAATCAATATTTGTATATGTACTTGAAGAGTTAATGATATTGGCTACGATCTCGAGAGGTCTAGTTATACGGGTAACTTGAGAACTATATATTGTGTATTCTTGTAGTGAATTTATTCTTGTATTTTGTGAACTCATAACCTTATGTAAATAAACTATTGTATATATATACATTGGACGGCGAAGCCCGTGAGGTCTCGTTCCAGTCTAGGGAGTGAGACAAGTGAAGTACCCGGTACTTTGGGATACAACCAGCCCCGATAGCAAGATGATCGGAAGATGAACGGTTGCCCACCCACGGCTCGAAGCAGCCGCTCCAGTGGTTCACTGTCTTACCACCTAGACTCGAACCCTCACTCTCAGAACGCCACCTATTGAGCAATGAACTCACTAGGCATTGCCCCTCTGTAGCATATTTTGAATATGGGAATATTCATACAATGCTATTTAATCAGGGAACAATGAGGATTTTTTTTGGCGTATCGGTGGTCTTTGTGGTAATGCACTGATACTCTAGGTACAGCACAAATTCCATCCCAATAATATATTCCCATTGATAAATCGGGATTCGAACCGGGACCATTGGATTACCAGTCCAGTGGCATGACCACTCCACCACACCTCCCCTTTATATATTATATATATATATATATATATATATATATATGTGTGTGTGTTACGGTATCATTTGTTTGTGTAATTCAGCTGAGCATGCAATATACCCAGGCCTTAAAATAATTGAAGAACAGCAAAACAATAATTAAAATCGCCTCTGCATCACGTCTCCACCCGCGCTAAAATCACTAAAGTACCGGTATTCATCGTGACTGATTCGACTATTCTATTCATAGTTCTTACATGAGACCTAACAGAGTGGCCTGTAGGTATTATGTCGATTCATATGACAGCGGCAGCATTAGCATACAGTAATATGACTTTAGTATGACTATTGATTAGGCTAGTTATAAGATCAGGTTTTGGTATGGTAGCTTAACTAAATAACCATAGCCATTATTTTACGGTAGCCAGGTACGATACTTACTCATGATAGGCAAGATTCAAAGGTACGGTAGTATAGCTTATTTACCGTAACTCACGAAAACAACAGTATAGGGTAGCTATAATAAGATTTAAGAATAAATATCCATGATAGGCCAAATTCTAGGTTAGCGAACTTTAATACAGGGTGTTTGGGAAGTTACTGTAGCCTAGAGACTGCCCGGCAAGAATTCCAACTGGCCCAGGATATCTAAGCTATATATAAATACACACATAAAATAGCAAACAACATAAATTAACAAACCAATGGTTAGCTTGAGTGTGTGTATTTTGTTTGCCATTACTTTGCTTGAAATAGATAAAATAGCATAACTACAAATAGCACTGGGTCAGTTGCAAATCTTGCCGGGTGCACAGTGACTTTCCTAACATCCTGTAGGCCTTTCAGTTGTTGGGCGGGAAGCTTGGCCTTTACATTTTATCCTAAATCTCCCACCACCACCCTAAAAAGTTCAAAACACATGCTGCTCAAAAGCAGCCCTCTGCGAGTTTCTGAATGAAATTAAATGACTGATCCCCTAGTCAAAGAAAGGTTCTCCTTAAGTTGAATAAATGTATATAACGTTAAGACAACATTTAATACATACCGTATGTAATAAAATAAAGAATAAAGTAGGTGTGCAGTTTTCGCATTACAAAAAAAAAAAAAAAAAATGCATACTCAACTCTGCGACCTAGAATTCTGCAAGTAGTATTGAATCTCTAGGTAAAATCGGTTTATAAACAGTATATATATTGCAAATACACATAAGCTAATAACAGTTTTTATACTCACAGCCGGACTTGAATCACCGACAGTCAGAACAAGTGCCCATGCTTTAATCCACTATACGACGGCGTGATAGAGGATACTTGTGTGCAGTGGATTAAAGCATGGACAACGTCCTGACTGTTGGTGGTTCATGTCTGCCTGGGAGTATATAATTATATATAATTACATTTATGATCACATTGAATCTTAACCATTGGAATATTTATCTATAATAAGGTCAGCGCAACACTATGTTGTAGCATTTTGAATATGGTGTAATTCAAATTAAATATATACCTGTATATATAAGAAAGAAATACTGTAGTCACCATAATCTGCGACCTTCACCTTTCACCTTAACCTTTGAATAACAAAAACACAAAATGTGGACAATCGTTGCATTGACCAACCGAATTTGCCAGCAAAATTTGGTGAAGATACGTAACCCGTTCAGTACAGTTCTGTTGGTTTCATTTCATAGTGGATATTAAGACGATTTTACTTAGTTAATGAAGGGCCTCCATAAAATTAGCAGGCTTTCAACCATCTTAATTAACCCTTTTTACTACCACAGATCCTTCATAAGCTCTACAATATCGTCTAATTATAGCTAGAATACAATACAAAAGATGTCACCGGCACACAAAGAGTTAAACAGTTTAGGAAGAGTATTACAAACATTATTAACACTCTTCTTTTGTTCTTTGATCTTGACCTTTAACCTTAAGTATTATAATATATATATGATTGAAATTTGTTATTTAAGTAAAATACAAATAACAGTCGTCACCTTATCGAAAATTGAGTATTTTTTATGAAGGTTAACTTATGACCTTGGCTTGTGACCTTGACCTTTATATAGGACTATATTTTTGTTTGCTTTGATGTAACAATAGAAAATCAAATAGGTGTGTCAAATTTCATTAAAGATCATCAGTAAGTTTCAGAGGTATTAAAGGAATAGTTGACCTTGACCTTTAACCTTCATCTTGACCATCATAATGTCTGAAATTTTAACATTTAAATTTTCCCACAAAGCACAACTATCTCAACAAGTTTTGTGAAGTTTACATGAATAGTAAAGAAATTAGCATATTGACCTTATATTTGACATTGACCTGTGACCTTGACCTATCAAATGGAATTATGTTTATTCTTGTATGACATTGGTCTAAGCATTCCGAAAATGCATGATATGTCTAATGAGAATCTTACATTAAATAGGAAATACTAGTAAAAATCATATTTCAACGTTTAACCTTGACCTTTGACCTTAGAATGTCTTATCAAGGATTTAGTTAGCTTAACAGCAATGTTCGTATTAGCTAGCATTATAAATATTGTGTAATTTGGATTAAAACTTATTGATTACAAATAGTGATCATATACTGTGACCTTGACCTTTGACCTTTGACTAAAAATAAAATACATATATTTGGATGGTCAACGCATTGACCAACTGAATTTGCCTGTATAATTTGATGACAATACATTAAACAGCAAGGAGGAGTTTAGGGAAAATGAAAAACACTCTTGTTTTGACCTTGACCTCTGACCTTAACTATTACAATATGTATATGTAATTTGATATATATAATATTTAAGTAATAAGCCATAACGTAGCCAGTTTTCTAAAATTTGAGTAATCTTTTTTAATAAATAATATAAGTTGACCTTTGACCTTGACCTGTGATCTTGACCTTTATGTAAGAGTACATTTTTGTTTGCATTGACATTGCCCATGCAAATCAAATAAGCATGCCTAATATCATGAAAAACCATCAGTTAGTTTCATATATATTAATAGAATAGTTGACCTTGACCTTTGACCTTTATCTTGACCTTTATATGTCTCAATATTTATTATTTTCCTTTTCACTTAAAGTGCAACTATCTCACCAAATGTGAAGTTTGCATGAAAAGTAAAGAAAATAGCATATTGACCTTTTATTTGACCTTGACTTGTGACCTTGACCTTTCATATGGAATTTAATAGTTTATTGTATGACCTTGGCCTAGGTATTCCGAATATACATGGTAAGCCTAGAGGGAACCTAAGAGTTGGTATAAGAAATACTAGTAAAAACAAATTTTTTACCTTTGCCCTTGAACTTTGACCTTATCCTTTAGTATAATTTTCTAAAATTTGGGCAATACGATATCAAGGTTACCAGTAGCTTGTATAGTGAAAATGAGAACATTTGAATAAAAACTAAAAATATATAGAATAAGTTGACCTTTGACCTTGACCTTTATGTAAGAGTAATTTTGTTTTGTCCATTGACATTGCCCAGGAAAATAAAATAAGCATGACTAATTTCATTAAAACCCATTAGTTAGTTTTATATATATGTATAGAATAGTTGACCTTGACCTTTGACCTTTACCATGACCTTCATGATATGTGTCTCAAAATGTGTTATTTTTCTTTTCATTTAAAGTGCAACTATCTCACCAAATTTTGTGAAGTTTGCATGAAAAGTAAAGAAATTAGCATATTGACCTTATATTTGACCTAGAATTGTGACCTTGACTTTTCATATGGAATTGAATAGTTTCTTGTATGACCTTGGCCTAGGCATTCCAAATATTCACAGTAAGCCTAGTGAGAATCTAACAGTTATTATAAGAAATAGTACAAAACCTATTTTGACCTTTGACCTTACCCTTTAGAATATTTATCTACAATTTGGTCAATAAGATATCGACGTTACCAGTAACTTGTATAGTGAAAATGAAGAAATTTGAGTAAAAACTAAAACACATGAAATATTGACCTTATTTTTAACCATGACCTTTGACCTTAACCTTTCATTCAAATATAAAATTTCTTTTTGACTGACCTTCGCATTGACCAAATGTATATACCTGTGAAATTTGGTGAAAATCCATCGAACGGTCTAGGTCCTCTAGGAGGAGTTACCTGACGGACGACGACAGACAAGCTGATTGGTGGTGCACAGTATACGGGCGGGATCTGTTTGCGCGATACCACTCTGCTTCGCAGAGTTAATTAAAACTAAGGGATTCTCTTGCCTAAGAGAAGTGCTTTCTAAAGACTAAAATTGCCTGCCGTTGAAAGTAGGCTACACAAGATGCTAATTAAAAACTGAAGGATACCCTTGCATACAATTAGTTCCTCATAAGCCGAATACAATTATTTTGTGTTACAAAAGAAAAACAACACTGTCAAATTTATTAAAGCTAAGTTTTAACACATTCTATACAATATATCATCCGCAAGATGAAAATATTTGTCTGACGTCAGCTAAACTAGGCAAAATGAAAATTACGTAATACATACCGGTACTGAAAGGGTTGGCTAAAAGTTGTGGTAATCTGAGTTTGGCACGCGCACACACACACTAGAAAATAATAGGATTAACTTTTATGATATAAATTCTGAAATATTGACGCGATCGTTGGGTGCAGTGTAGTCAAGAGTTTGTAAGTATAGGCATAATGATCGGTACTAGTCAAGATATGTCAGTGTCAGGTGCCATGGTCGGTATATAACCCCCCTCCCCCCCCTCCACGCACACACACACGAACTAAACGCACACAAGTCTACACACAAACAAACGATATTAACTGAACTCACTCACTCGCTCACTCACTCTATCTATCTCTCTCTCTTTTAAACTTCTCATAGACAAATGTCTTGCATCAAACCCGCGACTGACTGCGTTTGTAAACGAATAACTTTATTTTATTCCCCCCTCAGGTTCATCAAGGATTATTGCGTATATACTGTATATTACTAAGACGTTACTCTCTTTCCCAGATATACGAAAGATCACTTATAACTGTGTTATGTTACTAACCCATCTGTCCCCTACTAACTTCTTAATCCTACCACGGACATTAGTTCCAGGGCAGTAGTTCCCTTTCCAATTTTCCCTTACACACTCTAAACCACTGTTTGGACACTTGATCCTCAGTGTTTTGGAGAACAAGCAGCCTAGAGGGGTCACTAGACCTGTTGTTGCTTGATTTCCTTTGTATTCCTTTGTACTCTCTCTCTCTCTCAACGGTGAAATACCATAAAGTCTGAAATCTGGAATCCGTGTGCCTGTTAGTGTTAAATAAACCATCATCTAATAGAGCAACACCACAACATACTTACACCTCACCCCTCACTCACTCATGTCAGTTTAGATCGTGTCAGTATCTTCCTTATTAATATCTATGAGTTATTTTATCAGTATAATTCGAGTCAGCATCTTTCTTTTTAATCTTACATGTCAGTAATATCTATCTTAGTATCATCCGTGTTAGTATTATCCCATGTACGTATAATTTTCGTCTATTCTCTCAAGACATCTTCAGGGTGAAGATGTTTTGAGAGAATAGACGAAAATCTAAGTGTTCCATTGTTTCATTTTACCTAGCGAGTTTAACCACACATATATATATATATATATATATATATATATATATATATATATATATATATATATATATATATATATATATATATACTGTACATACCGTACATATTATATTCCACACTCACTCAGTAACACTGACAAGAGTGAAAACATTACCTTGTCTATCTATCTATCTATTGCCTGACGCCGTGATCCCCGAAGGGATGGCCACGAACGAACCGCCCCCATGCACCTCTGTCCCCAGTCAGTCGACGCCCCTCCCCCCAACCAGCACCGCCTTCGTTCATGTACTTCCTCACTCCATCCTTCCACCTCTCATTCGGTCTACCTCTCCCTCTCTGTCCCTTCACCCCGCTCTCGTACACCCTCTTAGTCATTCTCTCGCTTTCCATACGTTCCATATGGCCGAACCATCTCAAGTTGTTCCTTTTCACACTTTCCAGCACATCTACCTCCACACCACACCTCCTTCTTACTTCCTCATTAGTCTGTCTATCCCTCCATGTAACTCCGCACGCACTCCTTAAGTAATTCATTTCCACTGCTCTCACTCTTGGTCTGAGTCTCTCAACCAACGTCCATGCTTCGCTTCCGTAAGTCAGTGTCGGGATTACCACACTGTCATGCAAGGACTTCTTCACTTCCATACTGACCACCCTATTTCTTGTTACTGCTTTTAGCGTTCCTACAACCTCTTCCCCTGTTGTACCCTCTCCCGCACTTCTTCATTCATAGTCCCATCTTTACTCAACACACTGCCCAGATACTTAAAAGAGTTGACGATCTCCATAGCCTGACCGTTCAGCTTCACCTCACACTCTGTGACTTCACCCCTTTCGAAGACCATAACCTTGCTCTTCCCCGCATTTACCTTCAAATTCCGTTTTTCGCACACTGTTCCAAACTCATTTACCAGACCCTGCAACTCCCATTCATTATCACTCATCAGAACTGTATCATCCGCAAACAGCAGTATAGGTAGCTTCCACTCAATTCCCTCCCTTTTCAGTGATACACCAACATCCACTGCTCTTGATAGTATTTCTTTCATGACTCCATTACCTTGTGCTTCATGCCTTTTACGGCGGAGCGAATGGTACCGGTAATGATGATAATGATGAGTGTGTGGATCCCTAAAAACAATGTTGCTGCTGCTGCGGGTGACAACACTGTGACAACACTGACAACACTGTGAATGACGGTAATAATAATGCTGATGACAATAATGATTATCTTAATAATAATGCTGATAATATGATGGGAATGATGATAATGCTTACAATAATAATGACGAACAAACTAACAAGACCAACAAGAATAATACACACCTTGCCCTGTAGAATGCATAATCTTAACCACCTTCTTCATCTTGGCTAGCCCTTCTCTGTCACGATCCAACCCCTGCAATACAAGAGACACAGAGCATTAGATACAGGTATATAACACATAAATAAGATACATGAATAGATGGTAACTACATACATACATACATACACACAATTTCCTGCCGGGAGATGTGACATCATTTTCCTCCAGATATCTCGCATGCAAAAGTAATATATTTAAACACATCCCTTTGCCACATACTCAGAATCAGTGTTTCCCACAATCTATTCTATTCTCTCTCTCTCTCTCTCTCGTCTCTCTCGTCTCTCTCTCTCTCTCTCTCTCTCTCTCTCGGTATTAGTAGTGTATTGGTGTTAGCTACAGGTGGAGGCGACTGAGTGTAACGTATGCTTATAAATGAGAGTAGTATGTTGTATACTAGACGGCCAGGTCACTATTTCATAATTCTACAACAGCACCTATCATTGAAAAAATAAAACATAAAAACACACACACAGAAGCGATTAAGACACCCTCAAGTGATTCAAGTACCCTACCGATCACACCGCTATAGTTCGTGGATAGCAAAATAAACAATATACAGTACCGTATACAGTATATATATATATATACCGTATATATATATACCGTATATATATATATACCGGTATATATATATACCGTATATATATATACCGGTATATATATATATATATAGTATCATAGATAACAGGATAACCTGTTATCTATGATAGTATATATATACAGTATAATTATACTGTATATATAATATATATATATATGTCTGATTTTATTTTGTTAAATAATTTTCCCTACTTCGATGATTAGTATATCCCCATAATCGTTCAAACACCTCCCCTAGATATTACAGATGTCAAAAGCTGTCGTTAACTGGAAGTAAATATTTCTATACAAAATGTATTTGTCACCACTGACTGTTCATAGAGATATAGTAATAGGGATCGACCAACCTCCGCCATATTGGTGCCACAGGTTAAATTAGTCTCTCTCTACACTCAATTATCTCCATACCCATAATAAACGCTCTTCAATACTGGTACCGGTACAGGATATGTACAGTAGTTTGGGCTTTGGATATAAATCCCACATGATCAATAATATACATCACCTACCTACCTAAGGTCACCTAAGGTTGTGTTAGCCACTCATCTAGTGGCACCGAGGAGCGCGCCGCCCCTCGTTATGAGTGGTGATTTGGTGCAGCAGACTGTTCGAAGGGGCAGCACGCTCCCCTGCGAAGATGGGTTCGTCTGGCACTTTTTACAGTTCGACATCGAGGGCTCTCTTGAAGTTATCTAAAGAGATGCCCCTCATGTCTCTTACTCGCCGTGGGAGTTTGTTGAAGAGACGTGGGCCTCTGTGTGATAACCAGCCCTTGTCCTTGTGATCCTTGTGCCTCTCGCAGAGAGCCCATAGCACCCCTGTTATTCATCCGGGGGCTATCACATTCCCAGCCTCTCCTATCACTGAATTTCATGACTATTGGGTATGCAGGTTTGGTACTAAATCCTCTGCGATTTTCCATGTGTATATTATTAGGTAACGTTCTCTTCTACGCTCCAACGAGTACAGTTTCAGTGTTCTTGTACGTTCCCAATAGTGTAGCTGTTTTACCGAACTTGTATGCACCAAAATGCACTCTCAAAATTATGGGTATGAATGAAAAGTATACATAAAGTGTACATAATATTATACCCTTTTAGGGTATGTTGATGGTAATACACCCATATAATATAAGGCTAGAAAGGCAAATCACTATTAATATACATAATGATAGTATACACTTATTTTCATATTCTTTATTATTGACAGTGTGGTCCAAAGAAAAAAATGTTCATTCTCCCTTACTGCAGGATCTCTAACTGTCCACTCCCAATTCATTCTTACCCTACTCCCGTGTTGTCCGTTACTCCACCCACGCCCACCATCACCTGCTTCAACCCACACCCACACCTACACCCACCTGCTTCAACCCACACCCATCCATACTCTCAACCACACTCACAATCACCTGCTTCAACCCACACCCACCCACCCACACCCACACCCACCATCCCCTGCTTCAACCCACACCGATGCCCACCATCCCCTGCTTCAACCCGCCGGCATTCTAGTCAATAATATTCCTTAACCCCTTCAGGATACGATGGCGCGTTTCTCCGTTATATTCTGGCTCTTTCAAAGCGATTTTAAGCAGTTTAGGAAGGATCTCTAGGAATCAAGGTGGTAAAAACTATCTCAATTAACCCTCTGACTTCCAAAATTCCTTCCTAAACTGAATAAAATTGTCTAATGATAGCCAACACAAAAGGAACAAACGCGATTTAGTAGGCTACACAAAAAGGGTTATCAAATTAAGTTTTCCATATAGGCCTACTGGTTGTATGACGAAGACCCCATAGGCCCCCACCCCACCACACACACACACACACACACACACACACACACACACACACACACACACACACACACACACACACACACACACTAGTAAATATAAAATTAGATGACGCACTCAGCATACTTAAGATTGGTCTTATTAATAACACTGGATTATAGGTATCAAGGTCAAAGGTTTAACGTATAAAGGTAATGTAAAATGTCTCATGGTTGCACTGGCTGGTACAACACGAACATTCCTTTGTTCTGTAGCCATTAATCAGATTCATAGACAAAAACAGTCCGTCTACCCTTACACATGATACCAAATGGTGCTACACATTCAAGGATAAAATAATATAACACCTAATTATATACATAGGGATATACTGCACAGATTCTAGATTATCAACAAATAACAATTGATTTAATACCAGAAAAAAATGACAGTATGTCTGTCGAAAAAAACTTCTTAAGATGTTAGCTTAAAATCTTTGTAGTGTGTCTGCGCCAAAAAATCAAACAACAGCAATATCAAGTGGAATCGTGTACCGGGTGTGTTTACCTCTAATATTTAAAATAATCATACAACAGTGATATAAAATATAATCGTGTATGTGTGTATCTGCAAACAATACAAACTCATACAACGGTGATATAAAATAAAATCGTGTATGTGTAAATCTCCAACAGCAAAAACTCGTACACAAGTGATATCAAATAAAATAATGAATGTGTTTATCTGCAAACTACAAAACTCATACAACATTGATATATAAACTGGAATCAAGTAAGTGTATTTATCTGCGAACTGGCACACCTGTGACGGCTGTTCATCATTCTTGGTACACCTGTCGTTATTATAGACGTGGGTGGCTTCGTAAACTCACATATGCTCAAACACAACCTTACAGTGAATTTTGATATGAGAGAGAGAGAGAGAGAGAGAGAGAGAGAGAGAGAGAAAGAGAGAGAGAGAGAGAGAGAGAGAGAGAGAGAGAGAGAGAGAGAGAGAGAGAGAGAGAGAGAGAGAGAGATAGTTAATTGCTACTATACTAAATATCGATTACCAGTGCTTAATGATTCATACATCGACTTAAATATACACAATATAATCATAACTAATAATGCCAATACGACGTTATATTAAATTAACTCTAACAGCTCATCTACATTGATGAAAAAACATATTGAATAAGTTGTGAGTAGTCACACCTCTATAAACATACTTCACCAACTGAACATGTAAGTCAAGTCAGAGTGATATTTTAAGCACCATGTAATACATTGGTTAGTATTTAGTTTATTTATAAGTAAGAGTGTAGGCTATATGGATATTTTGTATTTATCTCTAACATACCGTATATTCGTATAACACTCAGAATAGCTCTCCCACTAAGAGCAACTCCATGTCAAGTTGTGAGCAGTGTTATCTCTCCGATTGTCCCAGTATCCCGGGGTGTGTGAATAGCCCGGCCTGCCTTATATCTCCAAACAGGCCTCTGATAGCAGGTATGTACCCCACACCCTCTCCTATTCAAGGGACGTGGTTCAGGCGGTGGAGAGTCATTCGGAACAAGAAACATTTCGGCCCAGATTCATCTTATTTGTCGGTATTTCGTTGCACACATCACTGTTTTGGATCGATTTTAGGTGAATCTGGAAAGACTAGGTCGGGATGTATGGGAATGGGAATCGGGATTATCTATGGATTTGAAGAGCTATGTGGGAGTGATTGGTTTCTAGAACTGGGGGATATAAAGATTATGAAATGGTTTGAACTATGCAAAAAGGATATAACTGTGGTTGGGAATGATAATCGAGATAAGGAGAACTGAGGACGAGTGTGAATAGTCTGCCCTGCCCTATCTGGCTATCCCCCCACAGGCTGCTGATAACAACTATCATGTACACTTGACTTATCTGGGGGAGTACAAAGGAGTACAAAGGTACAAAGGAAATCAAGCAACAACAGGTCTGGTGACCCTTCTAGGCTGCTTGTCCTCCAAAACACTGTGGATCAATTGTTCAAACAGTGGTTTGGAGTGGGTAAGGGAACATTGGAAAGGGAACTACTGCCCTGGAACTAATGTCCGTGGCAGGATTAGGAAGTTAGTAGGGGACAGATGGGTTAGTAACTGAGGGGGGGATCAAATAAAGTTATTAATTTACAAACGCAGTCAGTCGCGGGTTTGATGCAAGCTATTTGTCTAGGCGAAGTTTAAATGAATCAACGGTCCTGCAGTCTATAACGTCTCGGGAAAGCCCATTCCACAAGTTGACAACTCGATTGAAGAAGAAATTCTTAGAATCGTGCGAGTTAAAAGATTTACCGATAATTTTGCAACCGTTTCCCCGCGTGTAATTAGATTGGTCGATAGTGAAGTACTTACTACAGTTCATATTGTCGATGCCTTTGATGATTTTGAACACTTTAATTAAGTCGCCTCTTAATCTGCGCTGGGTTAAAGGAAATATATTTAATTCTCTAAGACGCTCCTCGTATGGTTTGTTCTTTAGGCTAGGTATCATTTTGGTAACTTTACGTTGAACTCGTTCTAGCTTGTCTATATCTTTTTGGTAATAAGGGCACCAGGATTGAACGCAGTATTCCCCACCAAGAGGTGGTAGAGTAGCAGCAGGGTGTCAACCCGGAGCCATTTTGTTTGAAGACCCGAATGAATATGAGAAGGAATACATTAACATAAAATAGCATTGTGTTGGTAATTTTATCACTTCCAAAGACATATTTTGAACCATAAAATACAATTTTATCTTCACATATACAATAATACAGACTCAAAATAATAGATTCGGCTTTCGTTTGATACCCTGGAGAGTAGGGCTTCTCTGAATGGGGAGAGGAACTTGGAATGTCTATAATTGGAGTCCTAGGGAGATACGAAAAGGGGTTAGATCTAAGACTAGAGAGCCTTGGGAATGGAATATGGAGTTAGCCCATACGATGAGCAGCTATGATGATGGGAAATAGGGTTATAATTAAGTCTAGGGAGCTATAAAAGTGGGTAATATGGTTAGAATATGGGAGGAGCGAAAGCACCCCCAGCTAAAAAAAAATGAAAAAATACAAATACAAAATAAAATAAAATAAATAAATAACTATATACTACTAATAAAAAATGGGGTATGTGCCTGATTGTATAGATAGATAGATATGGGAGGGGCAGCTATGGGGGAGAGAAATGTGGTTAGACGTGAGCAAGGACAACTAAGAGGATGGGAAATGTGGCTAGAACTGAAGTTGGAGTGTGCTATAGGAATGAGAACTGAGGATCGGTACATTGACAGAACTAACTATGTTGTCCGATTCGTGTGATTGATGGCTAGAAACTACACACAGTCGCCCTTCGTGGCCATCTTGAGGGTTTTTTCTGGATCCCATTCTTCCTCATGTTTAGCCACATTAGTTAAAGATTTTAAGACATTCGCCCCATTTGTTTGGTGATTTTAAGACCTTTCGTCCTATTTCTTTGAACAATTTAAGACCTTTGATGCCATTTAGGTGTCGATTTTTACAGACGAACAATAGCGAGCCAGTAATTTAGAAGGAACCGGCCTTCAAAGCCGGAACCTTTTTCAACCAAAAAATAAGGGGGTTCATGGGGGGGGGGGATGTTTTTAAGCTTGATGGAGTGATATCTTGTTAGACAG
>CM064487.1:84394819-84401489 GCA_032716605.1 Paralithodes platypus
GGGTTATTGTCGCTACGGTTAAGACGGACGTAAAAGAGCGCTTTTCCTAGCAACTTTTGATCCGCAACTCTACAAAAGTAACATTATTAGACTATTGTGCATTGGTACCGGCTACTAAACTAAAAGTGAAGTAATATAGGCGCCACAAGCCATATAGGACCTATACAGTAAGTTTACTCCACAAGCTACCAGATCAGAGTTGCGGATAAAAACAAGTTGCAGGAAAATGCTCTCATTAAATCCACCTTTAGCATGCTGGATTTTTTCTGGTAGTTCTTTAGTTGGTATCAGATTATTCGTAACTACTATTACCCTCAACAGGATAAAGTCAACAACCACTACCATTCTGTAGGTCATTATATCTCTACTCTAACATTCTCCCCTGTAGGCCTAGCATTATAGATCTCTCTCTCTCTCTCTCTCTCTCTCCTTCTTCCTCCCTCACCAATCCCCATCTCTACT
Organism: Paralithodes platypus; assembly: GCA_032716605.1. Classification (NCBI taxonomy): domain Eukaryota; kingdom Metazoa; phylum Arthropoda; class Malacostraca; order Decapoda; family Lithodidae; genus Paralithodes; species Paralithodes platypus. The sequence goes on from CM064487.1 coordinate 84,395,282, forward strand.
CAGCTCTCTCATCTCCTCATCTCGTCCGCCTCTCCTCACCCCTCTCATCTCTCTCCTCTCATCCTCTCTCTCCTCTCATCTCTCCTCTCTTCCATCCTCTCTCTGCTCCTCTCATACATACATACTACTGATGGGATGATGGGTTTTGGATGATGTCCAATTAACCCCCAAAATTGTACAGGGCTGGCTAAAGGCGAAGGGTTGCATGATGTTTTTTTTGGTTTCCAATCTTTTCCTGTAAATTCCTTTCTGGGGATTTCGAAGCCCAGCGAGGGGGTTAATCACTTCCTCCAACTTTGTTCATGTACGGCAATTGCCGGAGGAACCGGAGGGGGTGTGGGATATAGCCTTCCCCCCCCCCCCCCCCCCCCCCCCCCCCCCCCCCCCCCCCCCCCCCCCCCCCCCCCCCCCCCCCCCCCTTCCCCCCCCCCCCCCCTTCTTCTTCTTTCTAATCCTGTTCCTTCAACTTTCCCTTTTCTATCGGATAGGCCATCTATACTATAATTAAGTCCTGACCACCTCGTTTGGATCGTAAGGTCTGTGTGGCCAGTGTATCTATGTAAATCTCTCTCTCTCTCTCTCACGTAACCCCCAGTGGCACATCACGTTTATATACGGTTAACACATCTAGGTCAAGGCTCCTTCCTGAATCCCCCAGGACCCAAATCACCCCAGGACCTTTACATTAATACAACCCTGCCCATACCATAGTCTTACAATGCTGATATCAAAGGCACGCAGCAAACTGAATGGCTTGGGTGATGTAAGGTTGATCTTGGCTGGATACTCTACTTCGACTGTATTTTCTTTCGTGGTTTTAGTATGCGCGCTGTCGTCCCCCCCCCCCGCCTCCCTTCTCGAGCGGTCAAACGTTTATGGATCCTGTGGTATTTCAATAAAAGTTTTGGCAACTGTGTGGTGTTGATTAATTTCAACATTATTATCAACTTAAGTGGCTTAGGTAGATTATTGTAGCTGGCTTAAAATCTTGTCAAACTTTAATTCAGAAGTTTCCAGACTGTAGAGAGAACAGATGCAAGAACACACAGTCATGTGCCTCGGTCAGAGAAGGAGAAAAGGGAAACACATCTATGTTATGTTTAAGGGGGTACACATGCTTTTTTATATCCTTTTCTCTTTTTCTCTTCTTTTCTCTCTTTCTCTGGCTTGTATCCAATCGGCCCCATTCAGCCTACTGTTTTAAGACGTTTATCCCCATCCAGGTGTGCCGATTCTCTTTCCTTCGGGCGATCGATAGCGAGCCAGCATTGTATGGAGAAATCCGGCTTCGCCGGAGACATTTTTCTATCAAAAAATGTGCAAATTTAGCCTGCTGTCAAATATATTTTTCAAAATATGCTGGCTCGCTACCTTTCGCCAGGAAAAAATCGACACCTGGATGGGGATAAACGTCTTAAAACAGTAGACTGAACGGGGTCGAATGGATACAACCCAGAGAGAGAGAGAGAGAGAGAGAGAGAGGGAGAAAGAGAGAAACCAAGAAAACAAGGTGGGCCCCCTTAATTGTGTGCACCGGTATTATATTTCCGCCTAACTCCTGCTCCGGTTACTCCGAACATTCCTTACTTCATTATTTACACAATTAACCCCTTCTGTACAGGTCACGTTTCTTGATTATATTCTAGTTAAATTTAGTCGTTTTAAGAAGGATCTGTGGTAATACAAATGGGTTAAGTGAGATAGTTGGATGCCTGCTTGTTGCTGGAGGCTCTTTTTAAACTCAATACAATCGTTTAATAGTAGCTAGAAAAAGTTAAAAGGACGGTACCGGTAAGGGGAGGTGTGGCAGAGTGGTCTTGCCACTGGACTGGTAATTCAATGGACCCGGGTTCGAATCCCAATATGTTAATGGGAAGATATTATTGGGATGGAATTTGTGCTGTACCTAGTTTCAGTGCAATACCACAGTACACCGAAATGCCAAAAAAATACCCTCATTGTTTTCCCTGATTAAATAGTCATTGGTAACGAATATTTCCCATATTCAAAATATTTTACAGGGGGGCAATGCCTAGTGAGATTAATTACTCATTGGTGGCGTTCTGAGAGTGAGGGTCCGAGTCTGGGGGATGAGACTGTGAAGCATGGAGGCGAAGCGGCTTCAGAGATGAAGTAGCTTAGGGCCGTGAATAGGTGCTCCGCATGTCTCACTCCCTAGACTGGAACAAGACCTAACGGGCCTCACCGTGTTCAGCGATAGAGTGTGCAGGCTCTCAGCCTATGCCCGAGAGGGAGTAGTTGGAATATAGAAAAGAAAAAAAATTAAGGGGTTAATGGAAAAAAATACTTGGCAGACATAATAATGAAATGCCGACATAAATTATGTATTATGGATAAAGCCAGGTTCTTTTACCTCTCGTAAGAAAGGTATCATTCTGTATCCTAAATTGTACTATGCAATACTTAGTTTTCAGTCGGGTGTCAAATGCATGCATTTAATACAGAAACCCGTTATTATAATTAATAAGCATCATCACCATCGCCACAATAAAAATAAAGAGAGAGAGAGAGAGAGAGAGAGAGAGAGAGAGAGAGAGAGAGAGAGAGAGAGAGAGAGAGAGAGAGAGAGAGAGAGAGAGAGAGAGCGAGAGAGAGAGAGAGGAAAAGACAAAATCGAGGGAAATCACGGTTGTGGAAATGAATTCGGCGAATTCCGTGTTCCATCGTCTCTCTCTCCTCGCCCCTCTGCCTCGTCTCTACTCCTGCTCTCTCTCCCTCTCTCTCTCTCTCTCTCTCTCTCTCTCTCTCTCTCTCTCTCTCTCTCAAAATGGAGTGACTTTCATCCCCTAGTAATTAAGACCGAGCCGAGCCACAAGGACCGTAATTTTGTACATCTTAATGAGACTTAATTATTATGTAACCCCCCCCCCACTGTCTCTCTCTTTCTATCTCTCTCTCTCTCTTCTCTCTCTCTCTCTCTCTCTCTCTCTCTTTCACATATACAATTATTAACCCCTTCTGTACCGGCGACGACTTTTAAATATTCTTCTAGCTATGTCTAGGCGATTTTGTGCAGGTTTAGAAGGATCAGTGGTACGGTAGTAAGAAGGGTTAAGTGTGATAGGTCAAAGCCTGTTAATTGCTGGAAGGCCTTAGTAAACTGAATAAAATCGTCTAATAGTAGGTAGAATAAAATAAAAAAGACGTCGCCGGTACAGAAGGGATTAAATCATTATTCTCTCATGACTTCTTAATCATACCTCCACCTACGTTGGCTTTGTCACGAAAACATATAAATGCATAACAATGAAAAACCCTGTAAAAACTTGATGCCCCGGATCGCGCTCTTAATGGAATCAACACATGTGCACGTTCTACCTTCTTCCTTGGCGTATATCCTATCTGACCACCAAATTTCGTGAAAATCGGATGATCCGGATCGCCTCTTAATTGGGATCATTTCTTCCTGGCGTATATCCTATCTGACCACCAAATTTCGTGAAAATCGGTTCATAAATTTGTAAGATATTATCTTGTTTACAGACAAAAAGACAGACAGCCAAACAAACGGAGGTGAACACATCACTTTCGTCCAACTGCGTTGATGGAGGTAATTTTGTTTTTTAACTTTACTCTCTCTCTCTCTCTCTCTCGTCATCTCTCCTCTTCAGTCGTCCTCTCTCTTCCTCTCATCCTGTCTCCTCTCGATCTCTCTCTCTCTCTCTCTCTCCCATCTCCTCTCTCTCTCTCTCTCTCTCTCTCTCTCTCCTCTCTCCCTCTCTCTCCTCTCCGCTCCCTCTTCTCCTCTCTCTCTCTCTCTCTCGTTCTCACCCCTCCTCATCAGCTCTCATCTCTCTCTCTCTCTCTCTCTCTCTCTCTCTCTCTCTCTCCAACATGCCCTATATAATTGCTACTCATCCTACGCTTTTTATCTCATACATTCTACCTACTCCATAAAGTACAAAGGTTGCGGCTTCACGTCAAGTGTATGCCCTCTATCTGTTTGTCTGTCACACACACACACACACTTCAATACCAAATTCAAAATTACAGATATACATATTACAATTAACCTCATCACAATTCAATGACGCCATAGTAGTCTGCATTATATTGTAATTTTATATAATTAAAAATTTTTCCGCTCAATCTGCATCTCTTCTCTCTCCTCGCCCTCTCGTCTCTTAATAAAATACTGTGCCGCTTACCTCACAAATACACCATTCATTATCGTGAATAAACGAGGCAGCCCGGGCCATATTCATTAGGCTCTGATGAATGTGATGAATAGGGTCATGAACAGTAATGAAGGAAGAAGAGAAGGGGGAAGGGGTTACAGATGGGGAAGACACCAACGAATGAATAAATTAATAATGTAGACGAGCATTATTTGTTCACACCATGACAAATAAAACGGTATACCCCATCATGCGAAGTCAACCATTCCTTATGGGGAATACAGTCTATGCAGAGCAGATAAAGTTATAACTAATTATAATTTCGCAACCTTGATAGCAAATCACATGTACTCAATCCAGCAAACATCGTCATTCCTCATGACATTAGAATATAATCGTGATGGTACCGTATGCATATTAATTAGTGCTTCCTACACAATGCTTCACGAGATTTCACAACCTGCAAGGGACTACATTGCGTTGTTATATATAGTATATGACAAGCCATATGTAGGGGGAATTGTAGGGTTGAGAGAGTAATTCGTTTTTTCCATCCCTTTCTACCATTATATTTTATGTTACTTGTGGTTGGAATCTATAAAATGAACTCCGGGGGTCTGTGTAGTCAGTGTACCCTTTTCATATCGTCCATTACACTGACAAAATAAATCAGCAGGAGAGGTGATGAATGTTACAGCCGATAATTTGGAGAGTAATGAAAACTTGGTTGGTGTTAGTAAGGGAGGTAGGGTTTTAATGAATGAATGATAGTGGGTGTATTACGGTATGTAGGGTTAGTGAATATATGAATGATAGTGGGTGTATTACGGTATGTAGGGTTAGTGAATATATGAATGATAGGTGGTGTATTCGGTGATGTAGGTTTATGAACTAATATGAATGAATCATGGTGTATGCCGGTATGTAATGGTTGTTAATATATGAATGGTAATGCTGGTTTGCATATTAATGTGCCTATCAATCATTGTGATTTTCAAGTAAGGGCAGGCTTATATGTGTGTTGGAAGGGGGTTTGGAAAAGAGAGATACATACAAATACATATACACTTATTAGATGGTGATAGGTATTTTGGGGCACCAATGGAGCAGGGCAGTACTCAGGGAATGCCACAGAGGCATATGATAAGGAGTTGCTGGAACTCCTGTTTAATTTGCCTGGCTTCCCCCACTGTATATATTTGTGCCTCATACACACAGAGAGTAATCCCGCTAAATATCACAAACACCCTACTCCTATTAATTTAACTACACTTGACAGGCACGCCACACTTCTCTCCAACACACCTAAATTACCTCTAACGTACCTTGATTTTGGCTCTGTCACACTTGCAACCAGGGGGGGGGGGGGCACTTGTTGCAGGCAGCTTTGCATTTTGTCTCATTTATGCATATAACAAAAATATAATATATAGAGGGAAAGATATATGTACTGCCAATATTTACATATAAAGAGATTGCTTTGAATAGTTTACGGTACATAGTGATAGATTAATACATATAAATAGATGTGATGCATGTAATAACCGATAACATGTAATGTAATGCAAGCTCCGTGGGTGTTGGTGGCGGAGATAGGGCTCTGTGAGTGAATGGTGGTGGGTGTATTAATGCAGGTATGGGCAATGTATTAATGAAGGGATTACGATGTGGGAAGATAACAGTTGCCCTAGCCCCTATCTATAATTGTATATCTGATGTACGAGAGAGAGAGAGAAGAGAGAGAGGAGAGAGAGCGAAGACGAGGAGAGAGGAGAGAGAGATGAGAGAGACGCGAGAGAGAGGAGAGAGAGAGAGAGAGAGAGAGAGAGAGAGAGAGAGAGAGAGAGAGAGGAGGAGCGAGCGAGAGAGAGAGATAGAGAGAGAGCGAGGAGAGAGAGAGCGAGAGAGAGACCGTTACCTTAATAATCTACACGAGGAAAATCGCCGGAGGGTGTTAGTAACGGTACCAAACCTACATACTCCGAATAGTCATGAAATTCAGTGATAGGAGGAGGCTGGGGAATGCAATATCCCCCGGATGAATAACAGGGGTGCTATGGGCTCTCTGA